>CM038042.1:57313670-57874878 GCA_021397845.1 Areca catechu
TGCACTAGTCTATTTCTCGAAACTTGTGATCTACTTTAGGGTCACTAATTTGGTTTGCTTCAACAAGCTATGGGGGTCAGTGAGCCGAAATAGACCCTTGGTCTGATCAAGATGAAGGGGAATGCCTTCTCACCTGCTTGGGATTCTCTAGTACTGTGAGATAAACAGACCCCTCATGCACAACATCTTGTGAAAGTGGGAGTCATTATAGCTCCAAGCAGGCAATTTCCAAGGATGCAGGAGTCTATGGTGGCATAATCAGACCTTCTTCTAGTCGCGATGCAATGATTAGCACCATAGGTACAACCAGGCATTGGATCACTTGAAGGGTAGCAATCAGCTCATGGACTTGTTGAGCAAATCATTTAAGGGTATTAGGTTGATCTTCTTATGGAGCGATAATAACTTGAATCCCTTGAACCAGATTCCTAGTGGGTTGACTGTTTTGTTGAGCAGTGCTGGCGTTGGAGTGCCAGGTGGACACACCCTTTCGCGGTATATAGTTTTCTATAAAAATTTCCTTGGAATAGTAGGCGAATAGTAGGCCCTTCCTCTATATGATAGTACAGAAATCCACTTCAAACACTAGAGTAGGCTGGAGAGAGGATGTCGATGGCTATACTTACAAAAGAAGTCCTGACCAAAGGTGGCTGTCACGCCCTGACCCCAAACCCGAGTCGAATGCGCAACAAACGGCCGTGTGCCCTAGGTTTATTTCTCCTTCGAACATACAAGGCCTGCATCAAAACATAATTTCAGCAATAATTATCCAGCCATGCATACGTGTAACACATAAACCCTAGCTTCTCATTGACTGGTCCCAAAGCCCGATTGATCTTCTAGATCTGTAACAAAAACATAGAAAAATAGGGGGTACGCTATACAAGCTCAGTAAGTTATCATCACCACCAATATACATACACAAATATGCCACTAACAAACAATAAGCATAAACACATCATACAACAAGATGTCCAGCATCAGAATAATATAATCAGTAATACTATGCAAATGTATACACTTAAATACAACCGACATGACTATGGATGGCCAACTATTTACTTTACTCTCCTAGTCCCTCTAACTATGGCCACGATCGGCCTATGGCTAGCCTCGAAAGAGACTAGATCTTGTGTACACATACCGCTCATTGGTCATGCGCTAGTGATAGCCTGACTGGAGCTCTAAAAGAAAAACTAGCTCTGAAATCATACGAGAAAACATGCATCCTAGCATGTGCCAACAATTGCCATGCATAGATAAAAAATGAAATAAGGCAACTAGCTCCTGTGTACACATACTGCTCAATGGTCATGCGCCAGTGATAGCCCCACTAGAGGCTCGAAAGGAAACTAGGTTCTCGTATGATCATAGTCAGATTAGAGAGCACCCATACCAACACAATGCATGCAATCCAATGCAATCCAATGTAGATTTAAATATATTACATATATTTAATATTTTCATAAATACAAAACATGTTTGGCATATAATACCAGAGGTCGGGATAACTTACATGAAACTGATTCTATCTAGAGCACGTGACTCAACTCTAGATCCTCGATATTCCTATATTATGGTTTCAATTATGTAATTGATGATGGCCTGAACTTATTTGCATGATTCCTAAGAAATGTGAACCGCTCCAGCCAGGCACATTTGCAGGTGCCTCCTTCGATCGAGGACCCGCATTCAAAGATCATGGCGCCCTTCGACAACTCCTCCGGAAGAACCCTCTTTTTTTCCTCTCCTCTCTTTCTCTCTCTTCTCTTTTCCATTTTTTTCTCTCTTTCTTTTTTTTTTCTTTTCTTCTTTTCTCTTTCTTTTTTTCTTCTCCTAGCTTTCTCCTTGACTCGGCCGAACAAACCCGAGCGAACCTCCCATGGCTATCAGAAGCCATGGAAGATGGTCGACGAGGGAGGGAGCTCACCGAATGGAGAAGAGGGAAGGGCTGAACGATCACCGGCATCCATCCAGTTCTTCTCATGATCGACATGGCCTATCACAACCACCTTTCGGAGCCTGCTCGAGCTGCCAGTGGCGACGGCAGTAGCACCGACCGAGGGAGAAGCACGAGAGGAGGGGGAGAGTGCTACCACCATTGCCGATGGAGGGGGCTTTTAAAGAGAAGCACGATGAATCTCTGTGCCGTACGAGAAGGAAACCGATCGATCGGAAGTCTTGCCCCTCCATAATGCTTCACCGGTAGACTTCGACTCCCGTACGGCCTCCCTTCCATGTTTTTCGGTGATGGTTTCAGTCGAACAAACAGGGGAAGGAAATCCCCTATTTCGATCCCTTGTTCTTTTTTGTTTTCCGATTTTTGAACTGAAGTTGGCATGCCTTGCCAACTTCAGCCCAAAACGGCCCAAAGGCTAGATTTCACATTCTCCCCTCCTACAAAAAAAATTTTGGCCTCAAAATTTAAAAAAGTTCAAGTCTTCCAAAACTCAAATATACGTAATCCATTACTCACAAGTACCATTCTATCCAAAACCAGTAATCCCAATAAGAGCCTCCATTCTTCCATTATAATACACTTTAAATTACTCCTAATATTCTTTAATCCACCATACTTCCGCTGTGCACTCTGATATAAATTTTTAAATCATCAATTATCTTTCAATACCCTAATTCTATCCCACTCTCACTAACTAAGGCATGTTGATCTTAAACCTGTGCTCTGATACCAATAAATCTGTCATGCACCGATCCTAAACCCGAGCTAGACGTGCAACAGACGACCATGTGTCCTAGGATTTATTTTTCCTTCGAAAATACAAGGCCTGCATCAAAACATAATTTTAGCAATAATTATCTAGCTAGGCATACGCGTAACACCTAAACCCTAGCTCCTCACTAACTGGTCCCAAAGCCCGATTGATCTTCTGGATCTATAACAAAAATATAGAAAAATAGGGGGGTGAGCTATACAGGCTCAATAAGTTATCATCACCTCCAATATACATACACAAATATGCTATTAAAAAACAAACAGGAATAAACACATCATACAATAAGATGTCCAGCATCAGAATAACATAACCAGTAATACTATGCAAATGTATACACTTAAATGCAACCGATACAACTATGGATGGCTAACCATTTACTTTACTCTCCTAGTCCCTCTGACTATGGCCACGATCGGCCTGTGGCTAGTCCCAAAAGAGACTAGATCCTGTGTACACATACCGCTCATCAATCATGCACCAGTGATAGCCCCACTAGAGGCTCAAAAGAAAAACTAGCTCTGAAATCATATAAGAAAATATGCATCCTAGCATGTGCTAGCAACTACCACGCATGACTAAAAAAATAAAATAAGACAACTAGCTCCTGTGTACACATACCGCTCAACGATCATACACCAGTGATAGCTCCACTAGAGGTCCAAAAGGAAACTAGGTTTTCGTGTGATCATAGTCGGACTAGAGAGCACCCACACCAATACAATGCATAAATCCAATACAATCCAATGCAGATTTAAATATATTACATATATTTAATATTTTTATAAATATAAAACATGTTTGGCATATAATACCAGAGGTCAGGATAACTTACATGAAACTGATTCTATCTGGAGCACACGACTCAACTCTAGATCCTTGATATTTTTATACTCTGGTTTTAATTAAGTAATTGATGATGGCCTGAACTTATTTGCACGATTCCTGAGAAATGTGAACCGCTCCAGCCAGGCACATGTTATAGGTGCCTCCTTCGATCGAGGACCCACACTCAAAGATCATGGCACCCTTCGACAACTCCTCCGGAAGAACCCTCTTTTGCTCCTCTCCTCTCTTTCTCTCTCTTCTATTTTCCATGTTTTTTTCCTCTCTTTCTTTTTTTTCTTTTCTTCTTCTTCCCTCTTTCTTTATTTCTTCTCCCGGCTTTCTCCTTGACTTGACCAAACAAACCCGAGTGAGCCTCCCATGGCTATCGAAAGCCATGGGAGATGGTCGACGAGGGAGGGAGCTCACTGGACAAAGAAGAGGGAAGGGCGGCACGATCACCTCCGTCTGTCCAGTTCTTCTCATGATCGATGTGGCCTATCACAGCCACCCTTCAGAACCTGCTCGAGCTGCCAGTGGCGACGATAGTAGCACCCGCCGAGGGAGAAGTGTGAGAGGAGGGGGAGAGTGCTGCCACCATTTTCGGTGGAGGGGGAGGGGGGTTTTAAAGAGAAGCACGATGAATCTCCGTGCCGTATGAGAAGGAAACCGATCGATCGAAAGTCCTACCCCTCCACGATGCTTCACCGGTGGACTTCGACTCCCGCACAGCCTCCCTTCCATGTTTTCCGGTGACGGTTTCAGTCAAACAAACAGGGGAAGAAAATCTCTTGTTTCGATCCCTTGTTCTTTTTTTTTTCAATTTTTGTACTGAAGTCAGCATGCCTTGCCAACTTCAACCCAAAATGGCCCAAAGGCTGGGTTTCACAGTAGCTCTAGTGAAAGCCCTTTGACGCTCAAGTTAGTATCTCAGACCATACAGGATAATGAAGATGAAAAATGAGAGCACAAGAATGCATGCAAAGGGGGCGTTCCTCCGGGAAGCTCGCTGAGAACTTTCTTTTATATTTAGGTTCCTAGGGTACTTCGAAAAATATTTGACATGATAGTTGATGGAAAAGTGGAGATCAGATCTTCTTCTTCTGTCATGGATGTTGAGAGGTAAATGCCCTTGCCTTATTTGGAATACCTTCTTGTCATTAATGGGAGCCTTGTCTTATTTATTTTTTCATCATTTACCTTAATGGCTATGGAAATTATTGCTTAATAGAGGGCCATGCCTCTTTAATGACTGTGATTGACCTTTTATTTTGGGATTTAATTGTTTGTCTATTATAAGGAGTATATCCAAATATATCGGTGAGCCTTTCATTAGGGCATTTGGTAGTAAGTTGCCAATGGGTAGGTTTTGACTATCAGTAAAGAAATTCGATAGCCTCGAGATTCTCTGGTACCGGAGTCCTGCAAATCCCGAGAGTTGAAGAGTTGACATTAATTATATTTGAAGTTATCACCTGAATACCTCTTAATCAGAGGCTCGCTTGCTATTGATTTCGATAGTTGAATGCTAATCCGGGCGAAGTTAGGAAGGCTAAAGATTGAACCCGGTAAAGAATCTTGGAAACCGCAGGTTCATATACGATTGAGAAGTACAAGGCCGGAGATTAAACTGGAAAGAGTCCTAGAGGATCGAATATGCCTTGATATGGATGATATGATAGTTTCAGAGTCCGAATGTTGCTTCTTTTCTCTATCTTGATGAGGCAGGATCACATGAATAGTGAGATCCTTTGAAAAAATGTCCTAAACTAACTTTTATTGCTCTCATATGATTCGATAATATTTCATCCTTGTGAGATAAACTCGTTGATTTTGGTTCGGTATGTTCATGCGTAAGGTACTACGATACTAGAAGCCGGATTAATTAGTCATGGCTCTCGATTGCCCTGGCTTAGGTTCGAATGACTTCCATCATTATTGACTTTCAGGATTTTGAGAACTGGATTTCTCCATGTCAATATCAATTAACAAGTATACATGTCATTAATTACATGAATATGTAATTAATTAAATTTAAGTAATTATTGTTTCCATATTAGTTTCTTAAATTTGGTGATCAAGAAAATATTTTATGGATTTTAAATAAAAAATTATAATTACTAATTTGGTAGCCCATAACTCATCGCTATCTCTGGTAGGCTAGCCCAATGCAACCAACGAAAGCAAAAATTCATCGACACCATAATCTTTCTCTAATATAGAGTTAAGATATCGTCCCAAATTTTTACTTTAGTCGCCCCGACGAAACTACCAAAGCTTCTCAATATAATTTTAGTTTTTTTAGAAAAATCTCCATTTTCAACGGAAGACCACGGTTTGAAACGGAAAATAAATATATTGAAGTAAATCGTCAAATTGCGCCCGCCCTCACCTACTTGCCAACCCATTTATTTTCCTCGGGCCCCTCCCCTGTTATCATCCCTCAATTTCCTTCCCACCACGAATCATTGCAAGAAGAGATGGGGAACAGCATAGGAGGTAAGAACAGGACGGCTAAGGTGATGAGGATAGACGGGACCACATTCCGTCTCAAGCCCCAGGCCCAGGCGGGGACGTTCTTCAGTATCACCAGGGCTACACCTTCCTCGAATCTGAGGAGGTCAAGCGGCTGGGCGTTCGGGCTCGGCCGCTCGAGCCCGAGACTCCCTTTAAGCCGGAGAGGCTCTACTTCCGCGTAGAGCTTCCCGGCGCCCGGACTTGTGCGTCCCTCGGCGCGCCTGCTCCGGGGCGCTCCACGTGAACGCTAAGGAGCGGCTAGAGAGCCTCGTCCTTACCCGCCGCTCCGTCTCTGACCTCACTCCGGCCAAGCCGTCCTCGGTGGAGGCTGTGACCAACGGCACGGTCCGCCTCCGCGTGAGGCTGCCAAAGGCTCACGTAGCGAAGCTCATGGAGGAGAGCAAGGATTACGCTGAGGCTGCCGGGAAGATCATGGAACTCTGCGTTGCCAAAGATAGCAAAACAGCGAAGGCGCCGGCCGCCGTGCCGCCGACGGTGAAGACTGGGCGGAAGGAGGTACGGTTCTGTCTTTTTTTTTTTTTTTTTTTTGTACCGGCGAGCTTGGTTAAACTCACTGGATTGGCGATACGAGTTGGATCATGGTCATTTGGGCGAGTTTTAGTACACGTTGAATAAAAACCACGGCTATTGGTCCAAAAGAGACCATGGAACGATGGTACCTGGAAGGACATTGGGTTTGCTGGGTCCGCAAGAATGTGTTTTTTTTTTTAAAAAAAAATTATTTGGATGCCTTCTTAATAGAAGACATCTATGTTACAAAGATAAATTCATAATAGGATAAATTGAGTAATTTAATTCACAATAGCATGTGCTTCAGAATTGGATCCGTTATTCTTTACCATTGTTTGAACTGCACCAGACTAATAGATGAAATTATTATTTTCCGAAGTAACTGAAGATCTGAAGGAGCTACCAACATGATCAAATATCACTTTTTAAAATATAAAAGGGATTAGATCGATATATTTCAGTTACAGATGAGGCATGCCCCAAATTTTGTACACAACTTTGATACATTTAGCATTAAGAAACCTCATTCAACAACAGAATGCCATTTTAGCCTTGGCTATCCAGACGGTGCCTAATCAGCATTCATATATTAACTTAAAAGCATAACTCATATCTGGCATGCAATAACCATGCAGATATATTGGTGAAATAGATTGTATTATTCTAGTTAGTTCATCTGAATTTGCCCAACAAAGTCAAGGTTTAAAGAATTTAACTAAATTTATTATCAAACCTGCAACCCCTTAAACAAACATAGACCAACTTGCAAGACAATTTAGTATTTCCAATATATTATTCATTAGTTGTCTTTGGAGGTGTTTAGGTTCCTGTTTATGATATCCATTGGACTTCCCGTCAATTAAGGGAGAAGCACCAGGGATAACATGTTAGAGATGTCCTAGTATGGAATTGAGATAGAGTTTTATACCAAATGATATTTGGAATACAACAGTTCTTTTGAAAGGTAAATTGTGGTGTTCTTGCAATTTTGGGATTATAGAATATATGGTTTTTCCTTCCCTTCTGCCATTCTCTTACCCTGACTCCTCTCCTTGGTTGGATCCAAGGCTTCAATGTTAGAAGCCAACCCATCTACGTCATATTTTACAGTTAGAGTAGCCGGCCATTCCAACACCCCATTATTATATTATCTGTTCATTGCTTAAGAGATTAATTGTAGAACTCTTACTTGTACTTCATGATTTATCCTTTATAACTGAGATACATAGATAATATTTAATGTCATTTACAAATAATGCTAGTGGTGCGCCACACAACTGTTTTGATTAGATAGTCTTGATTTGACATGCCTAACCATTGATGCTTTGATTTACGAGGAAATTTATTGAGGGCATATATTAAATGAATGCCCCATTCCTTTGAGAAACCATCTGCTGATTGTGAAATTAATTTCGTACTAGTCATCCATGCGTTAAGGATCCCTTGACGTGATCCTTGATATCCTCCGGTTTTAAAGGACTTAAGAAGTTAATGTGTTAGTTGATCAGCACTCCATTTCCTTTAATTCTTTCATTATCAATATCTCTGTTCTTCATGGCAACTTGATCGAACTCCCATCAGATGTGGACATATTCTTGTTCCATTTATTTACAAGTAGTGAAAATCTTGAACTTTTCCTACTGTATAATTTCAGTCTTCTATTTTGATCCAATTACCCCAATAATAATCTAGTATTCAATGTTTCAGTTGATAAGAAGCTTATTAGAGGATGATTTGTTTTAGCTACAAGATTCGAATTAGGAACTTTGGAATCAATCAGATCAACCTCATTGTCTGGTTCTACCATTCTGTCAGATTGAAGGTCGACTTTCATAGTTTGAGCTGAACAGGTCATCATATTAATCGTTATAGCTGACTGGGTGTTATTGAAAGCACTGCTGATGAAGACGTTTCAGGGATTAAAAAAACAATGTTGATAACAGAACGGACCATATAAAGTTCTCATAGGTTGATTATTTGTATTTCAAAAATGGGTTTTCTTGATTGTGATGCAATATTAGAATACCTATTCATTCTATTTAAGCTTTTCTTATATTGGTATTTCCTCGTGACTTTTCAGAAGCGAACCAGGTTTGTGGCCATGCCAGATGAGATAATTGCCTAATTTCCCATCCCGGTGGTTGAAATTCTACAGCATTTTGATGCTGGTCAAGATTGAAAACCAAGACCAAGGAGCAGCTGAATCACAAAATTCATCTCTTTTTTCCTCCAAGGATTGTAGGTTGAACAGGAGAAGCTGCTCATGGCTTCCTATCCCCAAGCAATTCTATCTTATCTTTTCATTTGTCAAGATGGTTCTTTACTACACTAATAGAATCGTTGGTAGGAAAGGGGCTTGGAAGGTGGAATCCCATGTGACAAGAGTCATGGTCTTGTTTCTATATGCTTGTTCAAGGGGTGACGCTTTCCTTGCAATGTGTATAATATTGCCTGAGCTTTTCAAAGTATATACCGCATACTCTCAACGATATTTTGAAAGAAGCTAGCTTAACGGGTTCTTAATATCTGATTTTAAAGTGCAGCATATTTAGGAATGGCAATTGTGGTAGACTTATCGAATATTCAACTCGACCCAATCTAAAAAGAGCATATTTTACCGGATCCAATTAAATCCATAAATTTTAGATAAAATATTCGAAAACAGTTAAGATCATATGTGGATAATGATATATCCCGTTCCAAATTCGAACCAATATAATTTTAATTTAAACTTATTATTGGGATATCCTGGTTCAGCTACAAATCAAACTCCGGTTTGACTTATCGAAGCCCGTTTCTCCGGACTACGGATTTCGGACTAAGCGAAGGACAGGCCAACTGCAAGCAATCCAAGGCTTCACACCAGACTACAACATCCGGAGGCCAGTCCTTCAAGTAGCACCTTCGGCCCCGGTCGAAGTCTGAACTACTCATCGACTTTCGAAGACACATACTTCGGTCCCCGCCGTAGACACGATTTCCGGTCTCGGAAAAATACCAAGTCTTCAGTCGATGCAAGGAGAAATCCGAAGATTGAACCATAATCTGTTCCAGAAAGGAAACTGTAACCAACGGTTACAATCGACACTCATCATGACATGATCATGGCGTGCAACTCCTGCAGCCACACCTCCGATTTGGCCGGAATCGTTCATTGACAACCCACGATCCCCAATCATGAAAGATATTGGCTCCCCATGATCACCAAAAAAAGAGCGGGCCACAGACCGGAGGCCATCTTTTAAATATGAGTAAGAAGGATAGCTCGAGAGGTACGCGAACAATCTCGCATACATACACCTTCAATCCCAAAGAGCCTTTTCTCTTCCACTCTTTCTCGACACCTTCCCCATTCTGTGACTGGAATCCGCCATTGACTTAGGCATCGGAGTGTCCTCCATCGGAACAACTCCGGCAAGGAACCTGTTTTGCAGGTGAACCAGGGAATGGTCCTGCGATGCAGCGGCTCCGACCGGCCGATCCAGGGACTCCACGCCAACAGATTGGCGCGCTAGGAAGGGGGAGCGCATTAACATTCTTTAAGCTCCCTCCCAAACAAGGGGAAGGAAAAAGTTCTTTGATGGCAAGAGAAAAAGCCCCAATCGCTTCTACAAGCCGGAGTCGTGCTCTGTCTTAGGGGGGTGTACCCCCGAAGGAGAACGATGCTCCACCTCCCACAGTTGTTGTGGGAGCACAGCAATTTGAAGCTCTTATGAACCAGGTCGCTAACATAACGGCCATGGTTCAAGAGTTCCAAGACAGAGCTTTTCCGGTGGCAAACCCACCGGCTGTTTCTAAACATAGCTCTCGATCCCGAAGAAGGAGAGCACTACGGGAGGATTCTGCGCATCCCTCCCCCCGTTCTCGGTCCTCTCCCGAAGGCCGAACTTCGAGACTGCCTAGGTTTGCCGATTCCCCGTAAAAAGGAAAAAGGCCTAGGCAAACCTTCTCCTCCTCCTCCAAAGACTCCACTCCAGTGGAGAGAGCGTCGAAGCAGACTCCCAATTATGATGGGAGGTTCAGAGCCATCGAATCAGAGATGGCAAAGGCACGAGAACAGAGAATGCGGGATCAGAGATATCCCAATGACTTGATTGTGGGTGATCTACGCTCACCCTACACCGACCGTATCATGGCTAAGGATATTCCTCGGCACTTTAGGGTTCCCCAGATGGAACCCTAAGACGGCACCTCCGACCCCCTCGACTATTTGGGTAGCTTCAAAGCCCATATGATGATCCAAGGAGCTTCGGACGTAATGTACTGCTTGGCGTTCCCAGCTACCTTGAAGAAGTCCGCTTGGATGTGGTACTCGAGCCTGCGTCCAAGTACCATCGATTCCTTTTTCGAGTTAGAAAAACTGTTTGTCTTGCATTTCAAGACCTTCTACAAGACTCCTCAGAATACGGACACACTCTTCCTCCTTCACCAGAATGAAGGAGAAAGCCTGCAGGATTATATCTCCAGGTTTAATGCGGCTACGCTTGAGATCCCAGATCTCAACGAACACGTGGCCATGTTAGCATTGAAGAAGGGGCTTCGTACCTCTAGGCTTACTTTTTCCCTAGATAAGAAGTTTCCTAAAAGCTATGTGAGCTCCTGTCGAGGTCTCAGAAATATGCTGATGCCGAAGAGCAGGCGGCGAATCGACGACTGGTTGAAGGGAAACTCCCTTCAAAAAAGAAGAATAATATGGGACAAGGTCCCCAAACCTTCAATAATAACAACGGTGGTAGATATACAGACCGCCGAAGAAGTCCTCCCAAGCCCAGAGCGCTGGGAGGAAGATTCAACTCATACACCCCCCTCAACCTCCCCCGAGAGAAGATCCTCATGGAGATAGAGAAAGAAAACTATCTCCAACGGCCCCGTCCCATGAAGGCCTCCTCTTCCGTAAGGAACAGGAATAAATTATGCCGATTCCACCAGAACCACAGCCACAATACAAAAGAGTGCATCCAGCTGAGGGATGCAATCGAGGATCTCATCAAGAGAGGATACCTGGGGTGGTACATCGGTCGCCAGGGACCCCGGTCGGAAGCAACTGTTTCCCAGCCACCTTCGGAAGAGGCCGAATTGCCAAATCAAAGGCCCACCAACGGAGGTGTAGGGATGATACACCGGCCCACCAACTGGAGAAGGGATGAAGATGAAGCTTCAAAGTGACTGAAAGATAACAACTCCATCCTCTTCTCCAACGATGACCTTGTGGGAGTTGGCTCCCACATGACGACCCTCTTGTAATTTCGGCCGTAGTGGCCAATTATGATGTACAGCGAGTTCTTATTGATAATGAAAGTTCGACTGATGTCTTGATGTACGATGCATTCTCCAAAATATGTTTGCCTAGACATCAACTGTAAAAATCCCCCATACCACTCTCCAGTTTCGGGGGCAACCAAGTTTATGCCGAGGGGGAGATAGTGTTGCATGTAACCCTCGGCACCGAGCCTCGATAAAAGACATTGCCGATCAATTTCACGGTGGTCCAGATCTCCTCAGCATACAACATTATTCTGGGAAGGCCCGCCTTGAACAGGTTCCGGATTGTGATCTCCTCTCACTACTTCTTGGTACGCTTCCCCATAAGAAATGGTATTGGAGAAGTTAGAGGGAACCAGAGGACGACACGGCAATGTCTGATGATTGAAGATAGGCATTTCAAGGATTCGACTACTCCGGATCAACTGGATCCAAAGGATGCAACCACAAATCTTGGTGAACCCATGGAAAGGACCATCCCGGTACCTTTGAAAAAGGAGGATCCCTCCAGAGTTGTGCAGATCGGGAGTGCCCTTGGTGAGGAAACCAGAATGGAGCTGATCCGTTTCCTCAGGGACAACGCCGATGTCTTCGCCTGGTCGGCTTCAGACATGCCCGGGATTCTCGCCGAAGTAATCACTCATCGGCTGGAAGTAACCCCTGGGTACAAGCCGGTGCGACAGAAGAAGAGGAGCTTCGCCCCAGAAAGACAGCAAGCTATAGATAAAGAGGTTGGCAAGCTCCTCAAGGCAGGGTTCATCAGAGAGGCTCACTACCCCGAGTGGTTGGCCAATTTAGTGATGGTGAAGAAAGCTAATGGCAAGTGGAGGATTTGCATCGACTATACAGACCTCAACAAGGCTTGCCCAAAGGATAGCTTCCCTCTCCCAAAGATTGATCAACTGGTCGACGCTATCGCCGGCCACCAGTTACTGAGCTTCATGGACGCCTTCTCCGGCTACAACCAAATCAGAATGGATCCACAAGATGAGGAGAAGATGGCATTCATCACTGACAAAGATCTCTACTGCTACAAGATAATGCTGTTCGGCCTCAAGAATGCCGGAGCTACATTTCAAAGACTCATCAATAAGGTGTTCGAAGAGCAAGTCGGAAGAAATATGGAGGCCTATGTTGACGATATGATCGTCAAGAGCCTCCACCGGAGAGATCACATCCATGACTTGGAGGAGTCATTCAGCGCCCTCCGGCGCTTCCATATGAAGTTAAGCCCGGCAAAGTGTACCTTCGGGGTCACATCGGGTAAATACCTGGACTTGTTTGTCACTAAACGAGGAATTGAGGCAAACCCTGAGAAGATTCAAGCCTTGAAAGATATGAGACATCCTTCTAGCTAAAAGGAAGTCCAACAATTGACAGGGAGGATTGCCTCCCTAAGCAAATTTATCTCTTGGTCAGCCGAGAAATGTCTTCCGTTCTTCAAGGTACTTCGGCAATCAAAGGGTTTCGAATGGTCCGAAGACTGTCACGTTGCCTTTGAGGAATTGAAGAAGTATTTGGAGACCCCGCCATTGCTCTCCAAGCCAAAAGAAGGCGAGATCCTCTACCTGTACCTCTCTGCTTCAAACAAAGCAGTGAGTTCGATTCTTGTCCGGAAGGAAGAAGACGGGTCCCACTAGCCAATTTACTACATCAGCAAGGTCCTGCATGACACAGAATTACGATATACAAGGATGTAGAAGCTAATCTACTCTTTAGTGATTATGGCAAAGCGACTACGGCCATACTTCCAAGCCCATGCTATTGTGGTGCTGACTGATCAACCTCTCAAGGCCATTCTCCGATCTCCGGACACTTCTAGAAGGATAGCTAAGTGGGCTGTGAAGCTAAGTAAATTTGACATCAACTTCCAGCCCCGAGCGACTATGAAGCCCCAAGTGCTCTCTGATTTTTTGGCTGAGTGCACCTGGAAGCCCGAAGATGAAGCCTCTTCGAAAGAAGAAGAAGCCTCGAAGGAGACGAAGTCCATTTGGGTGCTTCATGTGGACGGAGCTTTCAATGTTACCGGGTGCGGGGCTGGACTCATGTTGGCCGAACCTGACGGCCATACCATAGAGTATGCACTCCGTTTCTCCTTCCACGCCTCCAATAATCAGGTCGAATATGAGGCCCTACTCGCCGGATTTCGGATCGCCAAAGATTTGGGAGTCCAGCAACTCCGAACCTTCTCCGATTCTCAACTGGTTGTGAATCAAGTCAACGGAGAATACGCAGCCAAAGATCCAACCATGGTGCAATACCTGGAGAAGGTTCAGGCTTTATCCTCCCAACTGGAACATTTTGAAATTATCCATGTTCCCCGATCAGAGAACTCCCGGGTGGATGCACTGTCTCGACTGGCAACTATAGCACCGGAGTCTCTCGGGCGCACCTTTGTTAAACATCTTGAAACTCCAAGCATTGCCGAAGAGGTTGCAGAGGTGCTCCAGATTGATATTGAGCCAAGCTGGATGGATCCCATCATCAGATTCCTGAATGAAGGAAAACTGCCGGAAGATAAGGCAGAGGCCAAGAATATCCGCTGGATGGCATCTCAATACATCATCTTAGATGGAACCCTCTACAAGAGATCGTTCTCTCAACCACTGCTAAAATGCCTAGGACCCACCGATGTAGATTATTGATGCGGAACTAATATGCATGCAATTTTTTTATATGTTTTATATGTGGGGTTGGGTGATTAATTCCCGAATTTCAGATTAAAATAAGTTATAGGGAATTTTATATGAATTTTAGAAGATCAGCATGCAGATTAGGACCTAGAAAAGTAGAAAAGAAGGATCGCCGGGGCTGAGAAGCCTCGGTTAGGGCAAGTTCTCCTACAATAAAACTACTGGAGGTAGAGGGGTGTACCTGACAACGTCTGTGAAGATCGCAGCAAAAGGGTCTCTCGTTCCTCGACGGATGCGGCCTGGAAAATCGAGCCAAAGACCCGCGGATACCCGGCTTTCTGCTCGGTGATCCGATTGAGGCTTGGCTGGAGTCGTTGGATTCGTAGGAACTCGGGGACCTGCAAACGACCTGTCAGGGGTTAGAAAACTCACAAAGGAACAAGAAAACAAAGGAAAAACAGCAAGGGAAGGCTTCTTTTGGAGTGGGCGTCCAGGGATCTGAGATGCTTGTTGGTAGCAGGAAGATGATTGCAGCACTGGGAAGAAGAACTCTCGCAAACCCCTTTATGCACACAGCAGGGTATCACACAACTCAATAGAAGAACTCAAGGTTTTCATTCATCAAAAATTTTCCCTCATACAAGAGGCTAGGGTCCCTTAAATAGACCCTTAACCTTGGGCTCCAAGTAAGGGTACATAAGTCTTTACATAAGAATCCTTTTCCCTCTCAAACCCTAGCTAGAAAATAAGGAAATATTAGGTAGAAAAATCCCTAAAATTTTTCTTGACTTGGTCAAGACTCCAAGGATGCCTAGGGGGGCGTGTTGGGCTTCTAGGAGCAGCAAAAGGCCGGCCCAAAGGGGCCCGGGTGCATGGGTTTGGGCCTCTGGAAGCTGGGGTGGCCTGGTAGCCAGGTAGCAGGAATATTCCCTGGTATCTTGCTTCTTAGGGGCTTGGGCTTGGCACCTGGGCTTGATTTCATTGGGCTAGGATGCAGATGGACCTCTGGAATCATGGATGCCCTTATTTATGAATATACTTTGGCATCTGGAAGGGAATCTGGGCATCTGGAGGGCATCTGCAAGGAATCAGGGTTTCTGATTTTTCTCCTGGGGTCTTCAAATCTTCAAGCTGGGTTGGACTTGGGCTAAACTTCCATGTCTTCAATCTGGTTGGACTTGGTCTTCACTTGTATAATATAGTCTTGAGTCTTCAGTATGCTTGGACAGGACTCAAAAAAATAAAATTAGCTCAACATGAGCTAACTAGCATTGGACTGAACTAGCTCAACATGAGCTGACTAGTACAGAACTGAAATAACAACTAAAATGGACTCAGATGAGCTAAGCCCTTATTACAGATAGATTCATAAATTATTGATCAATTTACAGAGGGTTGAAAAAGCCTCTGTCTTATTCTGGTGCCTCAGGTGTCCCCACCAATTCTCCCGGGGTGGGAGGAACTCGACCCTGTCGAGTGAAGGTTAGACTGGCTCACATATCTCTCGAGAAGGTCTGGGTTGAGGAGTTGCAAGTCCTCTCGAGAAATCCACGAATCGTCCGACTCTGGCCAGCCTTGCCATCGGACCAGGAAGCATTGATAGTCATGGCCCTGGGTCGTGATGGCTTGATTGTCCAGGATACGCTCGATCCGTTCTCCTCTCTCAGGCCAAATTTGTTTGTGGACACTCTAGGTTAGGGTCACTCACAATGAAAAGGAATAGGTCCAAAGGCCTCACTAGGTAGCGCTGCCGGTTCCCTATACTCAACCAGGTCTGTAATATTGAATGTAGAACTAATGCCCAAATCCGAAGGCAAGTCTAACACCTAGGCATTTGATCCAACCTTCTCTATCACTTTAAAAGGTCCGGCTCTGCGAGCATGAAGCTTCTTTTAGGCCTAAGCCTAACCAAGATAAAATCCACTACATCAAATTCTTTGACCCTTCTTCGGGAATTAGCCAGTTGTTTTAAGATTAGTGCAGGTGGTGAACATGCTAGGCACATGCAGACAAATGATGCAAAGGACTCATACTGATACCTAACAGACTCGACTATGCATTCCTATCGAAGGAAATTTTATTGAACTCTTTGGATCTAAACCTAATAGATTATAGGTTCTCTAGGTTTGATCCTAGCTTGACATGCACATGAAAATTTACAGTGAACTCCTAGCAAATTCCAAAGAGTATGCTAGAAGTAAGATGCAAACCTAACATGCGTGATGAATGCATGCAGTATGCTAATCTCAGCTAAATGCAATCTAATGATCCTAGAAACGCTGGAGGTGTCAGGAAAGGGCAGAAAATAGGAAGTGGGTTCAGAATTAGCTTGGTAAGGTAGAGAAAAAGGTTCATGGTTAGTTGGATAAAGTAGGATAAAAGATGGGGTGTCAGGAACTAATCCTATACTAATGAGGTTAACCTTATGAGGTTGAGCTATATCTACAGGATTTGCATAATGGAAGGATGGGTCACTAATTTCGGGGAAGAGGTCCTTAATGGGAACTATAGGAGGGGACTCATCTTGAAGGTATTGATTCAAAGAGATCAGGTCCTTAATAAATTCTTCTGGTTCTTGTATTTTAGGACTAGACTCTATAATTTGGCTCTCCTCTATGGTTTTCTCAGGTAAGGCTCTAGTAGCAGTACCTAGGTTCTCTTCCTCTATTTGTTCTTCCATTATAGCTTTAGGTTGGATATGGTCAAGGCCAACTAGCTCTGGGTTGGTTTCTACCTGGGCATCTACTGGGTCAGCTAATTCTAGGTCTACTAAAGGTGTCTCCTCTTCTCCCTCATACTCATCCACTAGGCTCACATCAGCTTCATACACTTTCGCGTTAATGTAAGCCTTGTGAATCTCAGGAATGGTTGGAGAAGGTCGGCTAGCAAGAAATTGGTTAGGTTCTGGTCTCTGATTATGGGTACTACTCCTAGTAGGTTCAGGTTGTATAAGGGGTAGTGGCTCACTACTGGGTTCATATTTAGGGATACTAATCCTATGGGGTTCAAGTTGACTAGGGGAAGCATGACTAGTACTAGGTTGATACTTAGGGGTTATGGGTCTCTAGGCTCATAGGACAAGGGTGCAGATCTATGGGTCATGGGATTATAGGATCTGGGGTCATATGATTTTGGGTCAGCTTTATGATCAGGTTCTAAGGATGGATCAAGGTTCATAGGTTATGGATTCATAAGTTCTAGGTTCATAGGATTTAGAGTCATAAGATCTATAGGTTGTGGGTATACTAGGCTTATAGGGAGAGGGTAAATAGGATCTATCTTCTTGGTCTATAAAATCCTGATTGGGTCTTCTAGGACTAACCTTAGGGATTGGGTCAGGATGATGGGCTCTCCTAGGATTGGACTCCCTATATGGGTCAGAATACTGGGTTCTCCTAGGGTTGGACTCCCTATATAGGTCAGAATATTGGGTCCTCCTAGGGTTGGACTCCCTATATGGGTCAGAATATTGGGCTCTGATACCAAATGATGGGGAACTAATATGCATGCAATTTTTTTGTATGTTTTACATGTTGAGTTAGGTGATTAATTCCCAAATTTCAGGTCAAAATTATTTGTAGGGAATTTTGTATGAGTTTTTGAAGATCAGCATGCAGATTAGGACCAAGAAAAGTAGCAAAGAAGGACCGCCGGGGCTGAGAAGCCTCGGTTAGGGCAAGTTCTCCTACAATAAAACTACTGGAGGTAGAGGGGTGTACCTGACAACGTCTGTGAAGATCGCAGCGAAGGGGTCTCTCGTTCCTCGACGGATGCGGCCTGGAAAACCGAGCCAAAGACCCGCGGATACCCGGCTTTCTGCTCGGTGATCCGATTGAGGCTTGGCTGGAGTCGTTGGATTCGTAGGTACTCAGGGACCTGCAAACGACCTGTCAGGGGTTAGAAAGCTCACAAAGGAACAAGAAAACAAAGTAAAAACAGCAAGGGAAGGCTTCTTTTGGAGTGGGCGTCCAGGGATCTGGAGGGTTTGTTGGCAGCAAGAAGATGATTGCAATCACCGGGAAGAAGAACTCTCACAAACCCCTTTATGCACACAGCAGGGTATCACACCACTCAATAGAAGAACTCAAGGTATGGATCAGGGTTTGGGGTCCTCCTAGGTTGAGGATTGTAGTACGGGTCAGGATAAGGGGCTCTCCTAGGTTCGACCTCATGGTATAGATCAGGGTTTGGGGTCCTCCTAGGTTGAGGGGAGTCAGGATCTGGCTCAGACTGTGACCCATGGGTTTTTCTTGGGGTCCCTACCCGGACTTTTAACTGATCAAACCTATTGGCACGATAGTCAATTCTATCATTGGTTTGAATACGAGACTGAGTTAACTGGGTCATCTGGATAGTTATCTGGGCAATTTGATCAGCTAGGGCTTTTATTTGGGCTTGTAAATTTTCCATAGGTTCAGACATTTATGAAGGAGGTGGGTGATATGAAACTCCTGATCTAGTGCTCATGCAAGACTCGATCAGACCGACTATAGCTGACTAAACCTAAAGTCCAAACTAGATGCTCAATCAGGGTGGCAAACTAGCCTATAGTAACCCTGTACTCAGCCAGGCAGGTGTAAGGGGAGTGTTAGGTCCCTGATTGCCAATCCTAGACACCAATCAGAGATTGGCCAGGTAGGCGGACCAGCACACAAGCCCTTCGGGATTGAATCCCTAAACCACCGTTCTAGACACTAAGCACAAGGCACACACAGGTTAACTTGACACAGTGATCTAACACTAGCCCGGACCCGACCAGTTGGTGTCCCTAGCCCACTAGGGCAAATTAAGTCTAATTAATTTTAGGTTAAGGCTTGGGACTGAATGCAAGGGATGTGGTTTTGGGCTAAGGAGAGGTGATCAAATCCTCCCCCCATCTGATATAGCAAGAGTGCCCTTAAAAGTAAATTATGCAATGATGGCAGGCAGATGAGGATGCAAATTAGGGTTTAGATATTATTTTTTTTTTTTGGTATTTTTGGAAAATATGTATATATATATATATATTTTTTTGGTATTTTTTTAAATAGAAGAAAACTTGCAAATCATGACCTAATATACTGGAAATATACTAAAATTAAGAAATATGCAAAAACTCCTAAACAAAACCCTAAAACTTCCAAACATGTCTTGCTAAAAAAAACAGAGCCGAAAATTTGCAGGCCCTATTTCGGCTTTCAGAAAATCCACAGGCCATAATAAAATCTGAAAAAAGTTTTAAAATTACTGTGAATTATGATAAATCCAGGAAAATAAATTTCAGAATTTTTGGAGTTTTTAACAGGGAGAAATAATTAAAATAACAGAGTATATACGGACTGAAAAATTATAGAAAACAAGCCCTAATCTAAGCTCTGATACCAAATGATGCGGAACTAATATGCATGCAATTTTTTTATATGTTTTATATGTGGGGTTGGGTGATTAATTCCCGAATTTCAGATTAAAATAAGTTATAGGGAATTTTATATGAATTTTAGAAGATCAGCATGCAGATTAGGACCTAGAAAAGTAGAAAAGAAGGATCGCCGGGGCTGAGAAGCCTCGGTTAGGGCAAGTTCTCCTACAATAAAACTACTGGAGGTAGAGGGGTGTACCTGACAACGTCTGTGAAGATCGCAGCAAAAGGGTCTCTCGTTCCTCGACGGATGCGGCCTGGAAAATCGAGCCAAAGACCCGCGGATACCCGGCTTTCTGCTCGGTGATCCGATTGAGGCTTGGCTGGAGTCGTTGGATTCGTAGGAACTCGGGGACCTGCAAACGACCTGTCAGGGGTTAGAAAACTCACAAAGGAACAAGAAAACAAAGGAAAAACAGCAAGGGAAGGCTTCTTTTGGAGTGGGCGTCCAGGGATCTGAGATGCTTGTTGGTAGCAGGAAGATGATTGCAGCACTGGGAAGAAGAACTCTCGCAAACCCCTTTATGCACACAGCAGGGTATCACACAACTCAATAGAAGAACTCAAGGTTTTCATTCATCAAAAATTTTCCCTCATACAAGAGGCTAGGGTCCCTTAAATAGACCCTTAACCTTGGGCTCCAAGTAAGGGTACATAAGTCTTTACATAAGAATCCTTTTCCCTCTCAAACCCTAGCTAGAAAATAAGGAAATATTAGGTAGAAAAATCCCTAAAATTTTCTTGACTTGGTCAAGACTCCAAGGATGCCTAGGGGGGCGTGTTGGGCTTCTAGGAGCAGCAAAAGGCCGGCCCAAAGGGGCCCGGGTGCATGGGTTTGGGCCTCTGGAAGCTGGGGTGGCCTGGTAGCCAGGTAGCAGGAATATTCCCTGGTATCTTGCTTCTTAGGGGCTTGGGCTTGGCACCTGGGCTTGATTTCATTGGGCTAGGATGCAGATGGACCTCTGGAATCATGGATGCCCTTATTTATGAATATACTTTGGCATCTGGAAGGGAATCTGGGCATCTGGAGGGCATCTGCAAGGAATCAGGGTTTCTGATTTTTCTCCTGGGGTCTTCAAATCTTCAAGCTGGGTTGGACTTGGGCTAAACTTCCATGTCTTCAATCTGGTTGGACTTGGTCTTCACTTGTATAATATAGTCTTGAGTCTTCAGTATGCTTGGACAGGACTCAAAAAAAATAAAATTAGCTCAACATGAGCTAACTAGCATTGGACTGAACTAGCTCAACATGAGCTGACTAGTACAGAACTGAAATAACAACTAAAATGGACTCAGATGAGCTAAGCCCTTATTACAGATAGATTCATAAATTATTGATCAATTTACAGAGGGTTGAAAAAGCCTCTGTCTTATTCTGGTGCCTCAGGTGTCCCCACCAATTATGCTTTGAGAGAGGTCCACGAGGGCATATGCGGGGATCATTTAGGTGGCAGGTCTCTAGCATACAAGATTATTCGACAGAGGTATTACTGGCCCTCCATCCAGAAAGACTCAGCTGATTTTGTGTGGAAGTGTGACCAATGCCAGAGGTATGCCAATGTGCAGAGACAACCTGCGAGTCATCTGACTCAGTTGGCAGCCCCATGGCCTTTTGCCCAGTGGGGGATGGACATTCTTGGCCCATTCCCACCAGCATCAGGGCAAAGAAAGTTTCTCCTAGTGGCCATCGACTATTTCACGAAGTGGGTGAAGCTGAACCATTGGCCCAGATCACAGAAGGCAAAGTGGAAAATTTTGTGAAAAATTCCATCATCTTCAGGTTCGACATCCCGCATGTCATTATCACGGACAACGGGAGACAATTCGACAATCCAAAGTTCAAGGACTTCTGTGCTCGGTACCATATCCAGCATCGGCTGACATCCGTAGCTCATCCGCAGTCCAACAGAGAAGCCAAAGTCACCAACCAGACTGTCCTTCATGATCTGAAGACGAGGATGAACGCCGCCAAGAGACTTTGGGCCGAAAAGCTAACCTCCATTCTCTGGGCATACCGAACTACCCCGAGAACGGCCACCGGCGAATCTCCGTTCAACCTGGCCTATGGTATCGAAGCCGTACTACCCATCGAAGTCTCCCTATAGTCTCTGAGAATTGACAACTTTGAAGAGCCTGAGAATTCCGATCGCAAAAGGATTGATCTGGATTTGCTATCAAGCACCAGGCTACAGGCCCAAATAAGAATGGCGGCATACCAGCAAAATGTCTCCAAGTACTACAACTCAAGAGTGAAGGAGCAATCTTTCCGCATGGGGGATATGGTATTGCGAAGAGCAGAAGTGTCCAGGCCAACGGAACAGGATAAACTCTCCCCAACTGGGAAGGCCCATATCAAGTCGAAGAAGTCATTCGACCAGGGACATATCGACTCAAGACCCTGGAGGGGAAGACCCTATCCCGGCCATGGAATGTACAAAACCTTCGCAAATACTATCAATGAAAAAGTTCTAAAAAACTCCTGTGCAAAGCTCCTCAACCCTACTCAACTCAGAACGGCTAGTTGCATCGATTGAACGACAACAGCCTGAGTGACCCAATCTGAAAAATCGATCAACTGTGCAAAGGAGAGTCTGATCCACTCACATTATCGGTATGCCCGACGAGTGCAATGGATAGTCTAACCAGGCCACCAAAAAGATCAAAGGTGCAGGGATGGTTTTCGTAACCTATCCTACGATGAATCTGAACATGCACAGATGCGGGCCTGAACAGCCTACCTTAATCACGACAGAAACTGCATAGGGATGGTCTAAACACCTTACCCTACGAAAAATCCGAACACGTGCCTAAAAGGACCACTGTTGTCCTCTCTATCAACAACAAACATTCTCAGAACAATCTAATTGACCTCGCTCCTTCCCTGTAGACCGAAAGTGACCTACGGAGTCTACATTACAGATAAATCATGATGCAACACATCACAAAAAGTACACGGGAAGAGATAACAAAAAAGATCTTTCATTTCTTTCAATTTTTTTACACAAAAAAAAAGAAAGAGAAAAGAAAGAAAGAAACTCTCCTAAAAAGAGAGTGAGAAAAAAGAAAGAAAGAAATCTCCTAAAGAGAGATGTAAAAAAAAAAAAAGAAAAGAAGAATAGCAGCAACAGTAGAATTTGGGAAATTTTCAATAACTCCCCGACGGGTTTTTCCCATACCGTCGGGGAGAGACCAAATGGGACGACGAAGGGCCCCCGGAGTTCCCGTCCGAACTCGAGTCCGACCCCTCATCGAAGTCAGAATCGAACTCATGGCCGGAGAAGGGAATGGAGGGTTTGACATTATCCAAGCCCTTCAAGTTATAAAACTTGGAGACTTTCGTCCGGCACTCCCAAAACCCCTGGTGGAAGGAGTCCAGGGCCACCTCGGTGAGCTCGTCCTTGACGACGGCAGAAGCTCTGAAGTTTGCAATGGCATCCGCCACCTCCTTCTTCACCTCCTCCACCGCCGTGGTCGCCACCGTGTCTTGAGCCCAGGCCTCCCTCAACTGAGCCTCCAGAAGGCAGGTCTTCTTCTCGAGATGGTCCACTAGAGGCTCCTCCTCTTCACCTCCTGGCCCAGGTGACTTTGGACTTTGCTTCCTCTTGGGGTCAATAGCCCTCCTTTTCGTCGCTCGGCGGAGCTCAGAAGTACTGAACCTCATGGCTAATGGAGGGAAGAAGCCTACGAAAATGATGGCCTTTGATAGCGGAGGGCAGGGTCCTATTTATAGAAACCCTGCACCCACGACCGACTGTGGGGAGGCGTGTCCCTCGTCCTTCCCAGCTGCATGAGAAGGCACCACGTGTCCGGGCGATGCTTCGAGAATCGGAAAAGTTGCTCGGAGCCATCTCTGGGACAACAACCACCATCGCTTCGAATCCGGAGAAATCCTCATCGTGCGACGGCATCACTAATGGCTCCTTTTTGAAAAAAGAGACTCGACGGCTCGCAAGGCGCAAGAAATCGCGACTGTACAGATATCGATGTACCACGTGGACGGCAACGATCACAATCAGATCTCCCTGATCGCTGATTGGTGGGGAAATGGCTCTTGCCCGCCCCAACGAACAAATTTGACATTCAAAGTAATGCGACGGTCTTCAGTAACGGAGTTCGGGTCCGTCCCGGAGTTCATCCCCGCCGATCGAACGGCCTTCGGCTATGGCTATTTGAGTAAGCAGAAGAAGAATGGTAAAACCGTTTCGAGCTACACATGAAGCACAACAGTATATGTAAAGGAAGGAAAATTCATTCCAAAATTTAGAAAAGTTATCATACAAAGTTCGTTGATTAAGCAAAAAAGAAAGGTGGAAAATACATCTAGAGTGACCCAAGTCACTCAACATCAGCGGAAGAAGGCTCCACACCACAGGACTGGAGTACCTTATCGATTCGCTTTGAGAGGACCTCGTCAATCTGAGTCGAGACAGGAGAATCTTTAGCTTGGACTCCTCCAGCCTGAGTTACCTCCTGGACCGGGATCGGAGCTGGGATCACCTCCGGATCTTTGATTGGGGTAGCAGCCTCCTCCTCCAGACATGGCGACTCCTCGACCTCCCCTGCGACTTCGGCCTCCTCCACTTCTTCTCCTTCCTCCCCAATTATGTTGTAGGAGGGAATGCTCGAAAGGTCGAGGTGAGGGAGTCCTTTACCTTGGAGAGTCCATCGTTGAAGCCGTGCTGGTAGGCATACAATGACGCTTCATCAATTTTTATCTGAAATTGTGAAGACATCTTGAAGTCAGCCATGACATTGTCTATCCACTTCCTAAAAGCTTCGGACTCCCTCTTGGCGGCTTCAGCCTCCCTCTTAGCAGCTTCGGATTCCAGGATCGCCTCTTCGACCCTCCTAGAAGCCTCCTTTGCCACCTTGAACAAATTTTCCATCTTCTCCTGATCCTCCCTGGCGGCCTGCTCCAAGGACTCAACTTGCTTCCTGCTCCTCTTCCACCCTGCCTCTTGTCCCGCTATCCTCGAGTGGGCACCTTTCAGTTTGCTTTTCAGTTCGCGAACTTCATCAGTTACCCGAAGAAGACGGTCCTCCATGGATTGCTTCAGCTCTTCGACTACTTCCTTGGCAGCCCTAGCGATCTGGAGCTCCTCCTTAAGGTCGTGGATGAGGCTGTCCACGTTCCCTAGGCCTTCCTCTATGAAGGTGAAATCATAGACCAACTATATCAAAAAAGAAGAATTGATGATCAAATAACTCTCAAGACAAAGGAGGCGGTGATAGTCATACCTGTTGCAGGGTGGCGAAGCCAGAATCAGACACTTTGAGAAAGCTCCAGTTCTGGAGAATTGCCAGGTTGTGGGGCAATATCTTACCCTTTAATACCTTCCTGGCTTCAGTCGGGACCAGCAGTCCCCTCATAGGCGGGAGCTCCGAGGAGTTCATCGAACGGCCTCCAGCTGAAGAAGCCCTGTAGACGGACTCTCCTTCGACTTGCTGTGCTTTTCCCCTATTAATGGCAGGGGGGCAAATCAGTGGCACATCCACTCCTTGAGGCGGGCTCCTCGTGTCGACTGGGGAGGCGACCGCCGGTAGAGTTTCGACTGGACAGGATTTCATCGGAGCCCTTTCCACTGCCACTACATCTTCCCCCAAGGTGCCTTGGGAGGACGAAGTGCTTTGGTCCCCTTCGGGGCCATCCCTCTGAGCTTTCTTCCGAGCCGCAGACCTGGTGGGAGGGGCCTGTGTAACTCTCTTCCCCGAAGTCTGGCGAAGCCAGCTCAAATTGCACTTCATCCCACCACTTGCAGGCAAAGGAGATCACCTCAGTTAAATGAGTTACAATAAAACCTGAAGTAGAGGGGCAGAAATTTCCATCGCTATACCTAGTGAGGAGAATTTACTGATTCCTGCCCGATGGAGATTCCTCTCCTCCAACAGCTCCCGGATGGGGGCAACTTCGGAGTTAGCCAGAAGATCATAATCCGACTGATCGGCCGCCAAGACTTTCTTTCCGTCATTGGGGTTAGGCGAGGCTTCTTCCACACAGTGTCGAAGCCCCATGGGTCGAAAGACAATACAAATACGAAGACGGGTTTCCACTTGTGGATGGTGCTGGGCATGTCCTTGATCACCCTGCGGCCTGATTTGGGGCCGATCACCCACCATCCATTACTGTGAAAGTCCTTCTTGAGAATGAAAAGGGCCGTGAACAAGTTGGTCCTAGGTTTTACATTGGCAATGCTGCACATAACCAGAAACCCGCAGATGTTCCTGATGCTATTTGGGGTCAACTGTGATGGCACCACTTGGTACAAGCGAAAAATCTTAACAAAGAAGGGGTGCAGAAGAAATCGAAGACCAGCCTTCAGGTGATCTTCGTATATAGCTAGGCACCTAGGGGAGCTTCGTTCACCCGCTCCTCGGGTGCGGGGAGGACAAAGGGAAACTCCTCAGGAATGCAGTAGCATTCCCAAAGAAGGGCTGCCTTGCCCTGAGAAACTGAGCTGGGGACCGACTCCGGACCTACTATATCTCCGGCCCCCGAGGGCCCAACCTTTTCCCCTGGACTCTCAACGGTCTCTTCCATGACAAAGGAATGAAGCAAAAGAGCGGAAAGGGGATTCTACCTGAAGAATAGACTGGTAGTCCATAATAGTATGGGCGGAGAATGAGACGAGGTTGAAGAAGCTTCCTTGCCCAAACCTTCGCCCTTCCCCAAAAGAAAAGTAAGGGTCTCTGGATCCCTATCGAGGGTTGTTTTGACTCAAGGTTACCCTGGGAGGTAACCCACTTGTGACTGACCTCCAGGATAAGATCTACCCTTCATCCAACGGGCGGAGGATAGCCACCATAACTATCCAAATCCCAACCAAAAGATTGCCTTAACCACCGTGCAACGGGACAAGAAGAGATAGCCCCAGGGCCACCTACTTTTCCCCAATCCGGGAATGGCACCTGTCCACCATCTGATTCTCAGATCGTGATGGACAGCCCAATAAGGGTCCCATAATCATTCACTGGGCCATCTCTCAGAAGGAAAACGACAAGGCCATAATACTCTCACTTCTCGAGGCAGATCTTCGCTTCGACAACTGAGAGTAGGGCGTCAACTGTTAGGATATCCTGGTTCAGCTACAAACCAAACTCCTATTCGACTTATCGAAGCCCGTTTCTCCGGACTATAGACTTCGGTCTAAGCGAATGACAGGCCAACTGCAAGCAACCCAAGGCTTCACACCGGACTACAATATCTGGAGGCCAGTCCTTCAGGTAGCACCTTCGGCCTCGGCCGAAGTCTGAACTACTCATTGACTTCCGAAGACACGTACTTCGGTCCCCGCCGTAGATACGATCTTCGGCCTCGGGAAAATACCAAGTCTTTGGCCTACGCAAGGGGGAACCCGAAGCTTAAACCACAATCTGTTCCAGAAAGGAAACTGTAACCAACGGTTACAATCGACACTCATCATGCCATGATCATGGCGCGCAACTCCTGCAGCCACGCCTTCGATCTGGCCGGAACCGCTCATTGACAATCCATGATTGCCAATCATGGGAGAGATTGGCTCCCCATGATCACCGGAAAAAGAGCGGGCCACAGACCGAAGGCCATCTTTTAAATATGGATAAGAATGATAGCTCGAGAGGTACACGAACAATCTCGCACATATACACCTTCAATCCCAAAGAGCCTTTTCTCTTCCACTATTTCTCGACACCTTCCCCATTCTGTGGCTGGAATCCGCCACTGACTTAGACATCGGAGTGT
Source organism: Areca catechu (assembly GCA_021397845.1). NCBI lineage: Eukaryota > Viridiplantae > Streptophyta > Magnoliopsida > Arecales > Arecaceae > Areca > Areca catechu. The sequence continues at coordinate 57,341,289 of CM038042.1, forward strand.
CCTCCGTCGAAACAACTCCGGCAAAGAACCTGTTTTGCAGGTGAACCAGGAAGCGGTCCTGCGATGCAGCAGCTCCGACCGGCCGATCCAGGGATTCCATGCCAACACCTCTCATTTCTAAATTATAATTAGTTTAAAATATTAACCAATCTCTATCAGTCTTAACCCAATCCAATCCATGCTATCTAGCTAACGCATTCAATGAGTGCAAGTGGTTGGGTGGTGGGCAACAGCATTATAAGTGCAAGTGGTTGGGTGGTGGGCAACAGCTTTTATAATGCGTTGAAGGAGGGAGAGAAAGGAGGGTGACATCTAGTGTGCCTTAATTGATCTTTCAATAATGTGCTTCCTATTCTGATTTTTGCCCAGAGAAGCTCTTCTCACAGTGGAACTTTTATAAAAAGAGGAGAAGGGAAATAAAGAAAAAGAACAGGCGTTTCACCGTAAACATAGCTGGCACCTTGTACCATTGGTCCAGCGTCGGTTCGGTCATCCTCAGTTGGATATTAAAACGGAACTCGCATCATGTGCGATGTATCACAATTCACAAGGGCGCTGAAAAGGACATACACTATTAGGGCAAGGTATGAGAGGTTGCAAGGGATCAAAGGCAGCATCTTTGACCTGCTTTTACTCTGGAACAGGCACAACAATAACCCACCATTATTCGAGTAAACGTCAATTAGATTTGGATCCAAAAATATAATCTGTTATAAATATGGATAGACTTGATTTTGACATTAACCAACTTGGAAATGGTACACCATGTCTTTACAACCCTACTTTAAGTAACTATTTTGCATTTAATAATAATTGTTACATATTCAAACATCATTGTTGTAACAACTGCCTACTTGGCCTCAAGGATCATCGGACCACCGACTAAAGAGGACCCGAGCCACTAACTAAATAGTGATCACAAAACCGATTATTTTACCGACTAAGAAGATGGAAGAAACAACTATGCAGACCACTGCGCTAACTACAACATTCCAGTTTGAAAGGCCACAAATAATTAGGGCCAACTGACATCTCCTTATGCACATCCACCAAGTATTTACTTGGAGCCGACTAATTGCTAATGTAGACTTAGTCAGGTGCATTAAGATACAATCTCAAGGTTCTCTTACTTGGTGACAAATAATTAACCCTGATATTCAAAGTCCATGATGCTCGAATAAGTCAAAGAAGCCAGTCAATTACAACTATCCAACCACAGATTGTGGTGGACAAGATCGTAAAAAGTAAGATTCTAACAGAACTAGCCATCCCAATAGAAAGATATTAACAGAAAATATTCGAGGAGACAAAATCCCAATATCTTACGAGAAATCTATTACACAGGTCATAGAAGGCCGCTTTCCTAATGGTATTTTGTTACTCCATATAACTCTATAAATTGATAAGGGAGGATCCCTAGCACAGGTATGCTCACACACCTATCTCTCTTGCTCATCCAGCACTACCATCGCTCTCAGCTCTTACTGCAGTAGTCCATCTCATTCTCTTGTTGACTTGAGCATCGGAGGATCCCCCACTGGCTATCATCAACTAAGGGACTAACTTTTATATGTCTCCATTCGAGAGATGTCAGGAGTAGGCACCATAATCTACCAAAGAAAGCTGGAAGACCATCAAGCGCTATTGCAATTCTAAAGGAGGGTGATTTGATGTCAACAAACTGGCATGCCAAGAAGGGGAGATGATATCACGAAGATCCTTCTGATCGACAAAGGAGGATTTGTCGTGTAGTTCTTAAATCTATTCATGACCAAATGATACATTGTTATTTAGGATGATGATATTTATCAAGTATAGATTATTGTGTCATATCGATTGGTTGTCCTTATAACCAAGGAGTGTAGAGACATTGGAATGCATGTAGGTGAGTGTAGGAGTACACTACACTAAACATGACCAGCTTTATAAAGTACTCTGCTATCAAGAGTATTTCTCGGAAGGATATGGGTTTAAGTATCCCTCCAACCTGAGATTACCATAGTGACTTATAAGCAGCTCACTATACTTAGATGCCAGACTACCTAGATTTCTAATCCAGTAATTGAAGGTTGCTGGGTGTAGTCAATTACTTGTTAAGTCGGTATATGAATCAAGAAGGGATTGACCACTCAAAAATGTTGGAAAAAATGCTATGTAATATTTCAACTTAGCAAAATCTAGGCCTATATAATCCTTATGAGTCATAAGATTTAGTAGGTTGAGACACATCTAGATACATTATTCAAGAGTTGATTGTAGACTCTGAAGTCATCTTGAGTATTAGGTCAAAAGAATGAATTATACAGTAACCATATGCTAGGGTTCTTGAATATTGCTTTGCAATCATTCGACTTATCTAGATGTCGGCACTGTTACTAGATGGTCACATCGATTAGTGTTAACCCTTGGATGATTTTGATGATAACCAAACATTAGAGCATGTATTTGATTACAACTCAGAGCATGTATTTGATTACTAACTCTTTTCAAGTATTTTCTAAGTTTTTGTAGGATGTTTTATATACAAAACCATTCTTCCTACAACCTTGGTGTATGACAAGTTTATCTTTAGAAATTCTCTATGTTGAGAAGTGCCTTAAGAAAAATCAATCACGTATTTATAAAAATGGGCTACTTCTATATAGTTTTCTAGTTTAATACTCTCTAGATCAGACTTTGAAGGAGTTGGAAAGTTTTTGAGTTAATTTGAAGTCAATGGAAGAAGTCTGAAGAAGATTGGATATTTTTGGAGATAAGTCACTTGAGCCGACTCAAAACAGGAAAGCCAACTCAAAATCTGGCATGGCACTTAGTTTTCTAGCACGCAGACAATCGAGCCGACCCATGATTAAAGAACTGACTCGGGCAGAGTATGTTTACTAAAGTTCTGAGAATTCTAGCCGACTCAAAGTATCCTAGCCGACTCGTCTAGAGTGAAGATTTTTTAGTCAAACAACCGAGCTGACTCAAGTAGTGAAGAGCCGACTCTTCTAGAGTGCTGAAAATCTCAGTTCTGAAGAACCAGCTAGGCAAGCCGACTCGAAGCAGAAGAGCCGACCAACCAGAGTGAAGTTTTGACCTACTTGAGGAACTGAGCCAACTCGAGCTATCCGAGCCGACTCGAATGACTATTCCAGGTGAGTAATGGCTATTTCCAGAACTCTTATTTTGAATCCAAAACGATCTCCAATGGCTATATTTTGATTCCCAATGGTCTACGATGGCTATAACCTTCTAAAATCTATTGAAGGGAGTATAAATAAGGGATTTGAATAACTTTTGGAGAAGTTAATGAGAGATAAATGAGCTTTAACTGAATTTTTGAAAGAACACTCAAGAGAGCATTCAAAGCAAGCACTCAAGACTTCACCAACTCTGATCAGAATCTTGAGGCATTCATTAAGAAAGTTAAGAAGTCTTGAAGAGCATTCAAAGTACAATCAAGAGGGCTTCTTAAGTTCTACAACTACAACTATTCGACAACTTTGGTTTGTCATATTGTTGCTTTGTTTTTCTAACTCTTCATTTGAGTTGTTCCAAGTATAGCAGGTGCTGTAGCTTGGACTTGTAAAGGTTATTGGTGAGCCTTGAAAATCAGGTGTAGTGGGTTGTTAGTGATCCCATTTAAAACCAACATTGTATTGGATTTTTGGTGAGCCCAGGATAAAACCAAGTTTGGGTTTTGGATTGTGAGCCCGTGAAAACAATCCAGCTATATTCCAAGGGTGAATATAGAAGAAATTTCAAGTGGTATCTTGGATAATAGACGTAGGAGCGAGGTTGCTCTGAACCACTATAAAATTTACTGTGTTTGTGATTATATTTCCTGTTCTTACTTGCTTTCGCAATAGTTAATTTAATTCATAGCACCTACCATACTAAGACTTAAAAAGGGAGCACATACTTGCAAAAGTTTTAAATACCCAATTCACCCCCCTTCTTGGATAAGCCACATGGGCAACAACTAGTATCAGAGCAGTGTCTTTGAATTTTACTTAAAGTAAAGATCTTTTGGCAAACCCTATGAGTACTTCTTTGGCTGAAAGCCAATCCATAAATAGACCTCCATTATTCACAGGCACTAACTACACTTACTAGAAAGCCCGATTGAAAATATATATTCATGCTATAGACTTTCAATTATGGAAGGTCATTCTTAAGGGACCTCACATACCCATAAAAAAAGTTGATGGCATGGATGTCACAAAACCTGAAGAGGAATGGGATGAACATGACATGAAAATGGATGAGCTGAATGCCAAATCCACGAACTTGTTATATTGTGCTTTGGATGCTAATGAGTTTAATCGAATTTCTACTTGCACATCAGCAAAAAAAATTTGGGATAAATTTGAGGTAACCCATGAAGGAACTTTCCAAGTGAAAATCTCAAAGATTAATCTTCTTGTACATAATTATGAAATATTTAAGATGGAACCCAATGAAACTATTTCTGCCATGTTCTCATGTTTTATAGATATTATTAACTGGTGGGGGCACCAGGATCAGACATAGATTACTGGGCCCTATCTGGTTTTACTTAGTCATGTGTCATAATTTTATAATCAAGTAAGATTGAGTCCTGTAATAAGTCGAGGCTAGTTAATTTGTCTCAACCTTAGTCATGTACCGGTCCAATTTTTATATAAGAAAGGAGGATACCCTGTTTTGAAGATCCATTAAGCCTCATCCAGGAGCCTGAGTCTTTCACATCAGCCAATTGGGCATGTTTGCCACCCCAGGGTCTAAGATTCCTTCCAGATGCCAAGATGCCCTCCACATGCCTTCTAGATGCCTTGATACCCTCCAGATGCCAGAGTATATTCCAGATGCCAGGCACCCCTTGATTCCAGGAATATGTCAGCACCCCAGGCTAAGAGATTCCAAGTCCAGGAGTCAAGCCAATGAGCCCCAAAACCAAGATTCCAAGGAATATGCCGATACCATGGCATCCCAGTTTCCAAGACCCAAAGCCCATGTGCCAATCCCAATGTGGCCAGCCCCTTGCTGCCCCTTGAGCCCACACGCCAATAAGAGGAGGCATCCAAGAGTTTGACCAAGTCCAAAGAGGAAGAAGGAGTTCCATTCACTTAAGGAGAACTAGTTTTATTTTATTTCAAAGTGTATTCTCCTAAGCAAACTTGTGTTCCCTCTCCCTCTCTATTTTGTATTCCTATCCTAACTAGGAGAGGACTTAGAGAACATCTATAAATACCCCACCCCTCCCCCTCTTGTAAGTAATCTCTATTCATGATATCAAAACTCTGGTGAATTTTATTTGAGATTGTTCTTGTGTTCTTGTGTTATTTTATTCTTGTGTTGAGGTGTGAGTGTCCTTGAGTGCCCTAGTCTTCCAAGCCCTAGCCGACCAAGCTTGCTGCCTTCAAGCCCTAAGATGCCAAGGAAAAGGAAGCCCTAGGCCATCCAAGCTTAGCATCTTTCTTCCACCTTCAAGCCATCCACATCCAAAACCCTAATTTCTTCTTTCTTCCAAACCTTAGTTCTCTTTCTTTACTTTTTTATTTGTTTATTTACAGACCTCTGATGCATGCAGGATCCCCGTGGTATTCACCTTCGAGGAGGAGGCCCTCTTTGCCTTCAAGACCATCCCAGATTGCCTTCAGATTCGGGAACTACAAGCTTATCTTCCAGGCACCATCCAGAGTGTTGAGAGAACTCTTCTTCAAGTAGATCTTCAATCTCTGCCTGGTACAAACCTTCCCCCTCCTGATTTCTAGCTGGTTGAAGGCATGCTATCCTAAATTGGGGGTTTCTCAATTCCTGAGATCCTATCTTTTATTATTTTGCATGGGTCCTTATGCGGGTATAATGATTCTTGGCATTACTAGTTTCCTGCTATGCTTTACTTGATTTCGGGTTATTAGCCTACAAATTAAGTTCTAAAAAAATACAAAAAAATTTAGTTTATATTTTTCCTACCATAATGGTAGCCTTAGGATCATCCCACATCAGTTTGGTATCATAGCTAGTTTAGGATAGTTGCATCTTCATCAAAAACACAAAAAAAAAATTGCATATCTGATTTTCTGCATCCTGTCTTCTGCATTAGGTGTCTAGGTTTCATCCAATTTCGTCCATCTAGGAATTTTATTTTTCCATGAAATTTGCATGAAATGTCCTTAGTTTTCTCCTATTAATTTTCATAATTTTTAATTATTTTTATAGAAATTAAAAGGTCCAAAAATTTGGCATCTTAAAAACCTTAACCAGAATCTTGAACTTTCTACATACAGTCTGATAACCCTAGGTTTTGCATCATCATCCAAATTTTGCATTGCATGAAATTTGGTAAAGATCATCTACATTATTATTCCTTTGTCCTAGAATTTTCCTGAATTTTTCTGCACTAAAAACTGAACAAAGTCTTCTTCCAAACAAACCCTAAATTATGTTTTGCATACTTGATCAAACCAAACCTAATCAAATTCCAAAACCTCACCCAAGCCCTAATTTTGTTTGCTAACTTAATAAACTTAAACCTAATTTTCCACCTCATAAAAAAAAAAGAAAAAATATTTTATTTTTCTGATTATTAGTAGATTGCATCAGGACCATCGAATGCCATCATCTGCATTAAACTAATCTTAAGGGCACTTTCATTATCTCAGATTAGGGCAGGAGGTCATAACCCATCTTGGGCCCAAAACGACCTCCTTGCATTCTCACCCAAGCCTTAATTAAAATTAATAAGACTTAATTTGCCCTAGTAAGTTAGGTGACACCAACAGGTCGGGTCCGAATTGTGTGGGCTAACTAATGCATTCAACTCACCAACTATTACTGGAATCTGGTATCTAAGGCTGGGGGTCCAGGGTCAAATGACCTAAGTGGTGTTGTGATTTTTAATTGGGTCCCTGCGAAAGCAGGGGGGCCTCCCACACTCCCACCCCCTACCTGGCCAGAGGAAGGATTAGTTGTTGAGTTGGGTGTAAGTTGAGTCGACCCACTCAATTTTGGCTCTAGGTCTAGGAAACCCTAGCTTGTACTAACCCCTGCATGCTTGGTTGCATCATTTCACCTTGATTATCTATTTGTTGAGTGCATGACCACTAGAGAAGGAACCCAATACCAAAAGCCCAAACCCCAACCCAGTTCAACCATGGAGTCCAGTCTTGAAACTCTCATAAGAACTATGAATGAATAATTGAATCATAAGCTTGACCAAACCAATACCTAGATGAACCAATTGACCCAATCCCAAAACCAAATGAACCATAAGTTCAACCAAGTAGACCAAAGATTTGACCAATTGACCCAATCCAATCATCAAGCAACCCATAGGATTGACCAGTTAACCACTAGGTTAGACCAAGTAGAGAATCGATTAGGTATCATAAAAAGAACCCAAGAGTCCAATATCAAACCCGATCTTGAGTCACCCTGTTCCACCTCTCATAACCCTAGGGGAACCTTAAATCAAGACCACTTTATGGAACCCAACCCTAGGAGAACCCAAAATCAGGTTCAATTTATGGAACATAATCCTAGGAGAGTCCAAAACCCTGACCCTATCCAAGAACCCAACCGTAGAAGGCCCCACCAAGAAGTTTATGCTCAAGATGAAAGGGCCATGAGAAACACTAAGGTAGAAGCACCCACCTTTGATGGTAGTCTTGAACCAAAAGTCTATGTGATGCGGGACGACTCTAAGACTGCTAAACATGCATGGAAAATAGTAAAATAATTTTTTTTGTGATTTTTATAATTTTATTTGCAGGCTAGATTCCCAAAATAAAGTAAGAACTAGCAAAAAGTCTAGCAGTGCAATGAATCATCGGGTCACATGCGAACTCATGCAAACTAATGAAATAACCAGGACCCGAGAGTTGAGAAACTCTCAGTTTAGGATAGCTTTTCTTCATTAAATCAGATAATAAGACAAGGAAAGGTTTCTTACCAATCAGAGATTGAAATTCAGTAGCAGAAGAGATCACTCACAACTTTGATCGGAGCCTGGAAGAAGAAGCCTTGTTTTTCTTGAATCTGATGGCAGATCTGGGCGGTCCGGGCAACAAAGAAGGCCTCCTCAGGGGAGGGGAAGCACCTCGGGGATCCTATAAGCATCAAGGTTAATCAAAATAGGAAATAAAAAATAGAAAATGAACTGGATTTAGAAGGAATCAGGTTAGGATTTAGAAGCTCGGTTGTTTGAAGCTTGTTGAAGATCTCCTTGCTCGATGGCCTAGGGCACTCCTTCTTGGACGTGTGAAGGCTTGGATGGTAGTGATTTAGGGTGTGGAAGGATGCTAGGGCAGCAAGGAATTTGTCCAAACACAAGAACACAACCTAAAGAACCAAAACAAAATACCAACACAAGGTAATAACTCAAAATTTCAGCAAGTTATATTCATAAGAAAGAGATGCTTACAAGAGGGGGAGGGGTGGGGTATTTATAGAGTTCCCATGCCCTCACTAACCATGGTTACACTTGGGTTACAAGTCCTCTTCCCAACTGAAATACAAGTCCTTTCCTAGCTAGGTTAGAAAAACAAATCTCCGTTAGGTTAGGAATTGACCTAGTCTTCTCCTTTTTCCTTCATGCTTTGACTATTCCACTCAAGGATACCTCTTGGACTTGGTCAACACTTCAAGGATGCCTAGGGGGCGTGTTGGGCCTCTAGGAGCAGCAAGGGGCTGGTCCAAAGGGGCTTGGGTGCATGGGTTGGGCCTTTGGAAGCTAGGGTGGCATGTTAGCCTGGTAGTAGGAATATTCCCTGGAATCTTGCTTCTTAAGGGCTTGGACTTGGCTCCTGGGCTTGATTTCTTTGGTCTTTGATGTAGGTGGACCTCTGCAATCATGGGTGCCCTATTTTGAGAATATGCTCTGGCATCTGGAAGGGAATCTGGGTATCTGGGGGCATTTGGAAGGAATCAGGATTTTCGGAAACATCTTGGATCCTGGGTTGTCACACAAAATCCAATGGGCTGATGTAGTGGCCTCTGACTCCTGGATGTGGCCTGGTGAAACTCTAAAATAGGGTAACCTCCTCTCTTGTACAAAAATTGGGCTCATACTGAACTCATAACTGATATACAGGACTCAAAATACCGACTAGGTTGAGGGTTGAGACAAATCAACTAACCTCAACTTATTACAGGACTCAATTCTAGTTGATTACAAAATTTGACACATGGCTAGGTAAATCAAATAGGGCCCAGTAATCTGTGTCTGATCCTGGTGCCCCCACCAATTCTCCCGGGGTAGGAGGAACTCGATCCCGTTGAGTGTGGGATAACTTGGCTCTCATAGTGCTCGAGTAGGTATGGGTTGAGGTACTGCAGATCCTCACGGGTGATCCACGAGTCCTCAGATTCTGGCCGACCTTGCCACCGGACCAAATACCTCTGATAGCCATAATTCTAGGTACATATGGCTTGATCGTCTAGGATTCTCTTGATCTTTTTCTCACTATTTGGCCAATTGGTTGGTGGACACTCTAGGGTGGGTTCTCTCTCAAAGGGAGGGATAGGCTCAAAGTGCTCGTTAGGTATCGCTTCTGGCTCCCTAGACTTTATAAGATCTGAGATGATGAAGGTGGAGCTAATACCTAAATCAGGTAGTATCTCATGCACATAGGCATTGGGTCCACAGACATTCATTATCTTGGATGGGCTAGCTTTGCGAGCAGAAAATTCTTTACAACTACAAAATCCCCTGCAAAATTCTTTTTCTCTCTTTTGGGAATTAGCCAAGTGGTTATTTAGTTTGTTAGTTATGTTCAGCTTTTGACTAATTTTCATATGCATATGCTGTGCAAAGGGTAGTGCAGGTGTAGACATGTAATTTAAGACTATGAATTTTATTGGACTCAACTAATACCTATTAGACTCGACTAAACTTTCCTATCGAAGAAAATTTTATTGGACTTTCTAGGGTCTAACCTAACGCACTATAGACTCTCTAGGTTTAACCCTAGCATGACATGCACATGAAAACTTACTATATGCTTCTAGTAAATGCCAAAGGGTATGCAAGAAGTATGATGCAAACCTAACATGTGCAAGGAATAAATGTAACATGCAAACCTCTACATGATGCAGGTGAATGGTTAAAGAAATATAGAAAAACTCAAGAAAAGGCAAAAAATAAGAGGTGGATTCAGGGTTAGTCTGGCAGGAAAAGGGTTCGGGATTGATTGGATATAATGGAATGCAAGAAGGTGTGTCATGAATTAGTCCTAGACTAATGAGGTTTACCTTATGGGATTGATGGATATTTACAGGGTTTACAGTATGGAAGAATGGATCACTAAACTCAGGGAAGAGATTGTCAATGGGAACTACAGGATGAGATTCTTCTTAAGGGTACTGATTAGCCAAATCCTTAATAAAGTCATCGGGTTCAAGAAATTTAGGACTGGGCTCTATACTTGGGCTTTCGTCTAGTGGCTCCTCAGGTAAGATGCTAATTGTAGGATTGGATTCCTCATGGTCTTCTCCCTTTAAAGGTTCTTCCATTACAGGTTGGATGTGGTTAAAGTCAGCTAACTTTAGGATGGCTTCTACCTAGGTTTCTACTGGATCAACTAACACTGGGTTGACTTCTAATTGGGTTTCCACTGGGTCAACTAATTCTGGGTTGACTCCTAACTCTAGATCACCTATAGGTATCTCTTCTTCTAAATCTTCAATGGACTCATTATCCTCATACTCCTCTACCAAACTTGGATCAGTCTCATATATTTCTTCTTCTATATCATCTTAGTGAACCAATGGGGTGGTAAGAGGGGTTTGGTTAATGGGAAATTGATTAAGGTTTGGGGTAACAAGGGTGGGTAAACTAAGGGTTATGGGTTCAAAGGCTATGGGTTTAAAGGTTATGGGTTCAAAGATTATGGGTTCAAATCTAGGGGTATCGGTCCTATAGGGTTTAGGTTGACTGAGGGATGGTTGGTTACTACTGGGTTCATATCTAGGGACCATGGGTTCCTGGGGTCTATAGGGAAAGGGTTCAACTCTATGGGTCTTGCCTAGGGTTCCTACTTGGTTGAACCTATAGTTCATTCGGTCAAGCTTAGTATTGGATTGGTCAAACCTACGGTCTATTTGGGTAAGCTGATTTTGAGATTGGACATTGGCTTGGTTCATTTGGGTAGTTAACTGGGCAAGCTGGGCTGAGGTTTGGGTATTGGCTTGGTTCATTTGGGTAAGCTGTGCTAGGATGGCCTCCAAAGTGGGATTCATGGTTGGGCTGGGTTGAGGTTTGTACTTTTGATATTGGGTTCCTAATCTAGTGGTCATGCAACAAATCAAACAATCAAAATGAAATGATGCAACCAAGCATGCAAAAAGAAAGAAAAGGCTAGTATAATCTAGGGTTTCCTAGACCTAGAGCCAGAAACTGGATGGGTCAGCTCAACTTACACCTAACCCAATAGCTAGTCCTTCCACTGGCCAGGTACGGCGTGGGAGTGTGGGAGGCCCCCCTGCTTTCGCAGGAGCCCAATCAAAAACCATAACACCACTTAGGTCGTTTAACTCTGGACCCCCAGCCTTAGATACCAGCTTTCAGTAATAGCAAAGAGGTTAAATGCACTAGTTGGCCCACACAGCTCGGACCCGACCTGTTGATGTCTCCTAGCCCACTAGGGCAAATTAGGTCTAATTGATTTTAATTAAGGCTTGGGTGGAAATGCTGGGTGGTTATTTTGGGCCCAGGATAGGTTATGACCTCCTGCCCTGATGTTATATAGATTGCCCTTAAGATTAGATAAACAGATGATGAACAATTAATGGTCCTTATGCAATCTAAAACAATCAGAAAATAAAATAATTTTTAATTAATTTATGAGATGTCAAGTTAAGTTTAAGTTTACTAGGGTTAGCAAACAAGGTTTGGCTTGGAATTGGGGGGTTTGGAAGTTGATTAGGTTAGGTTGAGTTAAGTATACAGAAATAGCAGAAATCAGAAAAATTAGGGTTCAAATGATGCAGAATTTGACACAGATTCCGATGCATAAAAAAATCAAAAAAAATCTAAAATAGAGGATAGATGGTTTTGATGAAACGTACCAAATTTCATGTAGAAAACAAATCATATGATAATGAAAACCTAGGGTTTTTTGGACTGCTACATAAATTATCAGAATTTTGTTAGGGTTTCTACTATGCCAAATTATAATGATTTAGGTTTTCTGTAAAATTAATTAAAAGTTTTGATTAAATAGTGGACTCAATAAAGAACAATTCATGCAAATTTCAAAGAAAAATAAAATTCCTAGATGGTCAAAAATAGATGCAAAACTGATACCTAATGTAGTGGACAGAATGCTAAAATTAGGATTTGTGAATGCAATGCAGATAAAAACTATCCTAAACCCGCTATGATACCAAACTGATGCGGGACGACTCTAAGACTTCTAAACATGCATCAAAAATAGTAAAATATTTTTTTAATGATTTTTATAATTTTATTTGCAGGCTAGATTTTCAAAATAAAGCAAAAACTAGCGGAAAGTCTAGCAGTGCAAAGAATCATCGGGTTGCAGGCAAACTCATGCAAACTAATGAAATAATCAGGACCCGAGAGTTGAGAAACTCCCGATTTAGGATAGCTTTTCTTCATTAAAAAAATAATAAGAGAAGGGAAGGTTACGATTGAGACGTAACCTGATTTATTGGGAAAACAGGGGAAAACCTAAACAAACTAGGACTGTGGGAGGGCTAAGAAGCCTCCCGGGACTAGGGCGAACTGACACTAAACCCTAAAACAACCGAACTCTTTTTATTTTCAATTTTTCTGGGAGGAGGAACATGGGATGGAGGATATGAAACATGGACACTCTAGGACCAGGGACTCACCTTCACGGAGAGACGTCGCACCTCTAGGGCATCTCACCCACCCCATTACATGTAATCTAGGACATCCCACCCATCTCACTATATGCGGAGCCTAGGGCATCCCACCCAAATCGCTACCTGGGGCCATAAAGAAAAATCCCTAAGACCTAGAGGGGGACTCGATGGAAAGGGGGATAACTAGGGCCTCGCGCCCCTCGACGCTCGCATGCGAGCGAAAGAAGTGGGGTCTCACATCCCTCGACACCCGTAGGTGAAGGAAAAATGGGCCTCATCCCAGAACCAGAACCAGTGGCTAAACCAAAAATTTATTCAACTTCTGATTACATGGGGGAGGGGGCCCCTTTATATAGAAAAACTAAAACCCTCAGTTACTTAGCCTACAAGAAATCCAAAAAAGGAAAATAAATTACATCAAAAACTGTGCAGCATCAATATTGGTGCTGATCTGCTCTGAGAAGCATGTTGGCTTGATGATATGCTCCAAAAAGTGTGCTGCTCTGAATATTTGGATGCTTTGAAATCCGTGCAAACTCCAACTCACGGTCTAGACAGGGAGGGAACCAACTCCGGCAGGGCACCAGTGGACGGTCGGGAAGCGGGCAGCGAATGGCTGGTGGCGGGATGCAGGCTAGGCGACATAGGGGAATGGCATGGCATGCTGGGTGTGCCGTTTGGTCTTCCATGGCATGGGAACTCCTGGGCATCGGCGAGGCCTCCGGCGACCGGGCCTTTACTGGCAGATGGCAGGGCGGCGGCAGGCGGGCGGCAGTGGCGGCGTCAGGCGGTGGCGTCACATGGATGCACGGGGTGGACGGACGCCTCCCATGTCCGTTCGTCTTCCCACGGGCGTAGGAAGCGGCAGACCCCACCGACGGCCGAGCGAGGGCCGGCGAGCAGCCGGAACGGTGATGGGCAGCATGCCGGCGATGGTGTAGGGCGGCACGGCTGTAGGTGGGCAGACGAATGCCTCCCACGTTCGTTCATCTTCCCACGGGCATGGACGGTGGCGGCGGCTTCTCCGATGAGGGCGGGGGCCATCGAGCGTCGGTGGCGGTTCGACGGGGGCGGCTGGGGGTCGGGCGGCCCGGATCTGGGGCCGGAGGGGATGGAAGCTAGGGTTTGGAAGATGTTTTTAAAACTCATGGGAGAAGATGGAATAGTGTAGGAATAAATCAAGAATAAGATCGGGATAAAGATGGAATAGTGGGAATAGGTAGAATAGTGGGAATAGGTAGAATAGCGGGAATAGAAAAAATAAAAAATGTGAGAAAAATAAGAAAAAATGGAAAAATACCCGGACCTGCCCTAGATCCCCATCATTCTCCTCGACCGCGAAGAACTCGACTCCGTCGAGTTCGAAAAATGGAGCACACCCTAATCCACAACTCGCTCTGATACCAAACTGATGCGGGACGACTGAGACGTAACCTGATTTATTGGGAAAACAGGGGAAAACCTAAACAAACTAGGACCGTGGGAGGGCTAAGAAGCCTCCTGGGACTAGGACGAACTGACACTAAACCCTAAAACAGCCGAACTCTTTTGGTTTTCAGTTTTTCTGGGTGGAGGAACATGGGATGGAGGATAGGAAACATGGACTCTCTAGGACCAGGGACTCACCTTCACGGAGAGACGTCGCACCTCTAGGGCATCTTACCCACCCCACTACATGTAGTCTAGGGCATCCCACCCATCTCACTACACGCGGAGCTTAGGGCATCCTACCCAAATCGCTACCTGGGCCCGTAAAGAAAAATCCCTAAGACCTAAAGGGGGACTCGATGGAAAGGGGGATAACTAGGGCCTCGCGCCCCTCGACGCTAGCATGCAAGCGAAGGAAGTGGGGTCTCACACCCCTCGATACCCGCAGGTGAAGGAAAAATGGGCCTTAGCCTAGAACCAGAACCAGTGGCTAAACCAAAAATTCATTCAACTTCTAATTACATGGGGGAGGGGGCCCCTTTATATAGATAAACCAAAATCCTCAGTTACTTAGCCTACAAGAAACCCATAAAAGGAAAATAAATTACATCAAAAACTGTGCTGCATCAATATTGGTATTGATTTATTCTGAGAAGCATGTTGGCTTGATGATCTGCTCCAGAAAGCATGCTGCTCTGAATACTGGGATGCTCTGAAATCCATTCAAATTCCAACTCACGGTCTGGACAGGGAGGGAACCAACTCCGGCGGTGCACCATCGGATGGCCGAGAAGCGGGCGGTGGATGGCGAGCGGGGGACAGCTAGTGGCGAGCTGTAGGTGAGGCGGCACAGGGGAATGGCACGGCATGCTGGGCATGCCGTTTGGTCTTCCATGGCATGGGAACTCCTGGGCACCAGCGAGGCCTTCGATGGCCGAGCCATGGTCGGTGGGCGACAAGGCAGCGAGACGGTGGCAGGCGGGCGATGACGATGGTGTCAGGTGGCGGTGTCACACGGATGCATGGGGCGGATGGATGCCTCCCACGTTCGTTCGTCTTCCCACGGGTGGTGGTGTCACATGGATGAGAGGGGGCCGACGGGTGGCAGGAATGGCAGCGGGCGGCGGCGGACCCTACCAGTGACTGAGAGGGGGCCGGCGGTGGCAGGAACGGCAGCGGGCAGCAGGCCGGTGGCAGCACAGGGCGGCACAATTGTAGGTGGGTGGACGGACGCCTCCCGCATCCGTTCGTCTTCCCACGGGCGTGGGTGGCGGCTTCTCCGACGAGGGCGGGGGCCATCGAGCATCGACGGCGGTCCGACGGGGGCGGCCGGGGGTCGGGTAGCCTGGTCTGGGGCCGGAGGAGATGGAGGCTAGGGTTTGGAAGATGTTTTTAAAACTCACGAGAAAGATGGAATAGTGTAGGAATAAATCTGGAATAAGATCTGGATAAAGATGGAATAGTGGGAATAGGTAGAATAGCGGGAATAGAAAAAATAAAAAATTCGAGAAGAACAAGAAAAAATGGAAAAATACCCGGACCTGCCCTGGATCCCCATCACTATGTAGATTGGGTAGGAGGTATGGAATATTATTTTGACTAGTATGATATAAGTGAAGAAATAAAGTATAAATTAGCAAAGATGGGATTGATTTGTCAGGCTAGGCTATATTGGGTTAACCTTGAGCATAATAAGAGACAACGAGAGCTACCTCCCATAACCACCTGGCAAGAGATGAAACAAAAGCTGAAGGAGAAATACCTTCCTGCATCCTATGATCAGAAACTCCGAGACCAATGGAATAAGATATGTCAAGGGAATAGGTCTATATCTGAGTACATCGTCCAGTTTGATGAACTTGCCATTAGGTGTAATGAATCAGAGTCTCTAGCACAAACCCTGTCTAGGTTTATAATCGGATTATGTGAAGACATCCAAAGAGTGTTGTATATGAGAGAGGTCAACGATTTGGAGCAAGCATACCAAATAGCTAGACATTATAAATAATTCCAAAGGGGGCCTCCATACCAGCGATCTGAACTTATTAGGAACAATGCCCCTTTCTTAAAGCCAAACCCAAGTCCAGTATACCAAGGTTGACCCAACCCTCACCCAGTCCAAATCAATTCTAACCCAGTCAGACTGAACCCCAATCCAGTTCGACCCAACCCTAACTCACTTCAACCCAATCCCAACCTGACTCGTCCAAACCCTAACCCACTTCGACCTAACCCGAGTTCGAGTCACTCTAGTTCTAGCAATTTCACACCTCTTAGAACTGATAAGGGTAAGGCACCCATGTTTTAGAAAGCCCCAAGCCCCAGCCCTAATGCCTGCTTTAGGTGTAACAAGGTAGGTCATTATGCTAGTCAATGTCCCACCAAATCATTACACATAGGGGAGCTTGAGGAACAAGAGCCTGAACCCAATAATGAGGATGTAGAAGAAGACGTTTATGAAGCTGAGCCAGACTTGATAGAAGCATATGAAGAAGATGAGGAGGATTTTGATCAGTCTGACCTAGTAGGGATAGTTAGGTGCATCCCTTCCCAGACCAGAACCCAGGAAGATTGGGGTAGGACTAGCATCCTACAAACTTTTATGAAAATTGGAGATAAGGTATGAAAGATTATAAAAGATAGTGGGAGTTGTGTCAATGCCATCTCTGCCGATATAGTTAAATCATTAGGATTGAGCCCAGGTCCCCATCCTAGCCCCTATAGAGTTTTGTGGATAGATTCCACATCCCTTCCAATCAAGTCTAGGTGCCAAATCTTGGTCGAATTGCACTCATATGAGGAGAAGATTTGGGATGATGTCCTTCCCATGGGAGCCAATAGTATTATTTTAGGTCGACCATGGCTTTATGATCACGATGCAACCCTATCGGTCGGACCAATACCTGTACTTTTAGTCACCATGGGAAGAAATTTGTAATTCATCCGACTCAACCCATAAATTCTAGTAGCCTTAAAGAAAAGAAACCAGGAGTTAATCTGATTAAGGCTAAAGAATTAGAGAGCAAACCCATTGAAGAATTAGAGCAAAATGTCTTGAACCCACTGTAAAATTTGACGAAGAGACTAAGCCAGGATCAAACATTGAAAGTAAGGGTTCTAATCCTAAGTCCAATAAATCCACATCCCTAGATCACCTGTCCACTAACCTCTGCATAGCATTTGCATCATGATATTAGTCAAAAGTTAAACATAAGTAACGAACTATATAAAAACTTGGCTAAATCCTGAAATCAAGTTAAAGAGTTTTATGCAGGAGATTATATGATGTTCAGCATTAGACCTAAGTGGTTCCCTTTAGGGACTATAAAGAATTTTCATGCTCATGAAGCTGGACCGTTCAAAATAATGAAGAGAGCTGGATCCAATGCCTATGTGCTCGAGTTGCCACCCGAATTAGGTATTGGCTCCACTTTCAGCATTTCAGACATTATGGAGTATCGAGAGCCAGCAACGATACCTAGTGAGCATTTTGAACCAATTCCTTCTCTTGAGAGTGAACCCACCCTAGAGGGTCCACTTCCAAATTGGCCTGATAGTGAGGAAAGGATTGAGCACATCCTGGACGACCAAGCAATTAGTACCCGGAACATAGGTTATCAATGGTATTTGGTCCGTTGGCAAGGTTGAATGGAATCTGAGGACTCGTGGATCACCCGTGACGATCTGCAGCATCTCAACCCAGACCTTCTTGAGCTATATGAGAGCCACATTGACCCTTACTCGACGAGGTCGAGTTCCTCCCGTCCTAGGAGAATTGGTGGGGGCACCAGGATCAGACACAGATTACTGGGCCCTATCTGGTTTACTTAGTCATGTATCACAATTTTGTAATCAAGTAAGATTGAGTCCTGTAATAAGTTGAGGCTAGTTGATTTGTCTTAACCTTAGTCCCGTACCAGTCCAATTTTCATACAAGAAAGGAGGATATCCTATTTTGAAGTTTCACCAAGCCTCATCCAGGAACCTGAGAATTTCACATCAGCCAATTGGGCCTGTTTGCCACCTTAGGATCTAAGATTTTTTTCAGATGCCTTGATACCCTCCAGATGCCAGAGTATATTCCAGATGCCAGGCGCTCCTTGATTCCAGGAATATGCCAGCACCCTATGCCAAGAGATTCCAAGCCTAGGAGTCAAGCCCATGAGCCCCGAAACTAAGATTTCAAGGAATATGCCGATACCAGGGCATCCCAGTTTCCAGAACCCAAAGCCCATGCACCAATCCCAATGTGACCGGCCCCTTGCTGCCCCTTGAAGCCCACACGCTAATAAGAGGAGGCATCCAAGAGTTTGACCAAGTCCAAGGATGAAGAAGGAGTTCCATTCACTTAAAGAGAACTAGTTTTATTTTATTTCAAAGTGTATTCTCCTAAGCAAACATGTATTCCATCTCCCTCTCTACTTTGTATTCCAATCCTAACTAGGAGAGCACTTGGGGAACATCTTTAAATACCCCACCCCTCCCCCTCTTGTAAATAATCTCTATTCATGATATCAAAACTTTGGTGAATTTTATTTGAGATTGTTCTTGTGTTCTTCTGTTACTTTATTCTTGTGTCGAGGTTGAGTGTTCTTGAGTGCCCTAGTCTTCCAAGCCCTCGCCGACCAAGCTTGCTACCTTCAAGCCCTAAGACACCAAGGAAAAGGAAGCCCTAAGCCTGTCGAGGAATGAGACACCTTGCTCAACTCTGCGAAAAGCCCGGGATCAACTTGATGGTGCCTTGGACATGAAAGGATCCATCATCGAGAAGGATCAGGGCATGCCATCCACTCCGAGCGGTGGAGGTGTGCCCCCATGGGGCTGCTATGAAGAGAAAATCAGAGAGAGGAGGGCTTTCTTGTTTCTTGGGGAGAAGAGGATTTCTATTCCAGGACAAATCTTGGACCTATCTTGCCACTCCGGCTACTATAAGATATATATATAGCCCTGAGTCAACATGACTCAGCCCAATAAAACTCTCTCTCTCCCCAGGCCAACACATGAGATCTAAACCTGTCAGAAGAGTTGACTCGAACAGACCTCGAGCTGACTTGACCAGACCTTGAGTCGACTTGAACAGATCTCGAGCCGACTTGACCAAAACTTAATCTTGCTGTCAACTTGCAGGAGTCGACTCCTCCATAGCCCGAGCTGACTCCAACCTCAAGATCTCCAAATCTAGATCTCGAGCTCCCTTGGAACACCTCCAAGAAATGCTTGGCATGCCTCCAAGCACCCGGGGATCGCCTCCAGCATCCCTGTCATGGTCTTCCAAGTCTCTCCAAAGCTTGGAAGCATCACAAAGATCCCAACAATCTCCACCTTGGTGCCCCCAAGCTTTGGCAAACCTGGCAATGTCCTCAATGCACACCTTGCTATAACTGCGTGTCCTGACAGCACTGTGCAGATATCCACACCTCTGCCAATATCCTCTAGCTACTGATATCACCTGGAGACCTCTGAGATGACCGCCTCCATAGCTGAAGACCCTAGCTCATATCCTGGCACCACAGATTATTGCTTTCCTCCTGTCTGGCAACTGCATTAGTATATTCTTGGACTTCCTTGGAGAGAACCCAGCAGACCTGACCCGGCACTCGCTATAACTGGAGCTCTACTTGACACAATCTTCACAGAGCCATGCCATACTCTGTACTCTCTACTCCACCTAACTAAGTGCACCCTTGGCATCTGTGCAAGGATATGGTCCTCCATGCACCTCTCGCTCTAAACATGTGTCAAAACCTGCTCCACCTGTGAAGCCACATGTCACCGGTGCTCCACTTGAGACTAAAGTACCCTTGATGCCATAGAAAGAAACCCCAAGGCTAGCCTCTCAACGTTGCCCTGCTGAGCATGACCTGAACCTCATACCCAGTCGTTGTCTCCTCGGACCCTCTACATCATAGCAGACCTCTCCAAGATCGTCTTGGATACTCTACAGCCCCGTAGGAACCTCCAAAACTCAGGAGCTCATCTCAACTCCTCAAATACAGCAACTGAACATAGAACCATCACCAGTGGCTGCTCCATCATGTCCCAACTTGTCCATAGGCTGCATGATGTCCCTTATGTCCCAGCCTGTCTCTAGGCTGCATGACATCCCTGTCCCTAAGACCTATCCCTGGTCTCCCTGAGTTGCCTGCCTCCATCAGCTCCAGTGGTTGCACCATCACATCCCAACCTGTCCATAGGTTGCATGACCATGTCCTAGCCTATCTCTAGGCTGCATGACATCTCTAGCGCTCCTCGATACTGTCTCCTATCTCTCTGAGCTGCCCCTGGCACCGCCTCTACTGATGTACCCGGGTCTCCTTAGACCTCTCTGGTGCTCCCTGAGCTACCAGCCTCAATCAACCTCTGCTGATGTACTCGATCTCCCTGAGCTAATCAACTCCCAAGACCTATCTCCATCCATGCGAGATACCACACCCATGTACAGCTCCATCACAATCAAGGTAGCTAAAGTACTACCGATCTCTCTCCTCCATAGTGACCAAAAACCTGGTCCACTATCGATGGAGTTACCACTTATGCTTTGAAAGATCTTCGGTATGTATCGCTCCACCTGTGCTAAACCATAGATCACTCGACCTGCCAATGCTCCATAGCATAGGACCTACAACTCTACACCACCATCGCAAGCTCCTGCATCATCGGATCCATCATCCTCGATGAGATCCACTCCACTAGCAGACCTCCACACTGCTCCCAATACCACGACCCTCTGTCCGCCATGGAGAGCCGAAGATGGAACCATCCTGCTCTTAATAGCCGCACACATGACCACTATGCCACGATCTCCACATATCCCATGACTTGACTCCATCACCGGATCCAACCTAGCTTAACATGAAGAGCTCAAAACATGGAATCCAACAGCACATACGGGACTCAAATCGAAGTTTGAATGAGCTCGAAATCAACAAAAAAAAATGAGTTAGCACATATTTTAGAGCAGAGTAATCATAAACCGCCAGTCCACCATGAACCAAACCACCAGTTCACACTGATCTCCTTGATCCATTACTGCCATTGCTGTTGGTCCATGGCATAAACCATGGACCACAGACTTGGCCACCACCGACCCTTTCCTCCGGCGATTGTCCCACGCCTCCAGCAACCAACCGCGCAATCGTGTTGAACCCGATTGACCCAGATCGGATCCACCAAATCATGATGCACCCAGCACCGACAAGCCGTGCCCCTGCACCTCCTAGTGCTGCCGCCATCTCCCAGCTACGACCAATGAACACCCTGGATCAATGCCCTATGCTCAGCGAGCCTGCTACGATGCCTCGCACTACCCTGCACCGTCGCCCAAGCCAGCTCTGCAACGATCGAGTCGGCTCTGCACCCTTTGTCCTCCATTTTCGTTGCTTTTCCTCTGCCCAAGCTAGCTGTGGGATGGCCAAGTCGGCTCTGTGCCCTATGTCGTCCAGTCTTGCACTGCTTCTTCTCTGCTTGAGCTGGCTCTACAATGCCTGAGCTGACTCTATGATGCCCTGTAACCAGTGTTCATGTCTTCTTCCTGGCAGCCACATCACAGTTCATGCCCTCATGGATGGGCACTCTCTCCGCCACCATGGCCATCGTGTTCCGGTACAAGGGAGGACTGCCATCCCCCCTCCGATCCATACCAACATGATTTGGATTTTCATCCATCACCATCGAGCCATCCAGATCTACTGAAATCATCTCCATCTCCATCGGAGATCCATAGATCTAGACTCCATGACCCCTTAGGCTGACGATCCTCCATGGCTTTCAGATCCATCAATCTGAACTCCAGCCATACCATCGCAATCTAGATCACACTTGTCACCACCGGGCCATCCACCAGATCTCCTCTTCCATCTCTGGAACAATCAAGAATTCTGTTCCAGGAAGGGTAACAGGCTTACCTCTGATCTCACCTCCAGCAAGATCTCTGGTAGATCCATCATGCTTTCGATCTACACACCTACAGCCTCCTCCAGATCTCACAACTAGAGATTTGCTTCTTCTTTCTTTCTTCTTTCATGCCACAGCATCAAGAAGCTTTGATACCAAATGTTGAGGAACGAGACACCACGCTCAACTCTGTTGAACACTCGGGATCGACTTGATGCTGCCATGGACATGAAAGGATCCATCATCGGGAAGGATCGAGGCACACCATCCACTCCTAGTGGTAGAGGTGTGCCCCCTTGGGGCTACTACGAAGAGAAAACTAGAGAGTGGAGGGCTTTCTTGTTTCTTGGGGAGAAGAGGATTTCTATTCCGGGACAAATCTTGGACCTATCTTGCCACTTCGGCTACTGCAAGGTATATATATAGCCTTGAGTCAACATGAATCAGCACAGCAAAAATCTCTCCCCCCAGGCCAACACATGAGATCTA
Source organism: Areca catechu (assembly GCA_021397845.1). NCBI lineage: Eukaryota > Viridiplantae > Streptophyta > Magnoliopsida > Arecales > Arecaceae > Areca > Areca catechu. The sequence continues at coordinate 57,363,915 of CM038042.1, forward strand.
AACCCGTCAGAAGAGTCGACTCGAATAGACCTTGAACCGACTCAACCAGAACTTAATCCTGTTATCGACCTGCAGGAGTCGACTCCCCCATAGCTCGAGCCGACTCCCTCAAGATCTCCAAACCCAGATCTTGAGCTCCCCTAGAACACCTCCAGGAAATGCTTGGCATACCTTCAAGCACCTAGGGATCACCTCCAGCATCCCTGTCATGGTCTTCCAAGTCTCTCCAAAGCTTGGAAGCACCACGCAAATCTCAACAATAGGCTACCCAAGCTTAGCATCTTTCTTCCACCTTCAAGCCACCCACATCCAAAATCCTGATTTCTTCTTTCTTCCAAATCCTAGTTCTCTTTCTTTACTTTTTTATTTATTTATTTGCTGACCTCTGATGCTTGCAGGTGTAGGGTTCCAGTGCAACGCAGCGGAAGGATAATTTCAAAATTGAAACTAAATTCACCAAAAATCCTAAAAACAGGAACTCCTTAATAGGACTAAAATGTATGAAGACTAACATTCTTATGCAAATTAGAATTAGAGTACTAACCTGTAACCGCTAATTCCAATTTGATGAAGATTTGATCTTGAAGATGAACGGGTTTTTTGAGTTCACCAGGCGTCCAAGTGTCCGCCCTCCGATGGTGATCCACACAGAGCAATGATCAAGAACACTATCTTCTTGTCCAATGGTTCCTCCTATTGAGTTCTTCTTCCTAGAACTCAATTCTTCGGATTATGGCTGGAATTCTTCCACACAAGAGGTTGCCTTCCTTTCTTTTATCTCTTCTCCTCCTTCCACTAAGACCTTGACCCTCTAAGACACTCTTGTCTTGAAGAAAAGACTTTGTCCTAAGGGGATTTAGGCTTGTCTTAAATTGGAGGAGAAATTAAGACAAGAATGTCTTAATGTAAGAAAGAAGGAACAAAATCAGAACTCCTTCTTTCCTTTACCGTCGGAGACCTTCTCTTTTATTCTTGTTCAGCAACAGAGTTTCGACAGAGGAGTCCTCTGTAAAGGAAATAATGTAAAACAAGAAAAGAGGGAAGGAGTCTTTTGGAGAGGAAGAAGAAAAATAAAAGCATTACTCGGTTTTGATTTTTCCTGACCCCTTAAATAGATTTCAGATAGGCGCCCACACATCTCTCCGTAAACTCCTTCTCATGCCCTTCTCATTTTCTCACGCCCCTTCCCTCCTTCTCACAGCCTTCCAGATTAAATCCCATGGCCTTTCTTAAAGGAAAAGTCACGATGTTTTTAAAAGAAAGGAGTCACGAATTTAAATCTCCGAAGAGATGTTATTTCGTGCAACCGGGAAGCAACAAGCACTTTCTTCCTTTCTTAAAAACCCATCAACCGTTGGATTCCCATCCAAGGGAGCACATCTGAGGTGCTAAAGGAGAGAAAGAATGCTGCCCCATATAAAAACATCGGAGAATTATATGGAGCGCACCAAGAGTCCATGCGCCATGGACTCTTCCAAATGGCACACCAAGAGTCCATTAGCGCATGGACTCTTGGCATTTTGGCATGAAAACTCAAAGGAGTGGGTGGAGGGGCTAGCCTAAATACTTGGTTAGCCAATAGGGTTATCCATAATCCCTATAAACTCAATTATGGTCTAATTAGATCCAATTAGAACCCATATTGAATCAATCTGGAACCCTAATTCGAATCCAATTCAAATAGAAGCTAGGATTTGCAACACCTGCTAGAGTGTTATCATGCAAAGATGGTTTAATTATAAATTAAACTCTTGATCAATTCTCTTAAGTGTGTGACCCATTGGGTTCCACATCTAGCTAGCAGTGGGTTCGAATACAAGTTGACCTAATTTGATTAGAACTCTTTTTAATCGATTTAGGTAAAACCGGGCTTACCCGATTATGATCAATTAGGACTCTTCCTAATAAGTGATCATTCAATTTAATCAACCCACAAGACAAGATTGATGTCTAGCAACGTATCATGTCTACCCGGAAGATATGGAAATTCTGGTGAAATACCAAAAATACCCTTCAGTAGAAAGTTTCCGTACAATTAAATCCTTCGATCAGCCTGCACCCAGAATATAATTATGGATATGGATATATGTCAACTCCAATATTATATTCGTTTCTAGCTCAATCTTATATTGATGATTCAGTTATCTTGATATTAGAAATCATCTCTAATATCTTTACTTTGATCAAAGATTCCCTGAATCATCATCCGATTGATAACTAGCTGGATGCAATCTCCTCTTACTAAGAGTGATCGATTCTTTGTTGACCTACTCATTACCTTCATATCCAATTCACCATTCCCTGTATCAATCCTGTGCATGACTCAGTGTCATGATTAGAATTGAACCAAAGCATGGGTTCATGTACATAAGGTACTTATGGCAGTCTTAGGTCAAAGGATTACTTGTACCACTCCCACTATGAGAACCTTCTATTAACATGTAGCTAAGACTCCATTAGATGTTCTCAAGTTGGGTCATTTCAGTGAACTCATTCACTAATGAGCACCCACATCCTAGTATTAGTGTCATATACAAGTGACTGTGAGAGCAGTCACCCTATTCAGTATACATAGGATGTGCTAGTCTTACCAGAAAACCCTGATCCCCTACTCAGGGTTCCATTGACTAGGAATATTTTAGATTAAGGTTTTAAGACTTTAGGTCTCACTGGTATGATCTCATCATAACCCTAAAACCATAGCCTTAATCTATGGGATTCATCATAAAATAAAAAACACAGCATATGATGAAAAATAATGCCTTTATTAGAATATTATCAATTACAATGGTTTGGGAGATACAACATAGATTGGCTTGTAGGGCATATCCCTTTCAGCAGGATCCTCGTGGTATTCACCTCCAAGGAAGAGGCCCTCTTTGCCTTCAGGACCATCCCAGATTGCCTTCAAATTCGGGAACTACAGGCTTGTCTTCCAAGCGCCATCCAGAGTGCTGAGAGAACTCTTCTTCAAGTGGATCTTCAATCTCTATCTGGTACAAACCTTCCCCCTCCAAATTTTTGACTGGTTGAAGGTATGCTATCCTAAACTCGAGGTTTCTCAATTCATGGGATCCTATCTTTTATTATTTTACATGAGTCCTTATGCGGGTATAATGATTCTTGGCATTACTAGTTTTCTGCTATGCTTTACATGATTTTTGGGTTATTAGCCTACAAATTAAATTCTAAAAAAATACAAAAAAATTTAGTTTCTATTTTTCCTGCCATCATGGTAGCCTTAGGATCATCCTGCATCATTAACAGTTTGAAGAGTCTTGGCAGGACTTATTCTAATGCAGATCTCGTAAAGAAGATATTAAGATCACTTCCAGATAAATGGAACTCGAAAGTAACTACCATCCAGGAAATAAAGGATTTGAATACTCTACCATTGGATGAGCTATTAGGTTCCCTAATCACACATGAGCTCACTATGCATCATAGAAATGAAGATGACGTCAAAAAGAAAAAGTCAATTGCCTTCAAAGCTATTACAGATATGAAGAAACAAGAAGAAGAAATTGATGAAGAAAGCCCCTCCTCCAAAGATGATCTTGAAGACGAAGACATTGCACTTTTAGTGAGGAGATTTAGGAAGTTTGTGGGCAAGAAAAAGGGAAGACATTGGAGAAAATTCCATAGAAAAGGAGAATATAGCAAGGACAAGGAAAAGAAAAAAGAAAAGATAAAGAACAACAGCCCATTTGCTATGAATGCAAGAAACCTAGGCATTTTAGATCAGATTGTTCGAATTTGAAGAAAACTTTCAAAAAGAACAAGAAGAAAGCTATGGTTGTGACTTGGAGTGATAGTGAGAAGTTCACTTCAAATGAGAAAGAAGAGACTAGCAAAATAGCAAATATATGCCTAATCGATCTTGAAGATGAGGCAATGTCCTCTGATCCTCATGATGAATTTACTTTTGAAGAGCTAAATAATACATTTCATGAATTGTTAACTGAATACAAAAAGGCCAGTTTGAAAATAAAGTCTTTGAAAAATAGTAATGATATTTTGATGAAAGAAAAAGAAGAGATTTCAAAAAAGAATAAGATTTTACAAAAAGAGTTGAATGGCTTTTCTGAAAAATATACTGCTTTGGAAATTGAAAAGAGTAATTTTATTGAGAAAAACAAAGCTTTATATGAGGAAAATGTTGGCTTGTAAAAAGAAGTTGAAAAACTTAAACCTTTAGTTGAAAAGCTAATATTGAGTTCAAATAAACTTGAATTAGTTTTAAAAGATCAAAGAGACTCTAGTAACAAGGCTGGAATTGGTTATAATTCTTTGCAAACAAATAGAATCTTAGCAACAAAGTTTATACCCTCAAAAGCTTATGCACCTAAGTTTTCAAATCAAAAGTCTTTTGCATCAAATGTTTCTACTTCTGTATATAGAGCTTTTATATTTGTACCTTTGCAAAATTCAAGAATTATTTGTTATACATGCAATGGGGTTGGTCACAAGTCATTTCAATGCAATTTCAAAAGAAATATTATAAGTAAGATTAGAAAGGTTTGGGTTCCCAAAGGAACCACTTCTATTGACCTGCAAGGATCAAAGAAAGCTTGGGTACCTAAAAGAACTTCATGACTGTTTTGCAGGATGTCTTGCAGCCTAGAACACAAGAAAAAGATGGTATTTGGATAGTGGCTATTTAAGATACATGATGGGTGACAAAGAGCGATTCATCACCCTAGATATAAAGGATGGAGGAATGGTCACTTTTGGTGACAACGGTAAGAGAAAAATAATTGGCATCGATAAGATCAGAATAACCCCTTCTACATTCATTGAAAATATATTGCTAGTTGACAAATTGAAGAATAATTTATTAAGTATTAGTCAATTATATGATAGAGGCTTCAAGGTTGTCTTTGAATCTTCAATGTGCATTGTAACTAACTCACTTGATTCTAGCACTATGCTCATAGGTCATAGACTTGGAAACATATATGTGGTAGATTTGAATGATCTAGCCATGTCTAGTAGTACAAGTCTTATGGCAATGAATGCTAAAACCAAGGAGTCTAGTTTACTTTGACATAAGAGATTAGGTCATGCTAGCATGCATACAATTGCTAAATTGATTTTCAAAGATCCAGTTAGAGGTTTACCTAAATTTAAAGTTAATCTTGAACATGTTTATGATGCACACCAACTAGGTAAACAAACTAAGGGGAGTTTTAAATTGAAAAATTTGGTTTCAACTTCTAGACCTCTTGAACTACTACACATGGACCTATTTGGACCAACTAGGACTACAAGCCTAGGTGGTATGAAATACAGACTTGTGATAGTAGATGATTTTTTGAGATTTACTTGGGTTTTATTTATTGCACACAAAGATGAAGCATTTAAAGTTTTCCAAAAATTTTACAAGAAAGTTTCAAATCTGAAAAATCTTTCAGTTATTTCAATAAGAAATGATCATGATACAGAATTTGAAAATCAGTATTATGATGATTATTGTACTGAGCACAGCATTGATTATAACTTTTCTGCTCCTAGAACACCATAGGAAAATGGTATTGTAGAGAGGAAGAATAGGACTTTGAAAGAGATGGCCCAAACAATGTTATGTGAAGGCAATGTTCCAAGGTACTTTTGGACAGAAGCGGTAAACACTGCTTGCTACATCTTGAATTGTGTTTTGATAAGATTGATTTTGAAGAAAACCTCCTATGAACTTTGGAATGATAAGAAACCAAACATTAATTACTTTCATATTTTTGGTTGTAAATGCTTTGTATTAAATAATAGAAAGGATAACCTAGAAAAGTTTGATGCTAAATATGATGAAACTATTTTTCTTGGTTATTCAATCAATAGCAAAGCTTATAGAGTGTTTAATAAAAGAACATTAACAGTAGAAGAATCTGTTCATGTTATCTTGGATAAATCTAACCCCTCATCTTCTAGAAAAGAAGAGTGTATAGACAATGATGCAGGTATACTTGATCAAGCAATGGAAGATATGAGCTTGAAAGACAAACCAACTCAAGAAGGAGAAGAAATGATAAGTAGAGATCATGATGATCTACCAAGAGAATGGAGGTATGTAACTTCACATCCTAGAGATTTAATTATAGGTGATCCCTCACAAGGTGTTAGGACTAGGTCTTCACTTAAAGAAGCACATGATTATCTAGCTTTTGTTTCATAAGTAGAACCACATTGTATAAAAGAGGCTGAAAATAACCCTAATTGGATGATGGCCATGCATGAAGAACTTAACCAATTTGAAAGAAATAATGTTTGGACTTTAGTAAATAGATCCTCAGACCATCCAGTAATAGGAACCAAATGGATTTATAGGAATAAGTTAGATGAATAAGGAAAAGTAATTGAAATAAAGCAAGATTAGTGGCAAAAGGTTATAATCAAGAAGAAGGAATAGATTTTGATGAAACCTATGCACCTGTAGCAAGATTAGAAGCCATTAGATTATTATTTGTATTTGCTTGCTACATGAATTTCAAATTATTTCAAATGGATGTAAAAAGTACATTTTTGAATGGATTCATTTCAGAAGAAGTTTTTCTAGAACAACCATCAGGTTTTGAAAGTCATACTTTTCCAAATCATGTTTTTAAACTTAATAAAGCATTGTATGGATTAAAACAAGCACCAAGAGCCTGGAATGATAGATTAAGCAAGTTCTTACTTGAAAATGATTTTGTTAGAGATAATGTAGATACAACTTTGTTTATTAAGAAGAAAGAAAATGATATGTTAGTTGTACAGATTTATGTAGATGACATTATTTTTTGTGCAACTAATGAGGATCTTTGTAGAGAATTTGCTGAGTTAATGCAGGATGAATTTGAAATGAGCTGGATGGGTGAACTAACCTACTTCCTTGGACTCCAAATTAAGCAAATAAAAGAAGGAACTTTTATCAACCAAGCAAAGTACATCAAGGAAATTATTAAGAAGTTTGGTATGAAGTCATCCAAAGAAATGAGCACACCCATGAGCCCCTCCTACAGATTAAACAAAGATAAAGATGGCAACAACATTGATCAAAAGCTTTATTGATGTATGATTGGATCATTATTGTATTTAACTGCTAATAGGCCTGATATCTTATTTAGTGTATACATATGTGCTGGATTTCAATCAAATCCTAAAAAATCACATTTAATTACTGTTAAAAGGATCATAAAAAACCTGAAAGGAACACGTAATCTTGGTCTATGGTACTCTAAGCAATCTTCATTAAATTTAATTGGTTTCTCTGATGCTGATTATGGTGGATGTAAAATTAATAGAAAGAGAACTAGTGGTACTTGACAATTTCTAGGTATTAACCCCTGGAATGATTTTGATGATTACAAAATATTGGAGATGTATGTATTACTAATTCTTTCAATTACTTAAGAAGTTTTTGCAGGAAGTATTTATCATTGTATCATTTGATTTTCTATTCAGTTGAAGTGTATTCCAGTATTATATGAACTTATGTACATCTCAAGTTATAAAGCCCTAATTTTTATCCTTGTAATCTTGTAAAAAGGGCTAAAAATTAGTAACAAGTGAGTATAAATAGGTTAGATATATGTGGTAAGTTTTTTGAAGTGTTTGGAAGACTTGCTCTTGTTAGAAACTTGCCTTGAAGAAGTTCTGCTTGAGCCGACTCATAGACCTCAAGCTGACTCATGGACCAAGAGCCGACTCATGTTCTGGCATAGCATGGAGAGTCTCAGATTTTTAGAAGTTCGAGTCGACTCGAGCATAATGAGCTGACTCGTTCAAAAGTTGTAAATCACAGGTCTTAGAAACTCAGAGCCTCGAGCTGACTCGACTTAGAAGAGTCGACTCATCCAGAGTTTGTGTTTATCCTGACTGATACTTCGAGCCGACTCGACCCAAAGGAGCCGACCCGTACAGAGTTTATTTTTTTATTGTCTGAGACTTCAAGTCGACTCAAGGTTCTCGAGCCAACTCGAGTGTCAGTTCTGGCTTTTAATGGCTAGTTGCTGAAATAATTTTTTGAATTCAAAAGAGACTTCAATGGCTATATTTCGGTTCCCTAGGCCCTATAATGGCTAGTTTTGCTTGAAAACTATAAAATGGAGTATTTATGATGGATTAAAGGATGATTATTGATTATTCATTGAAAGAAAAAGAGCATTCAAGTGAATTTCAAGTCTTCCACCAACTAACTTCAAGTGAGCATCCAAGAAAGGATTCAAAGATCTCCAACTCATCTTCATTCATTGAATCCAACTTTTGAGAAAGTCAAGAAGCAGCTTTAAGAGTATTCAAGAGCATCTAAAGCAAGGATTCAATTTGAACTTCATCGGCAACTACCAAACAAATTGGGTTTGTTGTAAAGTTGCTATTTTTATTTGATATATCTTGTTTTCTCTCCAAGAGCAACAAAGGGGCTGTGTCTTGTGAGTGTTGAAAAGTTTTTAGGTGAGCCTATTAAAATCTAAGTGTTGACCCCTTGAGTGATTTTGATGATAACAAAATATTGGAGCATGCACATATATTACTAACTACTCTCAAATGTTTCACAAGTTTTGTAGGATGATTTTTATTGATTATCAATTGCCCCTACTTTATTCTGTTGAGTGTGTTATGTAATATTGTATGAGTGTTATGTAAAGAAGAACCCCTTGAAAAACCTTAGTAAAAGTATAAAGCTGGGTTACTTCTTTGAATGTTGTGCTCTAAATCTAATTTGAGTTGGTTTGTATCAAAAGTTTAAGAGTTTTGGTGAGAGTGTTCTTAAGTTTAGTTGTAAAATTCCTGAAGAACTTACTCAAGCCGACCCAACCAGAAGAAGAGCAGACTTTATCTCATGGCATGCACTGAGGATTCTGGCACACAGCAATCTAAGCTGACTCGAGGAAATCTGAGCCGACTCATGTAAAACCGAGCCGACTCGTCCAAAGTCCATTTCTAAATTTTTCTGAGAACAAAGCCAGGCGAGTTGACCCCAACAAGAATGAGCCGACTCTGCCAGATCAAATTTTGAAGACCTGAGAAAGCGAGCCGACCCAAACTGCAACAAGCCAACTCCTCCAGAGTGAAGATTTCTGATTCTGAGATGAAGAATCGATTCAAGTAGAAGCGAGCCGACTCCTCGAGTTCAATGATTTGAATGATAGAAGTTCGAGCCGACCCGAATGGACATGAGCCGACTCATCCATAGTGAGGTTTCTGCACCCTGAGACAAAGAGCCGACCCTATTGAAGAAGTGGTGACTCGACCATACGACTCGAAGGATCCAAGTCGACTCGAAGAATCTGAGCCGACTTGAGTGTCATTTCCAGGTATATAACGGCTAGTTCCAAAATTCTTTTTTGAATGTTAAAAGGTGCTCCAACGACTAGTTTTCGAATCCCAATGGACTACAACAGCTATATCCTTCAGCAACAAGTACAAGATACCATATAAAGGGATTCAAAATTAGTGATTAAAGAGGAGGAAGCTTAATTGAATACAAAAAGTTTTTGGTAAGCACAAGTGAGCATTCAAGATAGTCTTCATTCTTCACCAACTCCCATATGAAGATTGAAGCATTCATTGAAGAATGAAAGGAAGCCTTTCAAGTCCATTTAAGAGCAATTAAAGAAGGCTTCATTAGTGCTAAAGCGGCAACTATCCGACAATGAGAGTTTGTCATTTATTGTTTTATTTACTTTCAACTTCTTTGTGAGTTGCTTGGGTTATTGGTGAGCCCGGTTGAAAAACCAAATAGGTTCTTAATGAGCCTTTGTTAGAAACCAAGTGTGGGGTTCTTGGTGATCCTGGTAAAACCAAGTTAGATTCTTAGTGATCCTGTGTTAAAACAAAGAGTTGGGTTTCTTTGGTGCTCCCATTTTAAAACCAAAGGGATTTGGGTTCTAGATGATCCTATTTAAAACCTAGTGTAGGCTTGGATTATGAGCCTGTAAAATAATCCTACTATATTTAGGTATGAATATAGTGAAAATCCCAAGTGGTATCTTGGGTAGTGGACATAGGAGCTGGTTTGTTCCGAACCACTATAATCTTTGGTGTTTGTATTGCTGCTTTTCTCTTTCTTCTAGCTTGTGCTTTCATTCATATTCACAGCACCTTTCTCTAAGAAAAGTTAAATTTTAAAAGTACATATATGCAGCAGTAGTTATTTTTAATTCCCACTTCAACTCCTCTTGGGTAGCCACTTGGGCAATAACTGGTATCAGAGCAGTGTCTCTGATTACATTAGAGTAAAGAATGATGGCTCATCCAATGAGTACATCCTTGGCTGAAGGCCAATCAACCAATAGACCTCCACTCTTCATAGGCACCAATTATTGATACTGGAAAGCTAGGATGAAAATTTATATTTAAGCAGTCGATTTTTAGTTGTGGAAGGTCATTCTGAAGGATCCATATATCCCCATGGTTAAAATTGATGGAGTGGACATTCCAAAACCTGAAGAGGATTGGGATGAATATGACATGAAAATGGGTGAGTTAAATGCCAAAGAAATGAATCTGCTATATTGTGCTTTGGACAGCAATGAGTTTAATCAAATTTTCATTTGCTCTTCTGCAAAGAAAATTTAAGATAAACTTGAGGTGACCCACGAAGGAACTTTCCAAGTGAAGTCCTCAAAAATTAATCTTCTTATATATAGTTGCAAATTATTTAAAATGGAACCAAATAAAATAATCTCTGCCATGTTTTCATGCTTCACTGATATTATTAACGACTTAAAAAGTCTTGGTAGGGTATATTCCAATGCTGACCTGGTACAGAAGATTTTAAGATCTCTTTCGGATAAATGGGATCCAAAAGTGACTGCCATCTAGGAAGCAAAAGATCTGAATACCTTATTGCTGGATGAATTGCTAGGATCTCTCATCACTCATGAATTGATCATGCAGCACAGAACTGAGGATGATCAAAAGAAGAAAAAATTTATTACGTTCAAAGCTGTAATGGATTCAAGAAAGGATGATGATGAATCGGAAGAAGAATGCTCCACCACTGAAAATGACATGGAAGATGAAGATGTTGCTATGGTCGTTAGGAGGTTCAAAATATTCTTGGGAAGAAGGAAAGGAAGAAACTATAGGAAATTCCACAAGAACAAAGAATACAGCAAGGAAAGGGACATAAAAAGAGAAGGAAAAAGAAGTGCTGGTCTGCTACGAATGCAAAAAACCAGGGCATATTCGACCAGACTATCCTTTGCTAAAAAAGAGCTTCAAGAAAAAGAAAAAGAGAGCTATGGTAGGGACATGGAGTGACAGCGAAGCGTCCACATCTACTGAAGAAGAAGAGACCATAAAAGTTGCAAACTTCTGTTTATTGGGTCTTAAGAATGAGGATTGTCTTGCAGCGCTGAATGCTAAGAAACGATGGTATCTAGACAGCGACTGTTCAAGGCATATGACCGATGATAAAGATCAGTTTATCACCTTACAAATGAAAGAAGGAGGATCAGTTACCTTCGGTGATAATGGCAAGGGAAAAATAATCGGAATCGGTAAGATCAAGATAACCCCTTGTACTTTTATTGAAGACGTGCTGCTAGTAGATAAATTGAAGCATAATTTATTGAGTATTAGTTAACTTTGTGATAAAGGCTTCAAGGTTATCTTTGAATCATCTATGTGTATAATAACTAACTCTCTTGACTCTAGCAATAAATTTATTGGTCATAGACTTGGAAATATCTATGTGGTAGATCTAAATGATCTAGCCATGACTATTAGTTCCAGCCTAGTAGCAATGAATGCTAAGACCAAAGAGTCTTGTTTACTTTGGCATAGACGATTAGGTCATGCTAGCATGCATACAATTGCCAAATTAATTTCAAAGAATCTAGTTAGAGGTTTGCCATATTTTAAAATAGATCTTGATAATGTATGTGATGATTATCAATTAGGCAAACAAACTAGGGAGAGTTTTAAATCGAAAAATATAATTTCAACTACTAGACCCCTTGAGCTACTTCACATGGACTTATTTAGACCAACAAGGACGACAAGCCTAGGTGGTATGAAATATGGCCTTGTGATTGTAGATGACTTTTCTAGATTCACATGAGTATTTTTTATAGCACACAAAGATGAAACCTTTAATGTATTTCAAAAATTTCATAAAAATGTTTCAAATGAGAAAAATCTTTCTATTATTTCTATAAGAAGTGATCATGGGATTGAATTTCAAAATCAATTTTTTTAAGAATATTGCACTGAGCACGGTATTGATCACAACTTCTCCGCTCCTAGAACACCAAAACAAAATGGTATTGTAGAGAAAGAATAGAACTTTGGAAGAAATGACCCGAACTATGTTGTGTGAAGGCAATCTTCCAAGGTACTTTTGGGCAGAAGCAGTGAACACTACCTGTTACATTTTGAACCATGTTTTAATATGCCCAATTTCAAAGAAAACTCCCTATGAGCTTTGGAATGGAAGAACATCTGATATTAATTATTTTCATGTTTTTAGGTGTAAATGCTTTGTGTTGAATAATGGTAAAAATAACCTAGAAAATTTGATACAAAATCTGATGAATCTATATTCCTTGGTTATTCACTACAGAGCAAAGCATATAGAGTATTTAATAAGAGAACTCTTACTGTAGAAGAGTTAATTTATGTTATTTTTGATGAAGCTAACCCCTCACCATCTAGAAAAGATGAGTGTGTAGACAATGATACAGGAACACGCCAAAATGAGATGAAAGATCTAAGCATACAAAATGGAAATGAAGTGGTAAGTAAGGATCATACTGATTTACCAAAGGAATGGAGGTATGTAAATTCACATTCTAAAGATCTAATTATTGGTGATCCTTCTCATGGTGTTAGGACTAGGTCTGCACATAGAGATGCACATGACTACCTAGCCTTTGTTTTACAAATTGAACCACATAGTTTAGAAGAAGCTGAATCTGATCCAAATTGGATGATGGCCATGCATGAAGAATTAAACCAGTTTGAAAGGAATAATGTTTGGACTCTTGTTAGTAGACCTCTAGACCATCCCATCATAGAAACCAAATGGGTATATAAGAACAAAGTAGATGAGAATGGTAAGGTTATGAGAAATAAAGCAAGGTTGATAGCTAAAGGGTACAACCAGGAAGAGGGAATAGACTTTGATGAAATTTATGCACTTGTAGCAAGACTTGAGGCCATTAGATTACTTCTTGCATTTGCTTACTACATGAATTTTAAATTATTCCAAATGGATGTCAAAAGTGCTTTTCTAAATGGATTCATTTCTGAACAAGTTTTTATAGAACAACCACCAGGTTTTGAAAATCATGCTTTTCCAAATCATTTGTTTAAACTAAATAAAGCTTTATATGGTTTGAAACAAGCACCTAGGGCCTGGTATGATAGACTTAGCAAATTTCTGCTTGTAAATGATTTCAAAATAGGAAATGTTGATAAAACTCTTTTCATTAAGAAAAAAGGGAATGACATGTTAGTTATATAGATTTACATTGATGATATCATATTTGGTGCAACTAATGAACACCTTTGTGAAGAATTTGCTGAGTTGATGCAGGGTGAGTTTGAAATGAGCGTTATGGGTGAACTCAACTACTTCCTTGGATTACAAGTAAAACAAACAAAGGAAGGGATCTTCATAAGCCAAGCAAAGTACATTAATAAAATAATTAAGAAGTTTGGCATGGAGACAAGCAAAGAGGCTAGCACACCCATGAGCCCTACCTGTAGACTAGACAAAGATGAAGATGGTTGTAACATTGATCAAAAGCTTTATCGAGGTATGATTGGGTCGTTGTTATATCTTGCTGCCAATAGACCAGATATCTTGTATAGTGTATATGTGTGTGCTTATTTTCAATCACATCATAAGGAATCACACATGCTTGCTGTAAAAAGAATTATCAAATATCTTAGAGGCACAAGTAAATTAGGTCTTTGGTATTCTAAAGAATCTTCTTTAAATTTAATTGGTTTTTCAGATACTAACTATGCTGGATATAAAATTGATAGAAAGAGTACTAATGGAACATGCCAATTTCTAGGGTTTAATTTAATCACATGGCACTGTAAGAAGCAAAACTTCGTAGAACTGTCCATTGCTGAGGCAGAGTATGTTGCTGCTAGTAGTTGTTGTGCTCAAGTGCTTTGTATTAAACTACAGCTAGAAGATTTTGGTGTTACATAATTTAAAATTTCAATCAAATGTGATAACACAAGTGCTGTAAATTTAACCAAGAATCCTGTTCAGCATTCAAGAACTAAGCACGGTGAAATTAGGCACCACTTTATAAAAGATCATATTTTGAACAATGATATTGTACTTGAATTTATGCCAACTGAAAACTAACTTGCTAATATTTTTACTAAACCTTTGAATTATGATAGGTTTTCAATGATTAGATGTGAACTAGGTTTGTGTGACCCTCTTTAGAAACCTCAACCTAATTTCCCTCAAACTTAAGGAAACATTATTTAGATAACCTCCACATGTTATTTTTATTCATGATTTTTCATTGAAAATTTTTTTTTGGCTTCAATTTATTTTTTGTGCTCCCTCTGCTCGAGCCGACTCGAGCAGAAGTCTTGTTGGTCGAGCTAGCTCGGATGTCGGGCTGACTGATGCAGGGGGGGCTCTGATACCACTAATGATGCAGGGGAGTGGGGCTAGAGATGCTAGTATGGATGCTTATGATGCAAAGGTTTATTTTTAAAATTGATGAGTTTCAAATATTTTAAATATTTTTTTGATTCCCGATCACAAACAAAGACTAGAAATAAGAGAAACTGAATAAAAGAAGCCTACACTAGCAAATCAAGTCCCTAAATAGTGAAATAAGAGAACAAGATCCCAGGATTAAGAAACCCCGGTAGGACTAAGCTCGATACACAGCACCTACTTAGGAGATAGGGGCAAACCTCACACGTCTGAAGTGCCCGATGCAGAGATCGCTCGACTCGGCGGATGCGGCCTGGATGCCCGAGCAGTCAAACCCGCGGATGTGCCGGCTTTCGATCGGGTGGTCGCGATGGCAAAGCAGACCATCTCCAGTGCCCGTGATACCAAAGGGGACCTATAGGCAAGCAAAGGAGGGATTAGTAAAATGGAGCAAAGTGTCGAAATGGATCTAAGGGAGAATTGAGAAGGGGCTTCAAGCCCGGTGTCTGGCTGGATTCCAAAGTCAAAGAAGGAGATAACTTGGGGCCTCGCACCCCGCGACGTCCAGGAGGACGAAGGAATGTGACCTCACACCACTCAACATCCCGGAGGATGAAGGACCTGTGACGCCCTGGGGTGACGGAAAGGTGGCCACACACCACTCGAAGTCCCTGGGGACGAAGGAAACTTCACTCAAACCTAGTCTAGGAGACAATGGTTGGAGGAGAAACAAAACTCAAGCTTTTCATTTAATCATTCAATACCCTTACAATGGAGGGGGTTGGGTCCTTTAAATAGGCACCCTAGGCCCATTTGAATTCAAAACATTTCAAACCAAATTACAACCGAAAAGATGGTGCCCACATGAATGGGGAGAGCTCTTCATGGCCGACCAAAATGAAGGAGGGATTGGCGTGGCATGTGGGAGGGCTTGGAGAGGGGAATTAGCCTCTTGACTTCCTTCTTTGCATGTTCATTTTGGGAAGGAAACATGGTGCAAGGCTTGCTTGAAGGGATGTTCTTCCTTTGATCCTTTAACACCCTCTTGGAGTGACTCATGGCCGGCCAAGGTGGAGGGAGCTTTGGGCGTTGCAAGGTTGAAGGCTTGGAATGGGGAGTGTGTCCCTTGACCTTCCACTCTTGCATGAATACTTTGGGAAGAAGACTTGGGAGATGGCTTTCTTTGTGGCTTGGTCTCTTCATGAACTCTTCAATGCCCCATTGATGATGGATCATGGCATGATGTGCGGGAGGGAAGAGGGGGATGATGTCTCCTCCTTCCAAGGTCGCCCAAATGAAAATGGTATGGAGGGGGCATGTGGAATGCATGAGGGGTGCCTCCTTGCTTCCTTCCTTGGATTCCCAAGTGGCAACTGATGTGGCGCCACATAGGTGGCTGAGGTGGCGCCTAGGTTGGCATCTTTCCAAGTGTAAGGGATGGGTTGGTCCACAAGGAACTTGACTTGGTCTTAAAAGCTAGGTTGACTTCAATTGGGCTTGGGCCCAATCCAAACTCAGACTCGAACCAGAAAATAAATCAGGATCCATGACCTAAACTTGACCCAAATTGGTCAAGGTACAAGACTAAAACAAACTTAGACTAGGTACATGACTCAAAATTATAAAATTACTTTGGCTTATAGCCTTATTACATGACTCAAAGAGGTGGAACCCTAATCTGAGATCCACTGAGGGTTGAGGAGCCTCTATCGGATCCTGGTGCCCACACCAGTTCTCCCAGGGTGGGAGGAACTCGACCCTATCGAGTAAGGGTTAGTCTAGCTTTGGTACCTCTCCAAGATATCGGGGTCAATGCGCTGCAAGTCCTCCCGGGTGATCCACGAGTCATCGGATTTGGGTTGGCCTTGCCATCGGACCAAGTAACGTTGATAGCCTTTTCCCCAGGTAGTGATAGCTTGGTCATCCAGGACACGCTCTGTCCGCTCTCCTCGCTCAGGTATATTTGGAGGTGGACACTCAGGTTCAGGTTCACTCTTAAAAGAAAGGTCAGGCCCAAATGGCTCGCTAGGTATGTTTGTGGGTTCCCTATACTCGACTAAGTCAGAGATATTGAATGTCGAGCTAATTCCATAATCCGGAGGTAATTCTAGCATATAGGCATTAGGTCCCATTCTCCTAATCACTTTAAAGGGACCAGCCCTACGAGCATGAAGCTTCTTAATGGTTTCCGGTGGAAATCGTTCAGGACTGAGCCTAATCATTACAAAATCCCCTATTTCAAACTCTTTGGCTCGCTTTCGGGAATCAACCAAATTATTTTTAAAAAAATTATTTAATGCATAATCCTAACATGATGCAAAATGCAGACTCAACTATGCATCCCTACTGAAAAAAATTTTATTGGATGCTCTAGGGCCTAAACCTAATAGATTATGGACTCTCTAGGTTTGACCCTAGTCTGGTAGGCACAAGAAAAATTATCAAGGATCCCTAACAAATGCCATAAAGTGTACCAAAAGTAAATGGCAAAAGGGATGGGTTCCAAGGAGTCATGCAACCTGGTAATTTCAACAAAATGCAACCCCGTGGCTCTAAAAATGTGAGAAGGCTCTGGGAAGGGGAGAAAATAGGAGTCGGAGTCTTGGGATAATCTCTGGGCATCATGAAATAGACCTTGGTTATTCAGGATAATCTTAAGATTTGGACATTGTTCTACAGGTGCAAGTTCCAAGGCTAGATGGGTGTTCCTAGATGGTGGAAGGTCATTAGGAAGGTCTTTGGGAATGTTATGTTGAAATTCCTCAAAACTGATGTCTACCTCCTGGGGTGGTTCTATAGGGACTTGTTCCTGGACCTCCTCTAAGGGCAATACTTGTGAACCCTCACCATCCTCTACAATGTTTGATCCTGGCTCAATTACTCCACAGTCTCTAATAGGTTCAGGATCTTTTTCTTTTGGTTCCTCGATGAATTCTACCTGGGACCCATCTTCATCATATTCCTCTACTAAACTTGATTCACAGATGTCTTCTTTCAATTCTTTAATGGGCTCAGGAGTTTCTTTCCCTAGATTTTCAATGGGTTCAACCTTAAAGTCTTCCTTCTTAGGTTCAACAATGGGTTCGGGTAAAGTTTCAGTCGATTCATCTATAAGTAGGGCAGGGGCGGTGCACTGACTAGCAAAATGCTCAAGTTTATGACACCTATAGCTATTACCTTGGGGATCGGGTCTCCTCTAGACTTCAATAGCCTTACCCTTGTCCTCTCTACTGTATTGGGATTGATTCAGACTAGGACGACTAAGACTGGGTTGGGCTAGGCTTGGTCGACTAGGGTCAGATCGCTTCGGGCTTGGTCGACTTGGGTAAGTATGGCTATAACCTTGGGTGGATCCGGGGATACGGCTCTGGTTCCTAAAGGGCTCAGGTTTTCTGTAGGCAGGGTTTTCTGTAGGCAGGAGCTCTCTGGAAATGCTCACAAAGCCTAGCAACTTCTTCTATGGATCCTAGTCTGGCCTCTATTTGGTTGCTTAATTGAGTCATGGATTGAGTTAGGGCTCCAATGTCAGCTCGAAGTTGGTCCATGGCTTCGGTAGGGGGTGGAGAAGGTGGGTGAAAAGAGGTTCCTGATCTAGTGCACATGTAACACAAACACAGAACGGTGCTACGGTTCACTAGACCTAGGAGATCTCACCAAATGTGAAATCAAGAAGATGAACCTGGAAGTAGTAACTTGGCACCTGGCCAGGTAAGTGTAAGGTTAGTGGAGGTTCCTCTCTGCTTGCCTTAGACACCAATGAAATTGGCTAGGTAAGTGAACCAACCCACTTCCCTTCGGGATCTAGTCCCTGAACCACTTTCCTAAACACCAGCTACTCAAGCACATACCAACAAGTGATCTAGCTTGGCTCGGCACTTGGGTCAACCCGACTTCGTGCGTGTCCCTAGCTCACTAGAACAGATTAAGCATCTAATCAATTTTAGTTAACGGCTAGGGTTCGATATGTCGGGTGGTGGTTTTTGGGCTAGGGACAGTTAATGAAATCCTGACCCTATGTTAATTTGACGCCCTTAGGATGAGTTATACAAAATGATGCACACAAATGACTAATGAAAAGACTAAAATTTTTCTTATTTTTTTGTGTCTTTCAGATGTGTGAATGCTAAACAAAATTCAGGAGTTGAAATATGCCCCTAAATGCAAGAAATAAGCTAGATGGATGAATGAAGCAAGAAACGAGATGCTTGCAGGAATTTCAGATCGGAGATTTTCTCAGGTAGTATTTCAGCTTGTAGAAATTCTATAAACTGAAATAAAATTTGACAAAATAACCAAAAATACATTGAATTAAGTGTTATCTATCAAAATAGAAATCACAAAATTTGGGGGTCCCAACAGAGAGAAACAATTCAATGTTCAGACCATATACTGGCTAAACAGAATGCAGAAAATGAAAGAAAAAGATGCACTAGTCCTAGCCTTGCTTTGATACCAATAATGATGCAGGGAGGGGCTCTGATACCATTAATGATGTAGGGGAGTGGGGCTAGAGATGCTAGTATGGATGCTTATGATGCAAAGGTTTTTCTTTAAAGTTGATGAGTTTTAAATATTTTTATATATTTTTTTGATTCCCGATCACAAACAAAGACTAAAAATAGGAGAAACTGAATAAAAGAAGCCTCCACTAGCAAATCAAGTCCCTAAATAGTGAAATAAGAGAACAGGATCCCGGGATTAAGAAACCCCGGTAGGACTAAGCTCGATATGCAATATCAACTTAGGAGATAGGGGCAAACCTCACACGTCTGAAGCGCCCGATTCAGAGATCGCTCGACTTGACGGATGCAGCCTGGATGCCCGAGCAGTCGAACCCGTGGATGCACCGGCTTTTGGTCGGGTGGTCACGATGGCAAAGTAGATCGTCTCCGGTGCTCATGATACCAAGGGGGACCTGTAGGCAAGCAAAGGAGGGATTAGTGAAATGGAGCAAAGTGTCAAAATGGAACTAAGGGAGGGTTGAGAAGGGGCTTCTAGCCTGGTGTCCGGCTGGATTCCAAAGTCGAAGAAGGAGATAACTTGGGGCCTCGCACCTTGCGACGCCCAGGAGGACGAAGGAATGTGGCCTCACACCACTCGACGTCCCGGAGGATGAAGGACTTGCGACGCCTTGGGGCGACGGAAAGGTGGCCTCACACCACTCGACATCCCTGGGGACGAAGGAAACTTCACTCAAACCTAGTCTAGGAGACAATGGTTGGAGTTGAAACAAAACTCAAGCTTTTCATTTAATCATTCAATACCCTTACAATGGAGGAGGTTGGGTCCTTTAAATAGGCACCCTAGGCCCATTTGAATTCAAAACATTTCAAACCAAATTACAACCGAAAAGATGGTGCCCACATGGATGGGGAGAGCTCTTCATGGCCGACCAAAATGAAGGAGGGATTGGCGTGGCATGTGGGAGGGCTTGGAGAGGGGAATTGGCCTCTTGACTTCCTTCTTTGCATGTTCATTTTGGGAAGGGAACATGGAGCAAGGCTTGCTTGAAGGGATGTGCTTCCTTTGATCCTTTAACGCCCTCTTGGAGTGACTCATGGCCAACCAAGGTGGAGGGAGCTTTGGGTGTTGCAAGGTTGAAGGCTTGGAATGGGGAATGTGTCCCTTGACCTTCCACTCTTGCATGAATACTTTGGGAAGAAGACTTGGGAGATGGCTTGCTTTGTCGCTTGGTCTCTTCATGAAATCTTCAATGCCCCATTGATGATGGATCATGGCATGATGTGGGGGAGGGAAGAGGGGGATGATGTCTCCTCCTTCCAAGGTCGCCCAAATGAAAATGGTATGGAGGGGGCATGTGGAATGCATGAGGGGTGCCTCCTTGCTTCCTTCCTTGGATGCCCAAGTGGCAATTGATGTGGTGCCACATAGGTGGCTGAGGTGGCACCTTGGTTGGCATCTTTCCAAGTGTAAGGGGTGGGTTGGCCCATAAGGAACTTGACTTGGTCTTGAAAGCCAGGTTGACTTCAATTGGGCTTGGGCCCAATCCAAACTCAGACGCAAACCAGAAAATAAATACAGGACCCATGACCTAAACTTGCCCCAAATTGGTCAAGGTACAAGACTAAAACAAACTTAGACTAGGTACATGACTCAAAATTATAAAATTACTTTGGCTTATAACCTTATTACATGACTCAAAGAAGTGGAACCCTAATCTGAGATCCATAGAGGGTTGAGGAGCCACTGTCGGATCCTGGTGCCCACCGCACTGACTCCTTCTTAGGTCGAGCCGTAAGGTTTTTTTTTATTGTATTTCCTTCTTCGGCTCATCATTCCTTCCCTCCAAAACCTATTTTCCAAAAAACCCTTCCCCTCCATATCCTTCGGATCACTGTGTTCTTGCAGAATGGCTCCAAAAAGGGATGTTAAGAAGATACCTCGTTGGGAAATTGAGCAGCCAATACAAGAAAGGCACTCTAAATTTAGGGAAGAGAGCTCCTCATGGATTATGGCTCAACCCATTGAAGATTCAAACCCTCCTCCTCGTTAGCAGATATCTTTGGCTATGAGACCGGTCATGACTAGAAGAAGGACTCAATTTGAATATCACAGAGATTTATAGGGCTAATTTTTGGAGACCTAATTGAAAACCAAGGTTGGTCTTTTATGTTTTCATTGAATATTCTTACATATCTAAACTTGGTTAGAGCATTTTATGAAAATCTAAGAAATGAAGAGCAGCATATTGAATCAGTAGTCAAAGGAAAAGAATTATAATATCTAAAGAATCCCTTAGCAACTTGTTGGAAATGCCCTTTGAAGGGATTGAACACTTAGTATTAAAAGACAGGACAAAGGGACTGCAAACAATTTTGGAATAGGAAGATGTGAATGAGACTGGCATTCTAAAAACTAGCTCTCTATCAGTGGAAATGAGACTCCTTCATAGCTTCATCAGTCAAATTTTCCTACCTAGGATGGGACAGTTCGACTGGGTTAGTGAGAATGATTTATGCTTTATGGAGCTGGTGATTCATAGAGACAAGATTAATCTTCTTGCAACCATGCTATCTCAAATGAAGGAAGCAATTAGAAAGGTGAGAGCTTACTTGCCCTATGGCATGGTACTAACTTTGCTCTTCCAAGCTGCAAATGTTGACTTATCTGATGAAGACAGCATATCACTTCTTCACACTGACACTTATACTGCGAAGACTCTACAAAGAATGGGATATCTGCTATCTGAAGGCACCTGGAAGAAAAAATCTGATGCTCCAGTTGATATTGAAGAACAAGAAGAGCAAGGTGAGATGCAGGCTGGTGAGGACACCTCAATTCCTATTCCCGAGCCACAGCCATAGCCAGACACACCTATTCAGCCATTTTACGATGCTCCTGTACATGACTTTGCTCCTACAGCACCTACTACTATTCAGCCAGCTTTTGATGCTCCTATGCCTGACACAGTTGCTCCTGCACCTACTATTGATACATCAGTTCTGCAGAACTTTATTTCACAGCAATTGAGTACTCTAACTGACTCACTTACCTGCACTATGACTAATATGTTTGGCAAGTTTCGCTAGTCAGTAGAGACTAGGCTAAATCAATTTGGAGAGCAAATAAATGATCTGCGCAGTAGAGTGGATGTTCTTGAAATCTCCAAAAGTGCAACAAGTGCAACATAGCCTAACCTTCAACCCATACTTGAGTTGATTTCATCCAATTCTGAATCCATTAAAAGCTCTCTCAATAATACACTTGAAGAATTCAAAACTGAAATAAGCAATCTCAGATTTAAAATGGGTTCAGTGGAAGAAGGAAGAAGAATGGAAGAAGATTACATGAAAGGAATTGGAATCTTAAGAGCTGAATTTGGAAGGTCGAGAGGTTCAATAGAGGCATATACAAGTATTCAAGCTTCAGAAGTACTTTCACTACAAAAGGAAGTTGGAGAGATCAAGGCCATATTGTAAAAGTTAACTATCTCCAAGAATTCAAAGAAGGTGGAAAGTGAGTTGAATACCATTAACAATTTCCTATGGAAGTTAAAGACTATGGTTGAAGATCTTCAGGCAGCTCATTGTGCACCTAGTGCAAGACATCTTGATCCAACTCCCATTTCTTCTATTCCACCAAGAAGACCTGCTCCTCACATGCAAACTAGTTCTAGGAAACCTAGTATAACTAAGGGAAAATCTACTATTGTTACCTCTTCTGATTCTAGTGATAGTGACTAGAATTTTTTTTATATATATCATCTTTTTGTACTGAACTTTAATGATGCAATGAATATCTTAATTTTGGGTACTTGTGCACTAGAATTGTCATTTCTACTTTGATTGATTCTAATTTCTTTATATAGAATATCTTCACAATTTTGAGAAAGTAAAATTATCTCAAACAAATATTAAAAACTTTCTCAATCATTTACAAAATTGAGCATTACTTCCTTTACCTTTTTTATTTATGACAAAAAGGGGGAGAAATTTATATACTTGCATGAAAAGGATAAAATCATATGCTTATTATGCTTATGCTCTGATACATAAAACTCTGAAACATAATATGCTCTATTGCTTTGCTCAGATACATAAATATTAATATTTCAAGATATGCTCTCATGAACATCATTTCTCCAGAAAATCTTCTTGATACATGCTCTGATACATAAAAATTTTTCTCATTGCTCTGATTTATGAAAGATATGCTCTGATACATGAAAATCTCCTTAGTATATATGCCCTGAAACATAAAGTTTTCTTAGCTCTGATACATAAAGTTTTCTTAGAAACTGGTATTAGCTCTGATATATAAAGTTTTCTTAGAAACCTTGATACATGAGCTCTGAAACATGAAATTTTCTTGAAAGTCCTGATGAATACATTGTCTTGCATGGAAAGTTTATTAAAGCATGGAGTATTTTATTGGGGGGAGATTATTTCTCACTGCTCTAATTTTTTATCTCTATCATTACCACTAACATGCTCCAATTCTCCTTCCATGATCTGACATGAATGATAGTTGAGCATGTCATAGGAATGTATTGTTCAAAATTAGAGTCAATGCTTTCTATACTTGTTTATACCTTCTTGCAAATACAATTATACAAGCAAATGTAAATTTTTATTTCATTTATTTTTTCATGCTCGGTGTTTTGTCATCATCAAAAAGGAGGAGATTGTTGACCCCTTGAGTGATTTTGATGATAACAAAATATTGAAGCATGCACATATATTACTAACTACTCTCAAGTGTTTCACAAGTTTTGTAGGATGATTCTTATAGATTATCAATTGCCCCTACTTTATTCTGTTGAGTGTGTTATGTAATATTGTATGAGTGTTATGTAAAAAAGAATCCCTTGAAAAACCTTTGTAAAATTATAAAGCTGGGTTACTTCTCTGAGTGTTGTGCTGTAAATCTAATTTGAGTTAGTTTGTATTGAAAGTTTGAGAGTTTTGGTGAGAGTGTTCTTAAGTTTAGTTGTAAAATTCCTGAAGAACTCACTCGAGCCAACCCAACCAGAAGAAGAGCTGACTCTATCTCATGGCATGCATTGAGGATTCTGGCACACAGCAATCTGAGCTGACTTGAGGGAATCTGAGCCAACTCGAGTGAATCCGAGCTGACTCACATAAAACCGAGCCGACTCGTCCATAGTCCATTTTTGAAGTTTTCTAAGAACAAAGCCAGGCGAGTCAACCCCAACAAGAATGAGCCGACTCTGCCAAATCAAATTTTGAAGACCTGAGAAAGCGAGCTAACTCCTCCAAAGTGAAGATTTCTGATTCTAAGACAAATAGTTGACTGAAGTTGAAGTGAGCCGACTCCTCAAGTTCAATGATTTCAATGATAGAAGTTTGAGCTGACCTGAATGGACATGAGTCGACTCATCTAGAGTGAGGTTTCTACATCCTTAGATAAAGAGCCGACCCTACTGAAAAAGTGGTGACTCGAACATATGACTTGAAGGATCCGAGCCGACTTGAAGAATCCGAGCCGACTCGAGTGTCATTTCCAAGTTTATAACGGCTAGTTCCAATATTCTTTTTTGAATGCTAAAAGGTGCTCCAACAGCTAGTTTTCGAATCCCAATGGACTACAACGGCTATACCCTTCAGAAACAAGTACAACAGATCATATAAAGGGATTCAAAATTAGTGATTAAAGATGAGGAAGCTTAATTGAATACAAAAAGTTTTTGGTCAGCACAAGTGAGCAATCAAGATAGTCTTCATTCTTCACCAACTCTCATCTGAAGATTGAAGCATTCATTGAAGAAAGAAAGGAAGCATCTCAAGTGCATTTAAGAGCACTTAAAGAAGGCTTCATCAACACTAAAGCGGCAACTATCCGACAATGAGAGTTTGTCATTTATTGTTGCATTTACTTTCAACTTCTTTGTGAGTTGCTTGGATTATTGGTGAGCCCGGTTGAAAAACCAAATAGATTTTTGGTGAGCCTTTATTAAAAACTAAGTGTTGGGTTCTTGGTGATCCTAGTAAAACCAAGTTATTTTCTTGGTGATCCTGTGTTTAAACCAAGATTTGGATTTTTTTGGTGCTCCCATTTTAAAACCAAAGGGATTTGGGTTTTAGGTGATCATGTTTAAAATTTAGTGTAGGTTTTGATTGTGAGCCTGTAAAACAATCCTACTGTATTCGGATGTGAATATGTGAAAATCCCAAGTGGTATCTTGGGTAGTGGACGTAGGAGCTGGTTTGCTCCGAACTACTATAATCTTTGGTGTTTGTATTGCTGCCTTTCTCTTTCTTCTAGCTTATGCTTTACATTCATATTCACAGCACCTTTCTCTAAGAGAAGTTAAATTCTAAAAGCATATATTTGCAGCAGTAATTATTTTTAATTCCCAATTCACCCCACTCTTGGGTAGCCACCTGGGCAACACTAAGCTTGGGTTTCTTTGGTGAGCTCAGTACTAAAAACCAAAGGGAGTTAGGTTCTTAGTTAGCCTGTGTTAAAACCAAGTGTTGGGTTTCTTTGATGAGCCCGATTTAAAAATCAAAGTGTAGAGGTTTTGATTGTGAGCGTGTTAAAATAATCTGACTGTACTCTGGTGGAAGATATAGTGAAAATCCCAAGTGGTGCTTGGATAGTGGACGCAGGAGTGGGTTGCTCCGAACCACTCTATATCTTTTGTGTTTGTGATTGCTTTCATTGTGTTTATTTACTTGCTTCCATATTGCATAATCTATCACAACCACAATACTAAAAATTTTTTAAAGTGCACATACTTGAAAATTTTTATTATCCCAATTTACCCCCCTCTTGGGAAGCCACTTGGGCAACACTAGGGTTGAACTTAATTTCACGGCACTGTAAGAAATAAAACTCTTTAGCATTATCCATTGCTAAGGCAGAATACGTATTTACTAGGAGTTGTTGTGCACAAGTATTTTGGATTAAGGAACAACCAGAAGACTATGGTGTTATTCAAGTTAAAATTCCTATCAAATGTGATAACATAAGTGCTATCAATCTTACAAAAAATCCTATTTAGTATTCAAGAACAAAGTATATTGAAATCAGACATCATTTTATTAGGGATCATGTATAAAATGGCGATATTGAACTTGAATTCATTCAAATTGAAAACCAACTTGCTGACATCTTTACTAAGCCACTTAATGAAGAAAGATTTGAAATGATTAGAAATGGATTAGGTTAATGTGATACTTTTTAGATTTTTTGATCTAATTTCTTCTAAAATTAAGAAAAATTATTTAGAAAACCTCCTACATCAATTTAAGGACAATGACCACCTTATCTAGTGTGCAATTATCCTTAGAAATCTTTTTGGTAGCCTTTTAGAACCTTTTTGGGCATTTCTGCTCAAGCCGACTCGAGTAAACATGCTTCTGGCCGAGCCGACTCAGTTGTCGGGTTAGATCTTTTTATATAAAAGCTGTAAAACTATTTTAGGGTATGGTGAGGACACCAGGATCAAACATAGATCCCTGGATCCCATATGGTTTGATTAGTCATGTGTCAAATTTTAAAAATTTGTAATCAATTAAGATTGAGTCCTGTAAAAAGTTGAGGTTAGTTGATTTATCTTAACCCTCAACCTTAGTCTAGTTTTGAGTCCTGTACATCAGTTATGAGTCCAGTATGAGCCCAATTTTTGTACAAGAGAGAAGGTCACCCTATTTTGGAGTTCCACCAGGCCACATCCAAAAGTCAACGGCCACTAATCAGCCCATTGAATTTTGTATGACAACCCAGGATCCAAGATGCTTCCAGAAACCCTGATTCTTTCCAAATGTCCTCCAGATGCCAGAGCATATTCCTAAACCAAGGCATCCATGATTCCAGTGGTCCAACTGCACCCTAGCTTCTAAAGGCCCAAGCCCATGTGCCAAGCCCCTTTGGGCCGGCCCCTTGCTGCCCCTAGAAGCCCAACACGCCCTCCTTGGAATCCTTGAAGTGTTAACCAAGTCCAAGAGGTGTCCTTGAGTAGAATAGTCAAAGCATGAAGGATGAAGGAAAAGACTAGGTCAAATCCTAACCTAGTTGGGACTTATGCTCCTAATTATTTTAAAATTTATTTTTCTAACCTAGATAGGTGAGGACTTGTAACCCAAGTGTATAACCCTAGTTACAGGGCATGGAAACTCTATAAATACCCCACCCCTCCCCCTCTTGTAATCAATTTTTATTCATGATATTAAAACCCTGGTAAATTTATTTGAGCTTGCGAGCTTGTGTTATTTTGCTTTTGTTCTTTGGTTTGTGTTTGTGTTCTCTTGCTTGGCCGAATTCCTTGCTACTCTAGCATCCTTCTACACCCTAGCTCACTTCCATCCAAGCCTTCACACGTCTAAGAAGGAGTGCCCTAGGCTGCCAAGCAAGGAGATCTTCATCAATCTTCAAACAGCCCAACTTCTAAACCCTAACTTGATTCCTTCTAAACCTAGTTTCATTTCTTTTTCTTACTTGCTATTTTGATTGACCCTTGACATTTTGCAGGATCCCCGAGGTGTTTCACCTTCATAGAGGAGGATTTCCTTGCCTCCAGGACTGCCCAAATCAGCCATCAAATTCAAGAAATCGAGCTTCATCATCCAGACTCCAATTAGAGTGTTGTGTGATCTCTTCATCGGAAGTTCTTCAAATCACTGATTGGTAATGTTCTTCCCTTCTTCTAATTTCTGATTTGATGAAGATATGCTATCTTATCCAGGAGCTTCTCAATTCTTGGGTCCTAGAATTTATTATTTTGCATGAGTTTTTTATGATACGATGATTCTTTGCATTGCTACTCCTTATACTAGTTCTTATTTTATTTTAGAAATTTAGCCTGCAAATAAAATTATAAAAATCACAAAATAAAAATTAGTTTACTATTTTTCCTGCATGATTAGCAATCTTTGAGTCATCCCGCATCAGTTTGGTATCAGAGCAGGTTTAGGATAGTTTTATTTGCTTTGCATTCACCAACCCTAACTTCTACATCCTGTCCACTGCATTAGGTGTCTGTTTTGCATCTGATTTCGACCATCTAGGAATTTCATTTTTCTATGTGATTTGCATGAATTGTTCTCTATCATATCCTCTGTTTTATCAAAGTTTTTAATTAATTTTACAGAAACCCTAAATCATTAAAATTTGGCATATTAGAAACCCTAATAGAATCCTGAAAATTTTTGTAGCAGTCCAAACACCCTAGGATTTACATCATCATTTGATTTTTTCTCTGCATAAAATTTGGTAGGTATCATCACACCCTCCATCCTCTATCCTCTATCCTCTAATTTTTTTGATTTTTTTTTACATCAAAATGTATGTCAAAATCTGCATCTTCTGAAACCCTAATTCTGATATTTCTTCATACTTAACCTAACCTAATCAACTTCCACACACCCCAATCCCAAGCCTAATTTGTTTGCTAACCTAATCAACTTAAACCTAATTTTCCACATCATAAAACATACATAAAATATTTTATTTCTCTGATTGTTTTAGTTTGCATTAGGGCTCATTGTATGTCATCATCTCTTTAAATTGATTTTAAGGGGAACTCAATATTTCAGATCAGGGCAGGAGGTCATAACCTATCCTGGGCCCAAAACAATCACTGAGCATTTCCACCAAAGCCTTAATTAAAATTAATGAGACTTAATTTTTCCTAGTGGGCTAGGTGACACCCAACAGGTCGGGTCCAAACCGTGTGGGCCAACTAGTATATTTAATCCTTTAGCTACTACTGAAAGCTAGTGTCTAAGGCTGAGCGTCCAGAGTCAAACGACCTAAGTGGTGTTATGGTTTTCAATTGGATCCTTGCAAAATAAGGGGGGCCTCCCACACTCCCACCCTCTACCTGGCCAGAGGAAGGATTAGCAACTGGGTTAACTGTAAGTTGAGCTGACCCATTCAGTTTTGACTCTAGGTCTAGCAAGCCCTAGATTGTACTAACTTTTTTCTTTTGCATGCTTGGCTGCATCATTCCACTTTGATTGTTTGATTTGTTGCATGACTACTAGATTAGGAACCCAATACCATAAGACTAAACCCCAAACCGACTCAGCCATGGATCCCAATTTTGAAGCCATCATGAACCAGCTTGCCCAGTTAACTACCCAAATGAACCAAGCCAATATCCAATCTCAAAACCAGTTTACCCAACTAAACCAAGACAACACCTAAACCCAAAATCAGTTTGCCAAGATAAACACCTGGTTTGATCAATCCTAGACCCAGATGAACCACATAAATCATAGATTCAACCAAGTAGACCAACGATTTGACCAGATAACCCAAGAAAACAACCAAACAACCACTAGGATCAATAATTAACCACTAGATTAAACCAAGTAGGAATCCCAGACCAGACCCAGACCCATAGACCCCAGGAACCCATAGTCCCTAGATATGAACCCAGTAGTAACACACTATCCTTCAGTCACCCTAAACCCTATAGAATTGATACCCTTATATTTGAACCCATAACCCTTAGTTTACCCACCACTGTTATCCCAGACTCTAGTCAATTTTCCAGTAGCCAAACCCCTCTTACCACCCCATTGGTTCACCAAGATGATCTAGAAGAAGAGATATATGAGGCTAACCCAAGTCTGGTAGAGGAGTATGAAGATAATGAGTCTATTAAAGATCTAGAAAAGTATCCTATAGAAGACTTAGAGCTAGTTGAATCAATGATACCCAAGTAGAAGCCATCCTAGAATCAGTTGAACCCGGCCATACCCACATAGTAGTCGACCCAGAGTTAGATGGCCCGGATCACACCCAGGCAATAATGGAAGAGCAAGTAAAGCAAGAGAACCCAGATCCTATTACTAGAGCACCACCTGAGAAACTTTAGAAGAGGACCCAATTATAGAGCTTAGTCATGAATTATATGAGCCAGAAGAGTTTATTAAGGACTTGACTATTTAGACCAATACCCTCAGGATGAAGTTATTCCTTTAACCCCAATAGAAGATCTCTTCCATGAAATTAATAACCCATTCTTCCATAATATAGATCCTATAGGAATACCTCAAACCCATAAGGTAAATCTCATTAGTATAGGACTCATCCCTGAAATACCTTTTTGTCTCTTAGTCTACCTGATTATCCCCGAACCCTTTTTCAATCAGACTAACCCTGAATCCACCTCATATTTTCTACCTTTTCATGAATCTTCTTATATTTTTTTAACCATTCATTTGTATTTTATAGAAGTAAGCATGATATATACATACATTGTACATGTTAGGTTTGCATCTTACTTCTTGCATACCCTCTGGCATTTAGTAAGCATACAGAGTAAATTTTCATGTGCATACCATGCTAGGGTCAAACCTAGAAAGTCTATAGTGTGTTAGGTTAGACCCTAGAGAGTCCAATAAAATTTCTTTCGATAGAAAAGTTTAGTCGAGTCTAATAGATATTAGTTGAGTCCAATAAAATTCACAGTCCTAAATCACATATATGTACCTACACTAGCCTCTACACAGCATATGCATCATGAAATTAGTCAAGAGTTGAACATAATTAATGTACTAAATAATAACTTGGCTAATTTTGAAAAGAAATATAAATATTTTTATGCATAGGAATATGTGACTGTCAAAGAATTTTCTGCTCGCAAAGCTGGCCCATCCAAAATAATGAATAGTAATGGACCCAATACTTATGTACCTAAGATATCACCAGATTTAGGTATTAGATCCACCTTCATCATCTCAGACTTTGTAAAGTCTAGGGAGCCAACAGTAATACCCAGCAAGCCCCTTGAGCCACTCCCATTCTTTGAGAGAGAACCCATCCCAGAGCGACCACATATAATTTGGCATTATGGTGAGGAAATGATTGAGAGAGCTCTAGATGATCAAGCTATTAGTATCCAGGATAGAGACTGTTAGCGATATTTGGTCGGTGGCATGGTCAGCCAGAATTTAAAGACTTGTGGAATGCTGGTGCGGATCTGCAACGCCAAAACCCATACCCTCCTTGAGCCAAATTGACCCATACTTGATGGGGTCGAGTTCCTCCTGCTCCGGGAGTATTGGTGAGGACACCAGAATCAGACACAGATATCTGGATCCCATATGGTTTAATTAGTCATGTGTCAAAGTTTTGAAAATTTTGTAATCAATTAAGATTGAGTCCTGTAATAAGTTGAGGTTAGTTGATTTGTCTTAACCCTCAACCTTAGTCCAGTTTTGAGTCCTGTACATTAGTTAGGAGTCCAGTATGAGCCCAATTTTTGTACAAGAGAAAAGGTCACCCTATTTTGGAGTTCCACCGGGCCACGTCCAGGAGTCAGAGGCCACTACATCAGCCAATTGGATTTTGTGGGACAACCCAGGATCCAAGATGCTTCCAGAAATCCTGATTCTTTCCAGATATCTGCCAGATGCCTAGATTCCTCCCTAAATGCCAGAGCATTTCCTAAACTAAGGCATCCATGATTCCAGAGGTCCACCTGCACCCCAGCTTCTAGAGGCCCAAGCCCATGCCCTAAGCCCCTTTAGGCCGGCCCCTTGCTACCCCTAGAAGTCCAACACACCCTCCAAGGCATCCTTGAAGTGTTGACCAAGTCCAAGAGGTGTCCTTGAGTAGAATAGTCAAAGCATGAAGGGAGAAGGAGAAGACTAGGTCAAATCCTAACCTAGTTAGGACTTATGCTCCTAATTATTTTAAGATTTGTTTTTCTAACCTAGCTAGGAGAGGACTTGTAACCCAAGTGTGTAACCCTGGTTAGAGGGCATGGGAACTCTATAAATACCCCACCTGTCCCCCTCTTGTAATCAATTTTTATTCATGATATCAAAACCCTGGTAAATTTATTTGAGCTTGCAAGCTTGTGTTATTTTGCTTTTGTTCTTTGGTTTGTGTTTGTGTTCTCTTGCTTGGTCGAATTCCTTGCTTCCCTAGCATCCTTTCATGCCCCAACTCACTGCCATCCAAGCCTTCACACGTCCAAGAAAGAGTGCCCTAGGTTGCCAAGCAAGGAAATCTTCATCAAGCTTCAAACAGCCCAGCTTCCAAACCCTAACCTGATTCCTTCTAAACCTAGTTTCTTTTCTTTTTCTTACTTGCTGTTTTCATTGACCCTTGAAATTTTGCAGGATCCCGAGGTGTTTTACCTCCCCAGAGGAGGCTTTCCTTGCCTCCAGGACCGCTTAAATCAGCCATCAGATTCAGGAAACCGAGCTTCATCATCCAGACTCCAATCAGAGTGATATGTGATCTCTTCATCGAAAGTTCTTCAAATAACTGATTGGTAACATCCTTCCCTTCTTTTAATTTCTGATTTGATGAAGATAAACTATCTTAATCTGGGAGTTTCTCAATTTTTTGGTCCTAGAATTTATTATTTTGCATTAGTTTGCTTGCGATACGATGATTCTTTGCATTGCTACTCCTTATACCAGTTCTTATTTTATTTTGGGAATTTAGCATGTAAATAAAATTATAGAAATCACAAAAAAAAATTAGTTTACTATTTTTCCTGCATGATTAGCAATCTTAGAGTCATCCCACATCAGTTTGGTATCAGAGTAGGTTTAGGATAGTTTTATCTACTTTGCATTCACAAACCCTAATTTCTGCATCCTATCCACTGCATTAGGTGTCCGTTATGCATCAGATTTTGACCATATAGGAATTTTATTTTTCTATGTGATTTGCATGAATTGTTCTCTGTCATGTCCTTTATTTTATCAAAATTTTTAATTAATTTTATAGAAAACCTAGATCATTAAAATTTGGAATATTAGAAACACTAATAGAATCCTGAAAATTTCTATAGTAGTCCAAACACCCTAGGATTTACATCATCATTTGATTTTTTTTCTGCATGAAATTTTGTAGGTATAATCATCACCATGAATCCTATGTCTTCTAATTTCTTTGATTTTTTTTGCATCAAAATCTATGTCAAAATCTGAATCTTCTAAAACTCTAATTCTGATATTTCTGCATACTTAACTCAACCTAATTTAATCAACTTCCACACACCCCAATCCCAAGCCTAATTTGTTTGCTAACCTAATCAACATAAACCTAATTTGCCACATCATAAAACACACATAAAATATTTTATTTCTCTGATTATTTTAGTTTGCATTAGGGCTCATTGTATGTCATCAGCTCTTTAAATTGATCTTAAGGGGAACTCAATATTTTAGATTAGGGCAGGAGGTCATAACCTGCCCTAGGCCCAAAACAACCATCCAGCATTTCCACCAAAGCCTTAATTAAAATTAATCAGACTTAATTTTTCCTAGTAGGCTAGGTGACACCCAACAGGTGGATCCGAACCGTGTGGGCCAACTAGTGCATTTAATCCTTTAGCTACTACTAAAAGCTGGTGTCTAAGGTTGAGGGTCCAGAGTCAAATGACCAAAGTGGTGTTATGGTTTTTAATTGGGTCCCTGCAAAAGCAGGGGGGCCTCCCACACTCCCACCCTCTACCTGGCTAGAGGAAGAATTAGCTACTAGGTTAAGTGTAAGTTGAGCTGACCCATTCAGTTTTGACTCTAGGTCTAGCAAGCCCTAGATTGTACTAACTTTTTTCTTTTGCATGCATGGCTGCATCATTCCACTTTAATTGTTTGATTTGTTGCATGACCACTAGATTAGGAACCCAATACCATAAGACTAAACCCCAAACCGACTCAGCAATGGATCCCAATTTTGAAGCCATCATGAACCAGCTTGCCCAGTTAACTACCCAAATGAACCAACCAAATATCCAATCTCAAAACCAGTTTACCCAACTAAACCAAGCCAACACCCAAACCCAAAATAAGTTTGCCAAGATAAACACTAGGTTTGATCAATCCCAGACCCAGATGAACCAAATAAACCATAGATTCGACCAAGTTAACCAACGATTTAACCAGATAATCCAAGCAAACAACCAAACAACCATTAGGATCGACCAAGTAACCACTAGATTAAACCAAGTAGGAACCCCAGACCAGACCCATAGACCCCAGGAACCCATAGTTCCTAGATATGAACCCATTAGTAACCCACTATCCCTCAGTCACCCTAAATTTTATAGGATCGATATCCCTAGATTTGAACCCATGACCTTTAAACCCATAACCTATGAATCCATAACCCTTAGTTTACCCACCCCTGTTACCCCAGACTCTAGTCAATTTTTCAGTAGCCAAACCCCTCTTACCACCCCATTGGTTCACCAAGATGATCTAGAAGAAGAGATATATGAGGCTGACCCAAGTCTGGTAGAGGGGTATGAAGATAATGAGTCTATTGAAGATCTAGAAGAGTATCCTATAGAAGACTTAGAGCTAGTTGAATCAATAAATACCCAGATAGAAGCCACCCTAGAATCAGTTGACCCCGGCCATACCCACATAGTAGTCGACCTAGAGTTAGATGGCCCAAATCACACCCAAGCAATAATGGAAGAGCAAGTAGAGGAATAGAACCTAGATCCCATTACTAGAGCACCACCTGAGGAAACTTTAGAAGAGGACCCAATTGTAGAGCCTAGTCCTGAATTTTATGAGCCTAAAGAGTTTATTAAGTGTTGACTCTAGTCTTGATTTTGATGATTGACAAAATGTTTAAGTATATATGAGTACTAATTATGTTTTAAGTGTATTTCTCAGATCTTAGTACTCAACCATGTTGAATGAAGAAATGCTTGTATTTCAGTTGAAAAAGTCCTTAAATTAATGGAAAATCAAAAATATGGCCGTTTATGGCCGTTAGAAATCAAATCAGAAGTTCAGAAAAACTAGCCGTTATACCATGAGTCGACCTCTGGATCAAGTGTCGACCTCAGGTGTCGACCTCTGGACAGGTGTTGACCTCAGGTGTCGACCTCTGAACAGGTGTTGATCTCAGGTGTCGACCTCTGAACAGGTGTTGACCTCTGGTGTCGACCTCTGGATCAAGTGTCGACCTCAGGTGTCGACCTCTGGACAGGTGTTGACCTCAGGTGTCGACCTCTGGACAGGTGTTGACCTCAGGTGTCGACCTCTGAAGCGTGCCACTGAAATTTTGCCGTGCCGGCCTTGCTGAACCATCTTCAAATCCTTTCATATTAATTCCAAAGTCCATATATTTGATTTTCCATTAATTTAAGGATTTTTTCAACTGAAATACAAGCATTTCTTCATTCAACATGGTTGAGTACTAAGATCTGAGAAATACACTTAAAACATAATTAGTACTCATATATACTTAAACATTTTGTCAATCATCAAAATCAAGACTAGAGTCAACAATCTCCCCCTTTTTGATGATGACAAAACCTTTAAGTATATGAATAGGGTAAGCTTAAAAAGATTAACAATAAGATAAACATGTAAGCTCAAAACAATAAGCACCAAGCTCCCCCTCAAAATATGATCCAAAAATTCTTAAAAAAACATTTTTCAAAATATGCAAAATTTTCAAATTTCTTCTTACTAATTCTTTCCTTTAGTTAAAAACATTTTACATTCTTCTCCCCCTTTTGCACTTTCTTTCATTTCTCAAAAGATTTTTCATGTTTATCCAATCTTCCCCTTTTCATACTTAACAATTTTCTCCCCCTTTTTGACATCATGAAAAAGGGTGAAAGGCAATACAAAGTGGGAATGAAGTTGGAAAGAATAGCAAGTAGGTCATCAAAATCAATGCATGAAATCAAATATTTATGATATCAATTGAATATGATATAAATTGAACAAGATACCAAAAAATGTAAGCACATGCAAGAAATGATTTGATGTATATTATCCATTCGCCTTACTTGTTCATGGGATAAGGTCACAGCGGCACCCCTACACGTCATAAGAGAGCCCATTGAATGGGAAGAGAGGGTCTTTAAGTCCTACTTATCTCCTATGACCGGACGGCCATGGTGACTAACCCAATCCAAAGCGGTTACTAGGAATTCTTAAAAAAAATTTGATGCCAATAGAATATGATACCATTTGAATGTAACTCCTCCAAAGAATTAGATTTGAAAACAAGAAGAGTACTAGAGCAATATAAGCAAAGCATGATATCAACAAGATATTCAAAGCATCAAATATGATAACAAATCTTTGGATGCTCCCCCTGAATGTTATTCCTCCTTTAAAAATATGCATTTATTTCAGGAATAAAACATGAAAGCTTATGCATCAAGATTTGAAATTTTTCAAGATATTCATGATTTTCAAAATACAAAACATTTATATTGCATAAAAATGTTTAGCATTATTTCAAATTCATTTTAAGATGATTTGATATCCATACAAATGCTAGAAGTAATATGATATCAAGTCTAGCTATTAGAGCAAGGGTTTGTCAATAAGCATACCTTCTTCTTAAAAGTAACCCTTAACTACTAGTTCTATACTTGATCCAAATCATTTCTAGATTATGCATAGATGCCAAAAATAAAAACATATAAATCATAGCATTTCACTTGAAATAATTTAGAAATTATATTAATCAAAATCAAGTGAAGATCTAATAATCACAAGTTTGACCATGAGAGCTTGAAATCCATCAACATCAAAATGGTCATGATCATAACAAATGATTATTTGTCTAAGCTTGATTCTAATCAATCAATTAAAACATTTTTCAAATCAATATGCATCTTTAAAAGTATTTTTCATGAAATACATTAATCAAAATCAAGTGAAGGTCTTACAATCATAGATTTAATCATGATAGCATGAAATTCATCAGCACCAAAAAGTTCATGATCATAGCCAATGATGATAAGTCCAAACTTGATTCTAATTAACTATTTAAAACAATTTTTCAAAGTAATTGATGCAATAAAAATTAATCTACAATTTTAATTATGGAAGGAGATGTTTAGAATTTACCAATATACATAATCCTTCCTTTTACCATTTAGTCCAAAAAAATAGCTTGTCCACTTCTTTAAATTGTCTTGTACAACCTCTTTTCAAGAACTTCCTTTCTACATGTTGGGTTGCAAGACATTCCTGCAAAACAAATTAAGTGGACATTTTTGGTACCCAAACTTTCTTGGGTCCTTTATGATTAGTAATTATGGTTCCTTTTGGAACCCAAACTTTTCTTAATCTAGAAGGATAAGCATTGAAACCACATTTATAATAAGAATTGAAAGAAGCAGGAATATTGAAGTTCTTCAAGAGTTTTTGCTTCTTTTCCTCAATCAAAATATTTTTCACATTAAAAACTTTTTCACATAAATCTTTTGAAATAACATTTTCTTTTTCTAAAAATTCTTTTTCTTTAGAAAAATTATTCTTTTCATTTTTAAAAATATCAATCTTGGCATTTAAATCATCATTTTTATTTGCAGGATTGGTGTTGTCAAGAGAAAATGAATCTACATGCCTATTTAATTTCTTGTGCTCACTTTTTAGCAATCTGTATTCATGCACAAGATCATTAGATGCATCATGTGATTCTTTAAAGATAAAATCATAATTATTTTTAGCACATACCTTTTTCTCATTTGCCATGAAACAAAGATGGGCAACTTCATCATCCGTATTTGAATCTTCGCTATCGCTCCAAGTTGCCATCATTGCCTTGAATTTCTTTTTGGCCTTGAGAGCTATTATTTTCTTTTCTGTATCAGCTTCCACTATCCTTTGCCATAAGTTCAACTCATAGGTCATGAGTGAACCGATAAGCTCCTCCAAAGGTAAGGTTTCTACATCTTTAGCTTCTTGGATTGCCGTCACCTTTGGATCCCATGATTTTGGCAAAGATCTAAGAATTTTGTTCACCAAATCAGCATTAGTATAGATTTTGCCAAGACTTTTTAATTCATTAATAATAGTCATAAATCTTGAAAACATATCAGATATAGATTCATAATGCATCATTTCAAAATTTTCAAAAGAATATATAAGCAAATTAATTTTAGTGTTCTTCACTTGAAGAGTACCCTCATGAGTAACTTTAAGTGTGTCCCATATTTCCTTCGCTGATGTGCATGTAGAAACTCTATTAAATTCATTTAAGTCCAATGCACAATAAAGCAAGTTCATTGCTTTAGCATTGAGTTCAATTTGTTTAATGTCATATTCATTCCAATCCTCTTCAAGCTTTGGAATGGAAATGCCATTAACCAAAATGGAAGGAATATGAGGACCACTAATAATGGTTTTCCAAAGATGATAACTAATAGATTGAATATGGATGCGCATGCGAGTTTTCCAAAATAAGTAATTTATGCCATTGAAAAATGGTGGTCTAATACTAATACCTACAAGGGTTACCATAATCTTTAGCTCAAAATCGTTAGATTTTCAATCAGAGCACCGAGCTCTG
The DNA here is from genome assembly GCA_021397845.1 of Areca catechu. Lineage (NCBI taxonomy): Eukaryota > Viridiplantae > Streptophyta > Magnoliopsida > Arecales > Arecaceae > Areca > Areca catechu. The sequence continues at coordinate 57,402,271 of CM038042.1, forward strand.
ATACCACTTGTTGCCCAGATATGGTGCCCAAGAGGGGGGGGTGAATTGGGTATTTAAAAAATTTAAGGCAATATATATGTGCTATCAGGTTTTAAGGTGAAGAGTGATAGTGCTTTAATAATTGTGCAACGGAAGCAACGAAATAAAATGACAATTAACGAGCTAAAGAAGTTAAAGAGCAAACCAATGCAAACACACAAGAAATATAGTGGTTCGGTGCACCCAGCACCTACATCCACTCCCCAAGTTCCACTTGGGAATTTCCACTATAATCTTTAGATTACAGCCGACTTGTTTTACCAGGCTCACAAGTCAAAACCTTACACACTTGTTTTGGCTTCGGGCTAACAAGCAACCCTAGTTGGTTTTATCAATTGGCTCACCAACAAACCTCACTCACTTGTTTTGGCTTCGGGCTTACAAGCAACCCTAGTTGGTTTTATCAATTGGCTCACCAACAAACCTCACACACTTGTTTTGGCTTCGGGAATACAAGCAACCCTAGTTGGTTTTATCAATTGGCTCACCAACAAACCTCACACTAGTTTCAAATTCCCTTGAAACTAGCCTACCATAAATAGAATTTGAATACAATGAATAAAAACAATACAAACTCCTTTTTGAGCAATAAGAGATTCGTTGAAGCTCTTGATGGAGACTCTTCAAGCCTTTTTCCTTGGAATCTTTGACCTCACTAAATGCCAAACTCTTGAAAGTTGGATTCCTCAAAGATGGAAAGCTTTTGGCTAAGGAATCTCTTGGATTTCTCACTCTTTTTGGCTTGGAATTGCTTGAAGGCTTTTTACTTTCACTCTAATCCTTTTCACCTTGTCTCCATATCTTTTTTGAAGTTTGGTGGAGGTTAAATACCTCATTCATGCTGAAACAACTCCACAAGACCGTTAGAATCAAAAATATGGCCGTTTATGGCCGTTAGAAATCAAATCAGAAGTTCAGAAAAACTAGCCGTTATACCATGAGTCGACCTCTGGATCAAGTGTCGACCTCAGGTGTCGACCTCTGGACAGGTGTTGACCTCAGGTGTCGACCTCTGAACAGGTGTTGACCTCAGGTGTCGACCTCTGGCGTCGACCTCTGGATCAAGTGTCGACCTCAGGTGTCGACCTCTGGACAGGTGTTGACCTCAGGTGTCGACCTCTGGACAGGTGTTGACCTCAGGTGTCGACCTCTGAAGCGTGCCACTGAAATTTTGCCGTGCCGGCCTTGCTGAACCATCTTCAAATCCTTTCATATCAATACCCTCAGGATGAAGTCATTCCTTTAACCCCAATAGAAGATCTCTTCCCTGAAATCAATAACCTATTCTTTCATAATGTAGATCCTATGGCATACCTCAAACCGATAAGGTAAATCTCATTAGTATAGGACTCATCCCTGAAATACCTCTTTGTCTCTTAGTCTACCTGATTAACCCCGAACCCTTTTTCAATCAGACTAACCCTGAATCCACCTCATATTTTCTACCTTTTCATGAATCTTATTATATTTCTTTAACCATTCATTTGCATTTTATAGAAGTAAGCATGCTGCATACATACATTGTGGATGTTAGGTTTGCATCTTACTTCTTGCATACCCTCTGGCATTTAGTAGGCATACATAGTAAATTTTCATATGCATGCCATGCTAGGGTCAAACCTAGAAAGTCTATAGTGTGTTAGGTTAGACCCTAGAGAGTCCAATAAAATTTTCTTCGATAGGAAAGTTTAGTTGAGTCTAATAGGTATTAGTTGAGTCCAATAAAATTCATAGTCCTAAATCACATATCTGCACCTACACTAGCCTCTGCACAGCATATGCATCATGAAATTAGTCAAGAGCTAAACATAATTAATGAACTAAATAATAACTTGGCTAACTTTCAAAAGAAAATTAAAGATTTTTATGCAGAGGAATATGTGGCTGCCAAAGAATTTTCTGCTCGCAAAGCTAGCCCATCCAAAATAATGAGTAGTAGTGGACCTAATGCCTATGTGCCTGAGATATCACCTGATTTAGGTATTAGCTCTACCTTCATCATCTTAGACTTTGTAAAGTCTAGGGAGCCAGCAGTGATACCCAGCGAGCCCCTTGAGCCACTCCCATTCTTTGAGAGAGAACCCACCCCAGAGCGACTACATATAATTTGGCCTTACGATGAGGAAATGATTAAGAGAGCTCTGGATGATCAAGCTATCAGTACCCAAGATAGAGACTGTTAGTGATATTTGGTCCGGTGGCAAGGTCAGCCAGAATTTGAGGACTTGTGAAACACTGGTGCGGATCTGCAGTGCCTCAACCCATACCCTCCTTGAGCCAAATTGATCCATACTTGACGGGGTCGAGTTCCTCCCAGCTCGGAAGAATTGGTGGGGGCACCAGGATCAGACATAGATCCCTGGATCCCATATGGTTTAATTAGTCTTCTGTCAATGTTTTGAAAATTTTGTAATCAATTAAGATTAAGTCATGTAATAAGTTGAGATTAATTGATTTGTCTCAACACTCAACCTTAGTCCAGTTTTGAGTCCAGTACATTAGTTATGAGTCTAGTACATTAGTTATGAGTCTAGTATGAGCCTAATTTTTGTACAAGAGAGGAGGTCACCCTATTTTGGAGTTCCACCAGGCCACATCTAGGAGTTAGTGGCCACTACATCAGCCTATTAGATTTTATTTGACAACCCGAGATCCAAGATGCTTCTAGAAATCCTGATTCTTTCCAAATGTCCTCCAGATGCCTAGATTCCTCCCAAGATGCCAAAGCATTTCCTAAACCAAGGCACCCATGATTCCAGAGGTCCACTTGCACCCCAGCTTCCAAAGGCCCAAGCCCATGCGCCAAGCCCCTTTAGGCTGGTCCCTTACTGCCCCTAGTAGTCCAACACATCCTCCTAGGCATCCTTGAAGTGTTAACCAAGTCCAAGAGATGTCCTTGAGTGGAATAGTCAAAGCATGAAAGGAGAAGGAGAAGACTAGGTCAAATCTTAACCTAGTTAGGACTTATGCTCCTAATTATTTTAAGATTTGTTTTTCTAACCTAGCTAGGAGAGGACTCGTAACCCAAGTGTGTAATCCTAGTTAGAGGGCATGGGAACTCTATAAATACCCCACCCCTCCCCCTATTGTAATCAATTTTTTTTCATGATATCAAAACCCTGGTAAATTTATTTGAGTTTGCGAGCTTGTGTTATTTTGCTTTTGTTCTTTGATTTGTGTTTGTGTTCTCTTGCCTGGCCAAATTCCTCGCTGCCCTAGCATCCTTCCATGCCCTAACTCACTGCCATCCAAGCCTTCTCACATCCAAGAAAGAGTGCCCTAGGTCACCAAGCAAGGAGATCTTCATCAATCTTTAAACAGCCCAGCTTCTAAATCCTAACCTGATTCCTTCTAAACCTAGTTTCCTTTCTTTTTCTTACTTGCTGTTTTGATTGACCCTTGATGTTTTGCAGGATCCCTAAGGTATTTCACCTCCCCAGAGGAGGCTTTCCTTTCCTCCAGGACTGCCCAAATCAACCATCAGATTCAGGAAACCGAGCTTCATCATCTAGACTCTAATCAGAGTGCTGTGTGATCTCTTCATCGAAAGTTCTTCAAATAATTGATTGGTAACATCCTTTCCTTCTTTTAATTTCTGATTTGATGAAGATAAGCTATCTTAATCTTGGAGTTTCTCAATTCTCGGGTCCTGAAATTTATTATTTTGCATGAGTTTGCCTGCGATATGATGATTCTTTACATTGCTACTCTTTATACTAGTTCTTATTTTATTTTGGGAATCTAGACTTCAAATAAAATTTAAAAAATCATTAAAAAAAATTAGTTTACTATTTTTTCTGCATGATTAGCAATCTTAGAGTCATCCCGTATTAGGGCAACTGCCCTACCTTTGACCCCTAACCGAAGAATATAGCTCTTCCATTTCTTCTAGGGACCACATCTACTCCACCTTCCTTGAACTTCAACCTCTCCTACCCTTGATTTCCAAAATGGCTCCAAGAATGGCTGTACAGAAGAGAGCAAGGTGAGCGGATCCAAGTGCACAAAGAGAGCGAAGAAGCAAAAGAGGGGAAGAAGAGTCAACTCCTTCACAGCAATAAGAAGAAGAACTTGGAAATGAGTCTCCTTCACCCCAAAGACAGGTAATTTCAATGGCTAACCGACCTGTCACTAGTGGGAGAAGAATAATGTTTTCATTTCTTGAAGAATTGGGAGTGAGAATAGGGTATTGGATTGAGAACCAAGGTTGGACCTACTTCTATTCATTAGACACCCCTACCTACCCTAATTTGGTGAGAAGTTTCTTTGAGAATCTGACTCTAGGAGAATATCACATTCAATCTATAGTAAAAGGAGTCAGGGTAAAAGTTGATGAAGAAATCTTATGTAGGATCTTGCAAATGCCAAATGAAGGTGTGAACCACTTGGTGTTGAAGAATAAACGGAGGACTCTAAGGCTGATTTTGGAAAGATCTGATATGGACATCATTAAGAATGTGCAGGCTAATATGCTTTCCTTAGAAATGAGATTGCTGCACAATATAATCAGCAGGATCTTCTTGCCTAGGACCGGGCACTTTGATTGGGTAAGCGAACGGGACCTAGTGTTTATGAGACACTTGATTGAGGGAGAGGCCCTCAATCTACTATATATTATGTTAGTACAGATGAGGGAGGCAACCAGGATAGTAAAAGCTTGCCTGCCCTATGGAATGTTTTTTACACTACTCTTTCAGGAGGCTGGGATAGATCTTACTGGAGATGATGGTAGACCTCTTCATCATACTGACACTTATTCAGCGAAATCCCTTCAGAGGATGGGTTACCACCTAGTTGAAGGAATTTGGTCGAAAAGGATGTCTAGATAGAGAGCTGCTACATCTTCAGATGAGGACGAGGATGAGGATGATCAGATAGTGCACCCAGCTACTGACATTGAGACTGGTACTGTTAGAGGTGACGATGATGATGATGGTACACAGATTGAGACTGAGGAGTAGGAGATAGCCTGGCAGTCTCAGGACACCACCTGCACCTGTTGGACATACTCCAAGACCATCTACTTCAATTCTGACTGCTTCTCAGGCATTTATTGCTCAGCAGATTAGACTGCTCTCTGAGTCCCTGACTAGCACTTTTACCTTGATGTTTGTTGAGCTTCGTCAAATAGTTAAGACTGGATTTTAGGATATTAGGACTGAGCTGAGTCAGTTGTCTTCCAGAGTTAAGGTAGTTGAGAGGAGATCGCAGATGCAGGATGACATTCAGGCTGATATTAGAGACCTGTCCACTGATTTTGGTAGATTGAGAGGAGCTGCAGATGCTCTTAGTACCCAGCATACTGCAGAGCTTTAGTGTCTTCAAAAGGAAGTTTAGGCCTTCTCTACTAAGCTATGGACTATCTAGGTATTCCTATCGAGACTATCTTTTACTGTCAAGGCTTCAGGAGCTACAGCATCTAGAGAGCCACCTGCACAATCACCACCTCCTCCTACAGCAGGATTGTTTGATCCCACTCCTATTTCTTCACACCCACCTGCTCCACCTCCAGCATAACATTGTATACCTTCTGATGTTAAAGTAGAGCCTACACCTTCTAAAGCCAAACCTAAATCTAGGCCTAGGCTAAAATCTAAAGCTTCTAAAGCTCCAACTAAGACTAGAAATAGAGATCTTAGATTTAAAGCTTTGGAAACTAAGACCTCCTCTATTATTTTAGAAGTTGGTTCTTCTTTTAGTGAGGAAGAAGACTAGTTTGTATCTTTTTGATGTATCTTTTTGATGTATTACTTTCTGATATATTGTACTTCCTTTCAAAAAGTAATGAAATGCTTTCTTTTGAAAATCATGGTGTTCATTGATGATGAGCTTTCTTATTGTTATATTTTATTACTTCGTTGAATGATCTCTCCAATTAACCTAACAAGACAAAAGTAATACTTCACCTGAATTTTAATGAAGAATTTCAACTTGAATAATTCTATGAGAAAGTGAAATTATCTCAAACAATGTTTTTGATTTTCTTATGCTGTTTAAAAGGGAATGTATTTTCTTTTGAACCCTTTTTGATTAATGACAAAAAGGGGGAGTAATTGTATGTGTGCAAGGAAAACTAGCACAATCTTTTGGCTAATCTATTGAAACTATGCTTGGACTGAATGAAACAAGAAGAGTCATCCCTGTTTTTCAAAAAATTTCTCTAATCAAGTTAATTTTACTTTGATCATAACTTGCTTTGATTTATCTTTAGTTTCTAATAGCCTTGATACAATCTTAATATAATAGATCTGATACTTTTTGAAACAACTATGATATTCTTTGATACCTAAGCTCTGATACATTTTGTCTTGATACTTTTTTAAGCTCTGATACATTTTTGACTTTAATGCATGATAGGAAAAAGCAGCTTTTGATAGATATTAACTCTGATACACATTAGATCTAATTCAAAAGCTTTGATACTCTGTTGATAAGCCCTGATACTTTCAATACATTCATGATACTTGCTGATACACATGAATATATCTCAATTTAAAAGTCATACACAAGTTTTTTTTATGTATGTTTAACTATAAAGTTTTTCCATGCCCAATATTTTGTCATCATCAAAAAGGGGGAGATTGTTGACCCCTGGAATGATTTTGATGATAACCAAACATTGGAGCATGTATTTGATTACTAACTCTTTTCAAGTATTTTCTAAGTTTTTGTAGGATGTTTTATATGCAAAATCATTCTTCCTACAACCTTGGTGTATGACAAGTTTATCTTTGAAATTCTCTATGTTGATAAGAGCCCTAAGAAAAATCAATGATGTATTTATGAAAATGGACTACTTCTATATAGTTTTCTTGTTTAATAATCTCAAGATCAGACTTTGAAGGAGTTGAAAAGCTTTTGAGTTAATTTGAAGTCACTGGAAGAAGTTTGAAGAAGATTAAACATTTTTGGAGACAACTCACGTGAGCCGACTCAAAATAGGAGAGTCGACTCGAAATCTGGCACGGCACTTAGTTTTCTGGCATGCAGACAATCGAGTCGACCGATGATTAAAGAGCAGACTCGGGCAGAGTATGTTTTTCGAAGTTCTGAGATTTTGAGCTGACTCGAAGTATCCAAGCTTACTCATCCAGAGTGAAGATTTCTCAGTCAAACAACTGAGCTGACTCAAGTAATGAAGAGCCGACTATTTCAGAGTGCTAAAAATCTCAGTTCTGAAGAACTAGCCAGGAAAGCCGACTCGAAGCAGAAGAGCCGATTCGACCAGAATGAAGTTTTGACCTACTTGAGGAACCAAGCTGACTCTAGCTATCTGAGCCGACTCGAATGACTGTTCCAGATGAGTAATGGCTAGTTCCAGAACTTTTATTTTGAATCCAAAATGATCTCCAACAGCTATATTTTGAATTCCAACGGTCTACAATGGCTATAACCTTCTGAAATCAGTTGAAGGGAGTATAAATAAGAGATTTGAATCACTTTTAAAGATGTTAATGAGAGATAAATGAGCTTTTACTGAATATTTGAAAGAACACTCAAGAGAGCATTCAAAGCAAGCACTCAAGACTTCACCAACTTTGATCAGAATCTTGAGAAATTCATTAAGGAAGTTAAGAAGCCTTGAATATCATTCAAAGTGCAATCAAAAGGGCTTCTCAAGTGCTATAACTACAACCATTCGATAACTTTGGTTTGTTATATTGTTACTTTATTTTTCCAACTCTTCATTTGAGTTGTTCCAAGTACAGTAGGGGCTATAGCTTGGACTTGTAAAGGTTATTGGTAAGCCTTGAAAACCAAGTGTAGTGGGTTGTTAGTGATCCCGTTTAAAACTAACATTGTATTGGATTTTTTGTGAGCTCGGGATAAAACCAAGTTTGCATTTTGGATTGTGAGCCCGTGAAAACAATCTGGCTATATTTTGAGGATGAATATAGTGAAAATCTTAAGTGGTATCTTGGGTAGTGGACGTAGGAGCGAGGTTGCTCTGAACCACTATAAAATTTATCGTGTTTCTGATTGTGTTTCTTGTTCCTACTTGCTTCTGCAATAGTTAATTTAATTCATAGCACCTACCACACTAAGAACTTAAAAAGGGAGCACAGACTTGCAAAATTTTAAATACCCATTTCATCCCCCTCTTGGGTAAGCCACTTGGGCAACAACTAGTTCAGGAATTGGTTCCTGGGCTATCGGCTTAGTATTCGAACCTATGGGGTCAAACATAATTAAAGTGTTTAGCCAATCATGATGGCTGATAAATGATTAGGAATTGTTCAAGGATATAATTATTAATTCAATTAATAATTAACCTAATACAAATATTATAAATTAATTATTAATTAATTATTAATTAATTATAGAAGTATTAATTAATTATTAAATTATTACTTGACTTAATTTGATTGAGTAAAAAGATTTTGGCCAAGCATAATTGAATTTGGTTCATTTGGGTTTCACCCGACTATTTATTCGATAACCTAATCACTAAGCAATTTTGATTCTTAATTTGATCTAGACATGGACTTGATTAATTTTTGATTTGGTTAAAAATTAATTAAATTAATTGAGACCTAATTGGATTGGGTTCTAGTTGGTTAAATTAGTTCCAACTAAATTAATTTTGGTTCATAATTAATTTTAATCAAATCTTGGTCAAACCCTAGCCTAGCCCAATTAGTTTTCATTCCCTAAACTTTTTCTATGCCTTCCAAGAATTTTTTTATAAATATTTTATGAAAAAATAGAATTTTCATCCTTCCTCATTCCTCTTTAAATTAGGATAGTTTGTTTAAAATTTGGATGAGTATTGAATTAGTTTTGAGAGAGTTTCAATTGGATTAAAACTCCTAACCTTATCCTAATCCAATTCTATCTTATCCTCATCTATTCTTACATATTTTTTATTAAGTTTTTCTTGGGATGTGCAACAACTGACAAGGCTTTAGCATGAAAAACAAGAGAGGAATCACCATGAAAAAAATTAGAAGAGAGTAGGGCATGAAATTCATATTGGGAGTGGAAAGTCTTGGTGCTAGGTTTCTTTTGAAGAGAGAGAAAAGAGCGAAAAAATATTGAGAGGGGTCTCAAATATTTTTATTTTCTTTCACCATCAAATCCTCTTTGTCCTCCACTTCTTGATCATCTTGGAGAGTTCAAGAAGATCAAAAAAATTTCTTTTTAGCCATCTAGTAGGATCTAGCAATCCCGAGAGGTTGATCACATTGAAGCTTCATGTGAACTATCTATAGAGGCCGGATATCCTGTGCACCTACAAAGTGACATGGAGAGTCCTTACCATTGCTATCGACAATGGTGATCATCGACTTGTGCAAAGGTATGAAATTAGATTTTATATAGTATGTAGATTTGATCTATGACATGCATCAATCTCATTGATGCATGCTAAATTTATTTCTAGTAATTATAATTCTTTGCATATTATATTAGATCCTTTTAGTAAGATTTGTTAGATTTGATCTAATGCATGTTATATGATTAAAAATATTTTAATCTAATTATTACTTCCACTGGTTTTTAAAAAAAGGTACATGCAAGAAATCCTATCCATTTTTTCAATAGTGGTATCAGAGATATAAGTTCTTGGCATGATATGTTTAGGATTAAAATATATTTTATATATTTAATTTTAATATGAGTAACTACCTAGGACTAGGTTGATCACCATGATCATTAGGTCTTAAAAGAAAAATAGGATTTAAAGGTCCTCTCTTTCTATTCATGGGATCTCCTATGGCATATAGAGATGTTGCTTGTGGTTATATCCCATGAACAAGTACAATAAAAAAATATTATTAAAATTATTTTAATATTTATATTTAATTTTTAATAATTTAATATTAATTAACTTACTATTTTTGGTTTGAAATTAATTTATTACGACTTGATTTTATGTTTAGAACATGAAACATAACATTATTTCAATATATGACTATACGTATGATTCAGATCTAAAAATATTTAATGTATATGAAATATATGTAAATTATTTAGATCTAAATTGAGAAAAATTAATATTGATTAATTATTGAAATTAAAAAGTCTATGATTAGATCCAGAATTGTAAATTAAAAATCTAATCACATTTCATAAATCATGGATTTTGGATTAGCTTAAATTGGATCAATTAACCGGTTACACCTAAGGTTAGAATTTTGAATAATATGAACCTAAAGAGAATTGGATTTAACCTAATCAAAAGTTGATTAGGATTAAGTTAAGGATTCTCTAGATCAATTCTATGGTAATAGTTTGATCAAATCCATATTATAACAAATGGACCTAATTATGGCTCATCGGTCGAACCCGAGTCTTTAGGCTAGTTTAATCAAATTTGATAAACCAATTAGTATTTAAGATAAGTTTAATATTTGATCATGGTTATTAATTGGAGCTACCTCTTACCTAGCTAACTTGGTTGGTGTTTAAGAAAAGATATTAATGACAGAACCTTCCCATTGATCTCATTTACTTGGCTAATGTGGTCAATCAAAATTTGATTAGATAGCTCATTGATTTAAGATAATCTATACCAGTAAGGATGATCAACTTGACTGATCTAAGTACCCTTGGACCAATTATGTCATCAACCCTTATCATAGACTTGGTGAAGTCAATGAAAGGATTGGTCTATGTCCTCTTTTCTTTTCTAAACCATTAATAAAAATCTCTAAATTATTAGGTCCCTAAAAATAACAAAGTTATAGAGATAACTAAGTCATAGCCTTCTATCAAAAGGATGGTAATTGATTCAATAGTTAAGATGATTATTGGAGGTCCAAAGACCTGGTGCACATCTGGTTATTGGAATTATCATTCATATTATGATGATCAAGTATGACTCTCTTAATGGTGATTAAGTAGGCTAAGCCACACTCAAGCTTGGTCATTCAATGGTTAGAAATATCGAATTCTATCATGTAATGCTTGGACCTAACCAAGACTTTTAGTAGAGTCACCACATGCTTGTTGAAGAGGTGTCTAGAATAAAATTAAATGCTATAAGTTTTTTTGGAGAAATAATTAATTGAGAACCTATCTTTAGATCTATATAGATGGGCCGAGCTACACTCGAGCTCATGTGTAGTCTATAAAATTCTAATACCCACTAGGAAATTAATATAATTCCTTGAATTGAAGGTATATGCTATCAATTTAAATAAAATAGTGGAAGAACCTTTAGACTAAAGTCTAAGTCTTTAGCATTAAATGATTCATGTACTAATAGGTCTTATTCTCTTTTCTTTTCAGTTAAAAATGGCCAATACATTGTTGCTCCATTTATTGTTGGACAATAAAAGGCTGACGGGACCAAATTTCAATAATCAATATTGAAAGCTGAAAATTATCCTGGAGCATGAATGAATATTATACATGTTGATAGATCTGGTACCTGAGGAGCCCACTCCTAATGCTTGAGATTCAATCCGAGACACATACCATAAGTGGCTCAATGATCGAACCATAGTCTGATGTATTATACAAGCATCCATAAATAATGAACTTAATTGCAAATTTGAGGATGCTCAGCCATAGGATATGCATCAAGTATTGAAAGAATCCTTTGGCACTCTCAATGATATCGAAAGGTACAAAATATCTTGTACCATTTTCAATACTAGGATGAGGGAAGGGAAGTCGGTCACTGATCATGTATTGTACATGATCAAACAAATTGAATCCTAAGCAAACTTGGATTTCCCTTGCATGAGCAACTAGAAAAATATGTGATTTTGAATTCTCTATTGAAGTCCTTCTTAGACTTCCTTAGTAATTATAGAATGACTAAGCCTGTAGACAACTACCATGGTCTACTGGATTGCTGCAAACTTATGAGAAGGATCATCAGCTCTATAAGGGGCTAGTGAATATAGTAGAAGGTCCAACTTCGATAGGATGTCATCCCTTTAAGAAAGGAAAAGAAAAAAATAGAAAGAAGGTGCAACGTGTTCAACTAAGTCAGACCAAAAAGTCCAAGTTTGACCAAAGTTAGGTAGAGTGTTTCTTCTATAAAATGCAAGGTTACTGGAAGAGAAACTATTCTCTTTATATTACCTCACTAGACCCGAACAGGCTAACCAAAAAGAAAAAATAGCAAGTTATTGTTGGACAAGGTACTTATATGATAATATCTTGTAATTTTTCTATTTATGATACTGCTACCTAGGTATTAGATACTAGAAGTCTAATTAATATTTATAATTCACTACAGAGAATTCAGGTTAGTAGAAGATTTAAAGATAGTGAGAGATTCCTGAATGTTGGAGATAGAAGATCAGTTCCAATTTTAGCTTTAAGATTTGTCAAGCTTATTTTTAATGATTATGTGGTTAGTTTAAGTGATTATTACTATTATTCTAGTTTTATGATGAATGTAATCTCTATTAGCCTTTTGAGCAAGAAACATTTTCATTTATCAATAAAAGGTGATTATTATAATATCATTTTGAATGATATTACTGTAATGCATGGATAATTAAAAAATAATATTTATATTTTATCACAGTCTATTAGTATAATGTACATATCTAGCAAATGCCCTAGATTAGAGAATGTGTTTGACATTTACCTTTGGAACTGTAGGCTAGGTCATATTAATAAGAATAAGATACATAGGTTATTAAAGAGCATTTTCTCAAGTTCAATGATTTTAAATCATTACCAACCTATAAATCTTGCCTCCTTAGTAAGATGACTAAGTCACCTTTTACTGAAAAAGGTAAAAGAGCCATTAGGGTTCTGAGTCTAGTACATAGTGATGTATGTAGACCCATGAACACTTTAGCTATATGTAGATATCACTACTTCATCATATTTATAAATGACTTATCAAGATATGGGTACGTCTCCTTTATGAAGCATCAGTCTAAATCATTTGAAACATTCAAACAATTCTATAATGAAGTAGAAAATAAACTTGGAAAAGTATTAAAATTCTTCAATCTGATCGAGGAGATGAATACCTCATCAATAAATTTTTGGCATATTTAGAAGAGAATGGGATTCTCTCACAATAAATACCTCCTAAGATACCTCAGTATAATGGAGTGTCTGAAAGAAGAAATTAAATCCTGTTAGACATGGTTCAGTCCATGATAGGGTTTACGAATCTACCGATCTCCTTTTGGGGTATACACTCGAGTTGACTTGCTATGTTCTAAATAGAGTTCCTAGCAAATCTATAAATAAAATATCATATAAGATATGGTTAGGGTATAAGCTGAGGCTCTCACACCTTAGAGTTATGTGGTTGTCCAACTTAGGTCAAATATTTAAAAATAGATAAGCTTGGACCTAGGTCTAACAAGTATATTTTCATAGGATACCCAAAAGAAACTAAGAAGTATTAATTCTATCATACTGATGAACAAAAGGTATTTATCAGTAATAGGACAATATTTTTAAAAAAGGAATTCCTTGAAAAAGGAACTAATGCCACTAAGATTGAAGTTGAAGAAGTTTGACAGGTAGAAGAACTAACACAATTGACTGAACCTATAGAATTAGATTTGATTGGATCAAACTCAGAGCTTGTTATGGATGCACTTTTAAGGAGATTTGATAGAGTACCGTATTAGTAGGATATATACTATAGTTTCTTAGTTCAGGACAATAATCCTATTGAACTTGATAAAAATAATGAGGATCCAATATCCTACATGGATGCAATGTAGAGTTCTGACTCTGAGAAATGGCTTGAAGCCATGAAATCTGAAATAGAATTGGAACATGCATTTTGATAAGGTGATCAACACATATGGTTTTATTTGGAACGGAGAAGAACCCTCCATTTATAAATGGGCTAACAGTTCGATAGTTATATTTCTTATTTTGTATGTAGATGACAATCTCTTAATAAGGAATGGCATTCCTATATTGAAAGAAATAAAAGTGTGGCTTTCATCTCAATTCTTCATGAAAAACTTGGAAGAAGTATCCTATATCCTTGGGATGAAAATCTATAAAGATAGATGCAAGAGGTTGCTAGGATTAACCTAGTCCATATACATTGAAACCGTGCTTCAGTATGGTGAATTCTAGGGAAGGCTATCTTTCGATAGGCCATGAATTTTTTTTCTAAGAAGGATTGTTTGACAACCTCTCAAGAGAGAGTATATGAGTAGGATTCTATATGCTTTGAAAGTGGGATCTATAATGTACGCTATGATATATCCAAGATCAGATGTAGTTACTCACTAAAGATATGAGTAGATACCAATCTAATCCAGGTGAGAACCATTGAAAGGTCATAAAAACTATTTATAAAATATTTAAGAAATACAAAGGACCAGTGGCTCATTTATGAAGATTCTAACATGAAACTAGTTGGTTATACTAACTCGAGTTTTCGATCAGATAGGGATGATAACAAAAGTGTATCATGTTCTATCTTTATCCTGAACGGAGGAACAATCTACTGGAAAAGTTCTAGGTAGCACATAGTGACTGATTTCATATGCAAGGTAGAGTACATTACGGCATCTGATGCTACAAATGAAGCTATTTGGCTAGAAAAGTTTATTACCAAGCTTGAAATGGCACCCTCCATCGATGGCCTAGTTTTCTATATTCTGATAGCACTAGGGCCATAGCTCAAACGAAGGAACCAAAAGCTCATCATAGACCAAGTGCATTCTGCATCGCTATCACCTTATCCAAAAGATAGTGGATTGAGGTGAAGTTGATCTTCAGAAGATTGATGGAAAGGAGAACTTGGATGACCCATTTACTAAAATCTTAGAAATTAAAGAGTTTGATGATCACAAGTAGAAGATGGGTATTCGATACTATTTCGATTAGCTCTAATCCAAGTGGGAATTGTTAGAAAATATATTTTAAAGTCAATCATCTAAGTTGTAAATGGTTGAGCTTATTATAATTCATACATGATTCATTAATAAATAAAGGTTATTTTTGATAGTTCATCATATTATGTATATCTTTCTTTATAAACTCTTATGTGATAAAGTTCCTAGAACTATTTCTGGTCAATAAAGGAGAACTTGTTGTGTAGTTTTTAAACCTATTCATGATCAATGATATATTGTTTCTTAGGATGATGATGTTTATCAAATATAGGTCATTGTGTACCATATGAGTTGGTTGTCCTCATATCCAAGGAATGTGAAGATCTTGGTATGGCATGTAGGTGAGTGTAGGAGTATACTACACTAAACTTGATCAGCTCTGTAGAGTACTTTACTGTAAAGCATATTTTTTAGAAGGATATGGGTATAAGTATCCCTAATCTAAGATCACCATGGTGACGTGCAAGCAACTCACTATACTTAGATGCCAGACTACTTGGATTTCTAATCCAGTGATGAAAGGTTATTAGATATAGTCAAGTACTTATTAAATTAGTGTGTGAGTCAAGAAGAGATTGACCACTTCAAGGTATTAGAGAAAATGCTCTATAATATTTTAATTTAACAAAACCTAGGCCTGAGTAATCTTTACGAGAAGTCACAAGATTTAACAAGTTAAGATACATTTGAATGCACTATTTAAGAGTTGGCAGTTGACTCTGAAGTAATTCTGAGCATTAGGTCAAAGGGATGAATTATATGGTAACCATATACCCGCATTCTTAAATATTACTTTGCAATCATTCGACCTATCCATACATCAGGCATCACTGCTAAATGGTCGCATTGATTAGTTCAAGAATCAGTTCTTAGGCTACTGACTTAGTATTCGAACCTATGGGGTCACAAACATTAGAAGTTTCTGACCGATCATGGTAGTTGGTAAATGATTGAGAATCGTTCAAGGATATAATTATCAATTTGATTGATAATTAACCTAATATAAATATTATAAATTAATAATTAATTAATTATAAAAGGATTAATTAGTAATTAGATTGCTAATTGACTTAATTTGTTTGAGAAAAGAGGTTTTGGTCAAGCCTAATTATATTTTGTTCAATTGGATTTCACTTGATAAGGTTATTCAATAACTTAATTGCTCAGCAATTTTGATTCTTGATTTGATCTAGACTTAGGCTTGATTAATTTCTAATTTAATTAAAAATTAATTAAGTTAATTGAGACCTAATCAAATTATGTTCAAGTTTATTAAATTAGTTCTAACAAAATTAGTTTTGGTTCCTAACTAATTTTGATCAAATCTTAGTCAAATCCTAACCTAGTCCAACTAGTTTTCATTCCCTAAACTTTCTCCATGCCTTCCAAAATTTTTTTTCATAAACTTCTCATGAAAAAAAAATAGTTTTCTTATCCTCCCATATTTTTCTTTGAATTAGGATAGTTGGTTTAAAATTTGGATGAGTTTTGAATTAATTTTGATAGAGTTTCAGTTGGACTAAAACTCTTAACCTTATCCTCATCTAATTCCATCTAATCCTCATCTATTCTCATCATCACATTTTTTTATTAAATTTTTCTTAGGATGCATGACAATTAAGAAGCTTTAGCATGAAAATAAGAGAGGAATCACCATGAGAAAAATCAGAAGAGGAAGAGTGGGGCATGAAATCCATATTGGGCATGGAAGGTCTTGGTGCTAGGTTTCTTTTAAAGGGAGAGAAAAGAAAGAAAAAAATATTGAAAGGGGTCTAAAAAATTTATATTTTCTTCCATAATCAAATCCTTTATATCCTCCACTTATTTATCTTCTTAGAGGGTTCAAGAAGATCTAAAAAAAATTCTTTTCAGCATTCGGTGGCCTTCAGTAAGATCTAGCAATCCCAAGAGGTTGACCGCATCAAAACTTTGTGTGGACTCTCTATAGAGGATAGACATCTTGTGTGTCTATAAAGTGATATGGAGAGCCCTTACCACATGCTATCAATAGCGATGATCATTGACCTGTGCTAAAGTATGAAATTAGATTTCATGTTATATGTAGATTTGATCTATGACATACATCGATGAGTTCGATACATATTGAATTTATTTTTAGTAATTTTAATTCCTTTTGAAGGCCAGGGTGATGATGCAATCCAAGAGAGGAAGGGGGTGAATTGGACTTTAAAACTTTTTTGCAAGACTTCAAATAATATGCCAATTCAAAGCATGTGTTTGTGAGCAAGATAATAATGTGTAGCAAAAATAAAGAAATAAATGCAAGAATAAAAGCAATCACAAACACATGAAGATTTACAGTGGTTCGGTGCACTTCAAGGCACCTACATCCACTCCCCAAGTCCTCCTTAAGAATTCACTATAATCATTGGGATTATAGCCAACTTATTTTTCGGGCTCATAAATCAAAACCCCTTAGTTTTCACGGGCTAACCAAAAATCCCTTGGTTTTCACGGGCTCACCAAAAATCCCTTGGTTTTGCGGGCTAACCAAAAACCTAGTTGGTTTTACGGGCTAACCAACACCCAATTTATTTTCATGGGCTCACAAGTCAAAACCCTTGTTGGTTTTCATCACATAGGCTCACCAACGACCTAGATACTAGTTTCAATTCCATTGAAACTAGTAAGCAATACAAGTACAAATTCAATAATAAAAATATAAAAGTTTTCTTATAAAAAGCTGATTTGCCTTTGAAGCACTTGATTATTATTGTGGAGCTTGTCTCCATGTTGTAGAAGCTTCAATGGATGATTGAAGATGCCACTCTTGGAAGCTCTCTCTCCACTTTGAATCATTGGAGGCTCAACACTCTCAAT
Organism: Areca catechu; assembly: GCA_021397845.1. NCBI lineage: Eukaryota > Viridiplantae > Streptophyta > Magnoliopsida > Arecales > Arecaceae > Areca > Areca catechu. Next base: position 57,419,940 of record CM038042.1, read on the forward strand.
ATTGAATCCTTAAAAATCTTTCATATATTTTACTTGCAAACCAAAGAATTTATCATTCAAACCATGGATTTTCTTCTTCTCCAAGAGCTTAGTAGTATATAAATAGCCCTCCATACTTTTTTGACCATTTGTGACCATTGGAGGAGAAAATATAGTTGTTGGAGCCAAGTTGGTGAAGTTATGTACTTCAGAAAAACTAGCCATTATAGCAAGTGTCGACACTTGACCTTCGTGAGTCGACACCTTGAGTTGACACTTCATTTCCTTGAGTTGACACTTGACCAAAAATATCTTTTGAAGTCTTATACTCTGCATTGGTGAGTCGACACTTCATCTGGTGAGTCGACACCTTGAGTCGACACTTTAGTTCCATGAGTCGACACTTGACCAAACTCTTGAAATCACCACATTCTGTATCTTGTTTGGTCATAGGTTTTGAGTTGATAATTCACTATTCATAAGTCGACACTTGAATTTCATGAGTCAATAGTTGGCTGCACCAGTGCTGAAACTTTTTCAAAATTAAATCTTGAGTACCTATATCTGATTTACACACTTAATGCACAATTAGTACTCAAATATACTTAAAGATTTTGTCATAATCAAAACCAGAGTCAACAATCTCTTCCATTTTGATAATCACAAAATCTTTAAGTATATAAACAAGGTAAGCTCAAAAATAAATATAACATACTCCCAAAGATTAACTACAAGTGTAGAGCAATGTAGCAATAAAAAATAATATTGAGCTCTCCCTCAAAATATAATCTAAAAAATGATTTTTCAAAAGCTACCCCTTAACATATGATTTGTAAATTCTTTTCAAAAATTTCCAAAATTTTCAAACTTGGGCTGCCATGATCTTTAACTCAAAACCGTTAGATTTTCAAAAAGAGAACCGGGCTCTGATACCACTTGAAGGCTAGGGTGATGATGCAACCCAAGAGGGGGGTGAATTAGACTTTAAAACTTTTTTGCAAGACTTCAAATATTATGTCAATTCAAAGCATGTGTTTGTGAGCAAGATAATAATGTGCAGTGGAAATAAAGAAATAATTGAAAAAATAAAAATAATCACAAATACATGAAGATTTATAGTGGTTCGGTGCACTCCAAGGCACCCACATCAACTCCCTAAGTTTTCCTTGGAAATTCACTATAATTCACCAAGATTATAGCTAACTTGTTTTCCGGGCTCATAAGTCAAAACCCCTTGGTTTTCACGAGCTAACCAAAAATCCCTTGATTTTTACGAGCTCACCAAAAATCCCTTGATTTTGCAAGCTAACCAAGAACCTAGTTGGTTTTACGGGCTCACCAACAACCTTGATGATTTTCTGGGCTAACCAACAACCCAACTTGTTTTCACGGGCTCACAAGTCAAAGTCCTTATTGGTTTTCATCACATAGGCTCACCAACAACCTAGATACTAGTTTCAATTCCATTGAAACTAGTAAGCAATACAAGTACAAATTCAATAATAAAAATATAAAAGCTTTCTTAAAAAAGCTAATTTGTCTTTGAAGCACTTGATTATTGTTATTGAGCTTGTCTCCATGTTGTAGAAGCTTCAATGGATGCTTGAAGATGCCACTCTTGGAAGCTCCCTCTCTACGTTGAATCCTTAGAGGCTCAACACTCTCAATATTGAATCCTTAAAAATCTTTCACATATTTTTACTTGCAAATCAAAGAATTTATCACTCAAACCATGGATTTTCTTCTTCCCCAAGAGCTTAGTGGTGAGTAAATTGCCCTCCATACCTTTTTGATCATTTGTAACCATTAGAGGAGAAAATATAGCCATTGGAGCCAAGTTGGGAAAGTTCTGTACTTCAGAAAAACTAGCCGCTATAGCAAGTGTCGACACTTGACCTTCGTGAGTCGATACCTTGAGTCGACACTTCATTTCTTTGAGTTGAAACTTGACCAAAAATGTCTTCTAAAGACTTATGCTCTACACTGGTGAGTCGACATTTCATCTGATGAGTTGACACCTTGAGTCAACACTTTAGTTCAGTGAGTCGATACCTGACCAAACTCCTGAAATTACCATGTTCTGTATCTTGTTTGGTCATAGGCCTTGAGTCGACACTTCACTATTCATGAGTCAACACTTGGATTTCATGAGTCGACACTTGGCTACACCAGTGCTGAAACTTCTTCAAAACTAAATCTTGAGTACCTATATATGATTTTCATAATGCACAATTAGTACTCCAATATACTTAAGTATTTTATCATAATCAAAACCAGAGTCAACACCTTGCATATCATGTTAGATCCTTCTGGTAGGATTTCTTTGATATGATCTATATGCATATTATGTAATTAAAATATTTTGATCTGATTATTGCTTCCACTAGTTTTTTTAAAAAATGTACATGCATAAAATTATATCCACTTTTCCAACACCTGAAGCCTAGAAGCATGGTGGTCACGTGAGCGAAGGATGCTTCCACCAGCTATACCAGATGTTCCCCACACCATGATAAATGATGTAGTCCGATAGTGGAGCCTCTTACTTTTCTACCTCACCATCGGTGACTTAGTAGGACCTACTCGTTACCCTAATACAACTGGTCCAAACACTAGTCACAATAGTGCAGGGGTTGCAATAGTAGCAATAGCAACCTGTCGCGAGGTAGTAGCAGCCGAAGGTCCCAGTTGTACCCACTGCTTCTACTCATCCCATTTGCTGATCTTCTCAAGGGAGGTCCTCTCATTAGTGGACTTCTCATTGATTGCGTTCTCACTTGCCACATTGAGCAAGTCACTGATCTTCCTGAGAAAGATCTTCCCATCGATAGGCCATCCACCAGTGATGATCTTTCTTGTAGAGTAAGCCCTCAATATGAAGAGCAATGACGAGGAAGGAAGCTCAAGCAAGAGAAGCACCCTTTCTTCTCATCTGAATCTTCCCGAGAGGGGTTTACAGGGAGTTCTATGTGGCTGGCCGAGTGGCAACTCAATGACTATGACCACAAGTTGCATGAGAATGACCACCGACTCACTATTCTCCGAGGGAGCAGGCACCTAATAGATTTCAATACTTAACCTCCCCTTTCTCAATGAATACTAGATGAACCATCCCTATTTAGTTCAAGCTGACCTAGCTAGAACCTTACGATGGCACATCTGACCCACTGGATCATCTAGAGAGCTATAAAGCTTCATACTTATTCAAGGCATCTTTGATGCCTTACTTTTGAAAGAATAGTGCCCTGCAAACCAATCACATTAATGATGTAATAGAATTTTTCTAAGTAATCTTTTAATTTATGTTATGATATTATTTATATTTCTATGTATTAAGGCATTATAATATATCATTACAGCTATATCTTATTATATTTTATTAAGATTATGATGAACCCCATATATTAGGACAATAGTTTTAAGGATATGAAAGGATTTCATGCCTATAAGATCTAAAATCCTAAAACCCTAATCTAAAATATTTTTGGTTGTTGAAGCATTGAGTTGGGGATTAATATTCTAGATAGACTAGTATATCCTATGTATGCTTGATGGAGAGGGTAGCTAATCTCACAAGCCACTTGTAAGGGACACTAATATAAAGATGTGGGCGCTCATTAGGGAATGAGTTCATTGAATTGATCCACTAAGAGAGAACATCTTATGGACCCTTATACGCATGTCGAAAGATTATTCTCTAAGTAAGAGTTGTGCAAGTAATCATTAGACTTGAGATCATCATGAAACCTTATGCACAGGAATTTATGTTTTGGTTTATACTCATTCATGACAATAGAGTCCTGTATAGAGCATTCTAGATATGGAGGAATATTATGGAGGTTGTGAGTAGGTTAACAAGGAATCAATCACTCCTAATAAGAAGAGATGTCATCCTATGTATTGTCATCTATAGATGACTCTAGAAATCTCTAACCATAGTAGGATGAATATTAGAAGGTTTCTAATGTTTTATTATTAAGTCATCACTGATTAATGGATAATCAAAAAAATATATATTAGTGAGTGATCACTGTCATAGGTGGTCATAAATAAAAACCTAACTTAAATTATATAGATATGGTGAGTCAGGATCGTATCTTTGGGGATCTATGATAATTGTTTTACAAAGAAGTAATAAAAGAGAATTGATTATGAAAAAATCTAAAAGAAATAAAATAGCAAGAATTAAATATTAATTTTAAATTAATTTGTGAATGGAAGCAAGTCAGAGAAATAACCTAGAAATCCTGAATTAAATAGCAAGTTTAAATTATAATTAGGGTATTAGTATAGTTTATTCTTGCTAGGTATGTACCGTATCCGTAGATCATGACTCATTTATTTATAGTCTAAACTATCTAAATCTAATTACAAGATATAGGATTTAATCTATTATACTAGGATCTATCTTTCCTAGGCATGTATCGTATCCCAAGATCACAATATGTCTGTCGAGGATATAGGCCATGTAGGCTAAATCAATACCTTAGAAAAATAAACAAGATGTGAAATAAAAGTATAATTTTGTTGCATGGAAATTAAATACAAAAAAAAATAAGAACACATTTACAGGATTCATTGTCTTTCCAAGTTGGAGGCGTCTAGCCATGCATAAGGATCTTGAGCACTTCCTCCATATTCTCCCTTCTTTCTCCTAAAGCCTAAACAAATACAAGAATAAAAAAAATAAAGAATTATTGGCAATCACTTCTCCTGGCTGCTCATTGTGCCCTTTAAATAGAAGCTAGAATAGGCTGAATCTTGATCAAATCGACCTTAGAATCCTTGTTGAATTAGTGTTTGAATGCTTAGAACCCACTGGGCCATCGAATTATGATCAAACTGCCTAGAATCAACTGCATAATGTCCTTGATCAGGTTTGCTTTGATGTTGGCTATTGGATTGAGTGCTAGATTTTGCCTGGGCCATCAGATGGTGCAGGAAGGAACTCTACATCAATCCCAACAAACATGGCCTAACTTCTAACTATTGGATCACATATAAAAGACCACTGGATCATGTGATTGCATAACAAAGGTGGGCCACCTTAGTGGGATATGGTGTAGAGGAGTGTTAGCCATTTGATGGCATGTTCCATGCCATGTACACTGCTCAATTGTGCAAACTAGAACCAACCTAGCACTATCTCTTGTGAGCTATGACAAACACCAAATTTTCCTATTCCCATGGACCACGTCAAAGGGATTTGTGGATCAAGCAACCTATCCATAGTGGACCGATTATTGGATTGGGCTTTTAAAAAGGTTTTGGGCCTTATATTTTGCTCCATTTTGGGTCATGTTCATGTGATAGTTACATTATATATAAAAACATTAATTTAAGAATTAAGTTATCTTTATTTATTTAAAAATTGATATTTTATATATCTTTTATAGGTTAAAGGATCGCCAATGCAAAGAGCTCGATTTATGGATTTAAATGAAAATAAATTGAAGCAAATCAGACTTAAAATTAGCTCGAATTGAAGTTCAAAGATCTCACTATATTTGGGCCTGCATGAATCTTGAAGTAGCCGGTCCATGGCAGACCGGCCGCTCGGTTTACAAATAAGCAAACGGTCTATAGTTGCCATTAACCATGGTCCATGGCTTGGCTTCATGGACCATGAGTGATTTTGGTCAATCGCTAGCCAAGATGGTGGCCGACAACTATCCCACTGGGTCTGGCGAGGCTCATGCACAAGCAATGGCACTGGCGAAGGAAAAAAGCAAGCGATGATGATTCCAGTTTCTCAGTTCATGGTGGCAGTAGCAAAGAATGCTATCCAACAAATGTGCTTGCATGCGATTGAGCGATAGTCGGCTCTTTTGGACGGACCAAAAGGTGGCATAGGCAATTCTGATGGCAAGGTTCCAGTGATGAAGGTTCAGCAATGAAGATGATGGCAAAGTCTACGATCATAGGAAATACCTGAGTGATGGCTTTGTGATAGATGTATCCATCACAAAAAATCTGTCACAAATTTGTTATAAATTTATGAGAGAAAAAAGGTATAGATTTTTGAATACTTTTATTGGAGTTGTGATCGAATATATCTGTTGCCACCTAGATCATCGTGGCATGCAGCTCTCACGAGGCCTAGGTGAGCAGACTCCTCGCCGGTGTCACCGGGTTTATCTATCGGAGGTGATCAAGGGGAACATACCCTCCATCACCGGGTTTATCGATCAGAGGTGATCAAGGAGAACATACCCTCTGTCACAGGGCTTGGTGGAGTTGCCGTGCTCGGAGGGGTTGTTGTAGGGATGAAAGGGGCTTGAATGATGCGGAACTAGAAATGCATGCAATTATTTATTTATGTTTTAAATATTGAGATATATGTTTTAATCCCGAAGATTAGACCAAGTAATGATGTAAAGAGTTCTATATGAAAATAAGAAACTAAAGCATGCATAACAGGACCTAATAAGTAATAGAAAAAGGGATCGCCGAGGCTAAGAAGCCTCGGTTGGGCTAGTTCACCTACAGTAGGGCTACTGGCAGCAGAGGGGGTGTACTTGACAATGGTTGAAGCGCCTGGTGCAGATCGAATGCAAAGAGATCGCTCTCACTCTGGATGCGGCCTAGAAAATCAAGCCAGAGATCCATGGATACTCGGCTTTCTGCTCGGTGATCCGATTGTGGCCCGGCTAGAGTCTTTGGATTCGTCAGAGTTGAGGGACCTGCAAATAGCCATTTTAGGGTTAGGAAACAAAGCACAGGTAAAAAGTAAATTGAAAGCCGAGGTGGTAGCGTCGCAGTATGTGCTTGGTGCGGTGATGAGCTTTAGGCTCCTTAGCTTGAGCAATGGCTCCAGTGCTGTCACAGTACACCGGAACAGGACCATCTAGGGAAGGTGCCACCCCTAGCTCTCCAAGGAACTTCTGCAACCACACAGCTTCCTTTGCTGCATCTGATGCTGCAATATATTCTGCTTCGCATACCGAGTCTGCAACAGTTGCCTGCTTGGAACTTTTTCAACAGATCGCTCCTCCATTCAGGATAAATACAAACCCTGACATACTCTTGCTATCATCTCTATCCAACTGGAAACTAGAGTCAGAGTACCCTACAAGTTTCAAGTCAGGTTCTCCATAAATCAGCCATTGATCTTTAGTATTTCTCAAATACTTAAGGATGGACTTAACCACCTTACAATGCGCCTCACCTGGGTCAGACTGGTATCTGCTCATAACTCCTAGCGAGTATGCCACGTCTGGTCTAGTACAAGTCATAGCATACATGATAGAGCCTACTGCAGAAGCATAAGGTACTCTACTCATGTGCTCTCTTTCCTCAGGAGTTGTCGCACAATCCATCTTGGAAAGAGTAATTCCAGAACCTATCGGGAGATAGCCTTTCTTGGAATTTTCCATGCTGAACCGTTTCAGCACGGTGTCAATATATATAGACTGGGACAATCCCAAAAGCTTCTTAGATCTATCTCAATAGATCTTCATACCTAGTATGTAAGAAGCTTCACCCAAGTCCTTCATGAAGAACTGAGATGATAACTAGACCTTTATTCCTTGTAATGTTGCGACATCATTCCCGATTAAGAGAATGTCGTCAACATACAGTACTAGGAATACAATCACAGAACCATTAACCCATTTATAGATGCACGGTTCTTCTTCATTTCTAACGAAACCATATGATTTGATACATCTATCAAACCGTAAGTTCCAACTTCGAGACGCTTGCTTGAGTCCATAGATGGACCTCTGCAACTAGCATACTTTTGATTCATCTATGGATGTGAACCCTTCAGGCTGTATCATATACACCTCCTCTTCCAGCTCCGCATTTAGGAAAGCGGTTCAGACATCCATCTGCCAGATTTCGTAATCAAAATATGCTGCCAAAGCAAGCATGATCCGAATGGACTTAAGCATTGCCACAGGGGAGAAAGTCTCATCATAATCGATACCATATCGCTGACAATACCCCTTGGCAACCAGACGGGCTTTATAGGTCTCTACCTTCCCATCTATGCCCCTTTTCCTCTTGAAGATCCATTTACACCCAATGGATTTTATCCCTTCAGGCGGATCAACCAATGTCCATACATTGTTGATTTCCATGGACTCCATTTCGGATCGCATGGCTCCAAGCCATGCCTCAGAGTCAGATCTCTGAAGTGCATCCATATAGGTGATCGGATCCTCATTGTTCTCATCGAGCTCAATGGGATCGCCATCCCGGACCAAGAAACCGTAGTATCTGTCCGGCTGAAGCGGTATTCTACCGGATCTCCTAATGGGTTCTGGGTGTGATTCAATCACAATCGGTTCTACGATGTTCTTAGAGTGTGCAGGTTCTTCTATTGGCTAAACTTCATCAAGTTCAATCTTAGAAGCTATAGTTCTTTCTCCAAGGAACTCCTTTTCCAAAAAGATAGCTCTAAGAGCAACGAACACCTTTTGTTCATTCTCCAAGTAGAAGAAATATCCTTTGGTTTCCTTAGGATAACCAATGAATAAACACCGATCAGACCTAGGACCAAGTTTGTCTGAGTCTAAATGCTTTACGTAAGCCGGACAACCCCAGACCCAAAGGTGTGAGATTGAGGGTTTATGCCCATTCCACATCTCATACAGAGTGGAGACAACAGACTTACTTGAAACATTATTTAATAAGTAACAGGCTGTCAGAAGCGCATATCCCCAAAAGGATAGCGGCAGAGTTGCAAAGCCCATCATGGATCGAACCATGTCCAACAAGGTTCGATTCCTCCTTTTGGACACACCATTCAACTGTGGTGTTCCTGGAGGAGTCCATTGAGAGAGAATTCCATTCTCCTCAAGATATGTCAAAAAAGCACCAGATAAGTATTCACCACCTCGATCAGATCGAAGGGTTTTAATACTTTTTCCAGTTTGCTTTTCTACTTCATTACGGTATCGTTTGAACATTTCAAACGACTCAGACTTATGTCTCATTAAGAAGAGATAACCGAACCTTGAAAAGTCATCTGTAAAAGTAATAAAATATTTGTATCCTTCTCTGGCACTAACTGTCATCAGTCCATATACATCAGTATGTATGAGACTTAGAAGTTCTGTAGCTCGTTCACCTTTTCCAGTAAAAGGTGACTTGGTCATTTTACCAAGTAAACAAGATTCATAAGTGGGCTGTGATTCAGAATCGCTGACCTCGAGGACTCCTTCTCCTCGCATCTTGTTTATCCTATTTTGGTTAATATGACCTAGTCTACAGTGCCAAAGATATAAATCGTTGACATTATCTAATCTTGGGCATTTGCTAGAAGTGTACATTACACTAACAGGCCTTGATAGTACGTATATGCCATTATTTAATCTAGCTTTCATTATAACAGAGTTATTCAAAATAACATTGCAAAAATCTCCTTTTATTGATAGTTCAAAACCACAATTAGCCAAAAGGCCTACAGAGATTATGCTCATAATGAAACTAGGACAATAGTGACAGTCGACTAGTTCGACAGTACAAGACTCAAAGACAAGATGCAGGACTCCGACCGCCAGTACTGAAACACGATTTCCATTCCCGATGCTCAGGAACTATTCTTCATCTTCAAATCTTCTGCTAACTTGAAGTCCCTGTAACGAATTATAAACGTGAATTGGACTACCAGTATCCAATACCCAGTTAGCAGTATCAACAATTGAGTAATTGCAAGGTTTTATCATATAAATACCTTGTTCAGTAGACTTCTGCTTCCTCGGCCTATTCGGTTCAAGGGACGCAATATAAAGAGGATAGTTCCTCTTCCAATGTCCCTTCTTCTTGCAGAAGAAACATTCTGCAGAAGATTGATCAGCCTTATACTTCCTGGTCTGACTAGGGCCAGGAGCATCCTGCAACTTCTTTCCCCTTTTATTTGTATTCTTCTTCCCTTTCTTAAAGGGACGACGACCTCTACTACCTCCCACTAAATTCACCACCCCCTTATTAAGTTAGTGGTCTTTCTCGAAAGTCTGCAGCAACCCCAGAAGACCATGGTAGTTGACTGCAGACTTATTCATTCTATAATGATCGAGAAAATCAAGATAGGAGGGAAGATAATTCAGGATCGCATCCTTGCCGAGCTGCTCGTGCAAGGGGCATCCGAGTTTGCCCAACTTTTCAATCAGCTCGATCATGTACAATACATAATCAGTAATTGAACCACCATTCAGCATCTTAGAGTTGTAGATGGCACAAGACACTTTGTACTATTCTACATCATCTGGGGTGCCGAAGGATTCCTTCAACTTTTGAAGAATTTCATCGGTTGGGCCTCCTCGAATTTGTGAATGAACTCGTCGTTCATCGTCGCTAACATAATTCATCGAACAGTAGTCCGATCAGAGACCCACTTCAGATAAGCATCTCTGACCGCACTCCATGCATTAGCGGGAGGGATTTCAGGTGCCGGATCCGTTATCACATAGAGGATCCATTCATGCTCCAGAATGATTCTCAATCTTCGATACGAACTATCGAAGTTGTGACCCTTTAACTTCTCATTATCGAGAAGTGACCGGAGCGATAAATTTGAAGCCATCTGAAAAGAAAATAAGACCAAATTAGTGTATGAATTAATAATTTAACCAAAAGACTTGGACTTTAGTCTAAAGGTTTCTCCCACTAATTTTTCAGATTGGTAGCCTCTAACTCCAATCCGTGAAAACACTTTTTCAAGTGGGTATTGAAATCCAATAGGCCTCGCATGAGCTCGACTATGGCCAGCTCACCCATACAAGCCAAAAGGTAGGTTCGTAAACCAATTATTTCCTTAAACAATTTTCAGTATTTTATTTTGCCCTAGAGAACACCCCAATCGGCCTAGGGGCCTCCTATTGCGGGTCTCTGGTTAGGTCCAACCATTAAAATGACAAATCCAATGCTTCCAGCTAACTAAAGACCAAGCCCGACTAAGGCTGGCCCACCTGGTCCTGTTAAGAAGGTTGCACTGAACCATCATCGATCAGATAGAAATTCCAGTCGCCGGATGTACACCCGTTCTATGGAACTACCGATGCACACCAAGCTAGTGGACACATTTCTGTCCAACTTAATGGGAGGCTAAGACATTGTCAACTCCTTGACTTAGTCTTTTTAAGGACCTAATAATTTTAGAGGATTTTTAATTATGATAGAAGAAAAGACAAGGACATGGATCAACCTCCCACTGAATCAATTAGATTCCAGGAGGGTTGAAATAAATCAACAAATGATCCATGGGCACCTATAGATCAGTCAGACCGATCAACCTGGGTGACATGGGTTAACTCGAGTCATTGAGCTTTTCCAATCAGTTATGGTCGACTCGACTAGCCAGGTAGGTGAGATCATGGGTGAGAATCCGCCATTAACCATCTTTCCTAGACACCAACCAAGTTGGCCAGGAAAGAGGTAGCCTCATACAACCATGATCACAATGCCAAACCTACCTCGACACCAGTCGGTTTACCAGACTCGATCAGACTAGCCTAAAGACTCGGGCGTCCACTGAGCCACTAATTGGATCCATTTTAGATGAACGGATCAACTAATCTAACTATTAGATAGTTCTAAAGAAGGGCCTTAAACAACTTTTGTTTAATCTTCTTGTTATCCGGTTCAACTAAACTTAGGTCTAACCTACTTATGGACCCAATTAGACAGCTAACCCAATTAACCCAATTGGCTTATTTAAATGACATTAGATTTCATAAGCCCTAAAATAACTTGTCATTTAATTAATCATACAATTCAAAATTGTTTGAATATAAGCCAATCATTTTAATTAAAACAATTTTAATTAAAAACATGTAAAACTCCTTTTACATATCCACTGATGCATCATATCTAGAAAATTCTTTTGTAAACATTACATTGCCCAAAAGAAAAATATCAGACATGCCAAACATGTATTTGAATTAAAACAATTTTAATTCCAAGATTTCCATAAAGGGTCCTTCTGAAGAAGCCAACACAGACGATCTGCATCATGTCAAAGACACACGATCATGGTGAAGGTCTCAACTAGGTTCCAAAAAGTACTCTCTAATCATACCTTATGATTTACGATACAAAAGATTAAACATTTTAATCAACTATACATGCAATCAAGAAATGCTACACCTGAACCTGGCTCTGATACCACTGAAAGAAAAACTGCACGGTGTTGCAGGTGCCTAACTAAGCATGCAACAGCAGGGAGCAGGTATGTATTTTAAAACTATTTTAAAATAACAACGGAAACTACCTACTCCGTACAGGATCTAACATATTCCGAATGCATGTATAGGCAAAACTAGGCATGAACAAGGGCATGTAATATTTATAAACAATTATATAAACCTAGATCTAGGCATGCATGAAAAATAAAACTAGAAATAATTACCTTATTCCTACTGGAATAACCCTAGGATATCTGCTGGAATTGCTGGGATAACAGGAATAAATATATTCCTGTTTTCTTCTTCTTCCAGCATGCTTCTGAACGTTGTTTCTTCTTCTCGTCTTCTCCAAGAACAGCAAAGCCAAAACACATAAGGAATGCTTTGGACTATCTTCCTGCAACAACAGCAAGTGGGTGTCTTGAAGGAACTTGCTTCAATGGGTTCCAGCAATGGTTTGGAGCTCTTCCTCTCTTCCAAGTACAATAACTCCAAAATCTGCAACCACAAAAACAGGGCAAAGCAAAACAGCAGCAATGGAAGATCAACTGGCTCCCAGGTGCTCAAGCGAACACCCTCTAGAGGGGGGACATGCCTGGGGCTCCTCTGATCTGGTTCTTGCACGATGCTAGTCGCCGGAAGCCTCTTCAAACGGTGGGAAGAAGTGCAAGAACAGAACACTGTTCTGCAATTAGCTTTCTCCAAAACAGAACTTCTTCCTCCGATTGAGCACAAGCAACAGGGATTCAAGCAAGACATTCTCTCCCAATCTCTTACAAACACTCAGCCCCAAAAACCAACCGGTGGAAAGAAAGGAAGAAGCTCTCAAAGAGAACCACCTACATTTTTCCATCACCCAGATTTTTATAACTCCATGGAACAAATCAAACGGTGCTATGGGGAGGTGAAAAGATGAGCTGGGAAACCAAAAGGCAGCAGGTATTTAGAATGAATCCTATTCGTTTCAACCAAGCAATAAAGGGGATTTAATGGTGGATTAAATTAGCCAAAAACCAAGACAAATGGGAGATAAAATGGCTTCTTGAATTCCCTGTTCGCCCAAGCTTTTAAACACAACGGTGATGTGTCCAATCCGGTTCACAACCGGTTCAAAAACCCAATTAGATCAAAATCTAATTAGAAAATGGCTTGGTCTAGTTCCGGTTACCCGGAAATAATTCCTGGTAGACCCGAACAAATTCTGATCGATCCAAACCCGAGTAATCCTTTGTGGCGTGTGACCTCATAGGTTTGAACCTAGGCGATAGCACTAGAACAATTCCAGTACCAGCACAAGATACCATCTAGCAATGGGTCCCGGCATCCGGATAGGTCGAAGATGCTGGAGCAAACTATCGAACCTCTGGCATATGATTACCGTATAATTCATCCCTTTGACCTCTAATGCTCAGGACGACTGAGATTGGGCTGCCAACCCAGACTGAGTCAGTCGACTACGTGTCTCAACCTTGCAAGCCCAATGACTCTTCACTAGGACTACCCCGACAGAGGATTTGCTAAATTGAGATACTGCGAGACATTCGATCCAAACTGTTTGGACAGGTCAATTCCTGTTGGGTTCGTTAACCAGTGCGGAAGCGTGGATTTCAAAAATTTATGAAACCAGGTCCGAACCCTAATCCCAAATCACCTTATTAGCAATTAAAAACTATGACTACATGCATGTCCAAATTTAAACATTGTTTAAATACTAACCTCAGATTTCTATTACCAGTCTGATGCAGAAATGAACTCCAAATTGAGTAGCCTCTTGAACACACCAGGCGTCCACTTGTCCGCCCTCCGATGGTGATCCACACGGGCAGATGATCAAGACACTGACTCCTTAATTGGGTTCCTTCCAATCAAGTTCTACCCCAAGAACTTGATATATGGGCTATTGGCTAGGACTCCTCTAGCCAAACTGGGACTAAACCTTCTCTCTTACCCTTCTCCTTGTCTTCTAGCAACTTTGGCCCCTTAAGACACTCTTGTCTTAAGAATAAGCCCTTGTCCTAAAATGAGACAAGGCTTGTCTTGGAGGGAGAAGAAAATTAAGACAAGATTGTCTTAATGTAAGAAAGAAAGGAGAGGCGCCTTCTTCCTTTACCGTCGGAGAGTTTCTCTCTGACTCTCCTTCTGTTCTGAGATTCGACAGAGCCAAGACTCTGTAAAGGAATCAAAGAGAAAAGAGAGGAGGGGGAAACAATCTTCTGGAGAGGAAGAGGGAAAATAGAAGCAAGGCTTCGCTGTAGAAAATCTGGAATAGTTTTTCTTATTTTTTTTACGGTGAAGTCTTCTCCTTAAATAGGCGACAGAGAGGCGCCTACCCATCTGTAATCACCCTCTCACGCCCCTCTCTCCCTTCTCACGTCCTTTCCCTTCATCTCACGGCCCTTGAATTAATCTCACGGCCTTTGGGATGGGAAGACGCAAGAAAGAGTCGCGAAAAACACAGAAGGGCGCGCGCAGAGGAGAAGAGTCGCGCCCCTTCGGTATTTCTTTCACGGTAATCCCATTTTTTGAAGAGTCCACGCCTAGGTGGACTCTATTCCACGCCCCTTCAGCCAAAACGTCGATCCCCTTTTTCTTTTCTCACGCAAAAATGCCCCTTGGAGAGAGTCCACGCGCGCGTGGACTCTTCTCCTTGCGAGCGCGTGTGGGAAGAGAGGGGAAGGGGCTTAGGCGATGTGGGAAAAAGGTTTAGCCTCTTAGGTTAGCCCAATTGCTAGCCTACTATTAGCCCAATATCTTGAATCTTCAATTAGATTCAAACCGGAATGAATTTGGATCTAAAAAAGACCAAATCGGAACCCTAACTCGAATCCGATTCAAGTAGAAGCCATGGTTTGCAACACATGCTAGTGTGTTCATCTGCAAACGAGATTTAATTCCAAATTAAATCCTTGATTATCTGTCCTAAGTGTGTGACCCATTGGGTTCCATACCTAGCCAGCAGTGGGTCCGAGTGCAAGTTGACCTAATTTGATCAGAACTCATTCTAATCGATTTAGGTCAAATCGAGCTAACTCGAGTTAGTCAATTAGGACTCCTCCTAATTAGTGATCCAATTAAACCATTTAATTTGATCAACCCACAAGACAAGATTGACGTCTAGCAACGTGTCATGTCTACCCGGAAGATATAGAAATTCTGGTGAAATTCCAAAACTACCCTTCAGTGGAAAGTTCCCGTACAATTCGATCCTTCAATCATCTTGCATCCCGAATATAACTATGGATATGGAAACATGTCAAAACCAGCTTATACTCATTCCCAGCTCAGTCATACACTAATGATTCAATTAATTCGATATTAGAAATCATTTCTAATATCTGTACTTTGATCAAAGATTTCCTGAATCATCATCTGACCTAATTTGGCTAGATGCAATCTCCTCCTACTAGGAGTGATCAATTCCTTGTTGACCTACTCATTACCTTCATATACAATTCACCATACCCAGCATCAACCTCGTGCATGACCCAGTGTCATGATTGAGATTGAACCAAAGCATGGGTTCATGTACATAAGGTATTATGGCAGTCTCAGGTCATAGGACTACTTGTACAACTCCAACTATGAGAAACATCTATTGACATGCAGCTAAGGCTCCATTAGATGTTCTCAAACTGGATCTATTCAGTGAACTCATTCACTAATGAGCACCCACATCCTTGTATTAGTGTCCCACACAAGTGACTATGAGAGCAGTCACCCTTTTCAGCATACATAGGATGTGCCAGTCTAACCGGAAACCCTGATCCCCAACTCAGGGTTCCTATGACTAGGAATATTCTAGATTAGGGTTTTAAGGCCTTAGATCTCACTGGTATGATCTCATCATAGCCCTAGGACCATAGCCCTAATCTATGGGGTTCATCATATAATGACACAGCGAATGATGAAAAAAAATATTGCCTTATTAACTTGTCAATTTACAATGGTCTGGGAGATACAAATATTGGCTTATAGGGCATAATCCTTTCAATTCCATCTTGGTCCGTCACTGCTCCACAAGTACTTGCCTGTACCCAGAAACCTTCCATCACCAGATTAAAAATTCGGGTAGTCCGGCACCAAAGCACAGGGAGTTGCTTGCAAGCTACCATGATGACCTCAGGTCAGAGGGACGCATATACCCATATCCAATCATGAGTATCCCTGGTGGGGGCACTAGGCTCAGAAAGAAGAAGCTTCAACTAATACCAAGTTCTTTATGGATTGAGACTAGGAACTCAAGTCTCGTATGAGTCCTGTATGTTTATTGAGTCCTGTTTTATTTTCTATTAGGGTTTTAAAGTTCAATTAGAGTCAATTAGGCTTTGTTCTGAGTCAAGTTCAAGAGCTACTTGAAATTAGGCCAGACCAGCTTTACTTGGAATGCTACATCATCATGGACCACCGGTGCCAACTCATCACCAGAGAATGTCACATCACCTTTGCCATGTCATCTCCAAGGGGCGCCATGGAGAAGGATGCACCATGTCACCATGCCACCTTGCCATGCCACATCATTGCCACCTCACCTACCACATGGCATCATTCAAATTTTAAATTACATGAAAGTTACAAGTGGTCGACCAAGGAGTATTTTCAAATTCAAAGGAGGTCGGCCAACTCCATCCACAAATCATGCAACCAGCTCCACCAAATCCTCCATATTCCATGTAACTCTCCACCAAATCCTCCACCAAATCCGCCACCAAATCCTCCACATTTCATGTAACCCCCCCTAATATTTCTCCATGATATGGAGAATTTCAAATTGATTGAAAGGCCATTAAAAGCCTCTTGTACGCCCATGGTAGAAAGAAAGCTTTTTGGATGAAATAAAATTTAAGTGAAGTAGTAGTTGAAGGTGTTTTTTTGGTAGTATCCACTTGTTTTCTTTGGGTGTGTTTGATTTTCTCTTCTCAAGCTTTCAAGTGTCCAACGCCAACATCCACCTCTAGGGATCCATGCCTCCATCGAAGTTCCCTTGCCTGTTTGGTTTCTTTGTTTTGATATCTTTCAAATTGGTCCCAGTCTAACCCGTTCATTGTGCAGGATCCTTCTACGATTCGGAGTTCAAGAAAGGGTTCTCTTGCCAAAGATCAATGTTGAATGAAACTAGTTTCTTTGGAATGCCAATCTTCCACTTCAGGGCTAGTTCGTCTAAGAGCTTCAATGGATCTACCAGGGAGTGATCATCTTGGATAAATAACACCTCCTAATCTCTTAAGTCTGAGTTATTGAAGATCGTTGCTAAGGTTTAAATTCAATATTCATTAGCCCTAATATTCTCTAGGATTTAAATAACTACATCGCGGCGTAAGTTCCAAATTTCAGTACTCTTTCCATAGCTTTACCTTAGTACTTTTGATCTGAAATTTAGTACCTGTTAATAGGCTTCATTGCTCTCATTTCTCAATCCATCATTTAGATTGCATTCTCTTCATCGTGCCGCATCAAATTGGTATCAGAGCATGGTCGGATAATTTCCTGTATTTAGATATGTTGCATGCATACTTGTTATCTAGTTAATTTTTTTTAAAATCCAAGCAAGATCCAAATTTCACGCCTCCTGAGTGGGTGTACTCCAGTACACTATCACGACCCATGGGAATAATGAGCCCCTGGCCGAACTTGAATTTTTTAGATTGAAGTTTGGGTAAGCCATTGCACTTGTTTGATTAGGTTCTGTTTTCTGAAAATTTATATCTGTTTACTGTAATCCGTCTGCAGCTCCAAAGGCAAGTCACTAATTTTTTGTTGAAATATTTTTTTTTATTGTTCCTTTTTAAGTTAGTTATCACCATATTAAATTTCATCATCATAAAAAAATTATAAAAAAAATAAAAATTTCTGCAGTTCGACACTATCATTAGGGTTTTGTTCAGTCCTTTTTATTTATCTTCATTTATAGGATCTGCTTAGAGTAGTACAGATTTTAGTTTTAAAATTCCTTTCATCTGCATTGAAACATATAAGTTAAAAATCCTCTGTGAATTTTTTAGAATTTTTGGATATTTTTCTCATCATGTTTTCCACACCACTTTCAAACTGCAACACACTTCTACAACACCTTTGCATTTCATTCATCTCATGAGAAATCAAATTAAGGGCATCAATTTGACATAGGATCAGGGTTTCATCACCTGTCCCTAGCCCAAAAATCACCACCCAGCATATCGATCCCAGTCCATTAATTAAAATTGAGTAGAACGTTAATTGCCCTAGTGGGTTAGGGACACCAACAAGTTGGGTTCAGGTTAGGGTCAAGTTAACTGTGTCAGCTAATTGGTGTGTGCTTACTGGCCTGGTGTCTAGGATTGGTGCATCAGGGCTTGTGATTTGGTCCACCTACCTGGCCAATCTCAGATTGGTGTCTAAGGTTGGCAATCAGGGACCTTCACTCCCCACCACCTACCTGGCTAAGTCCCATAAGTACTACTAGCTAGTTGGTTCACTTAATTAGACCTCTAATTTGTGCTCTAGGTCTAGGAAACCTTAGCTCGAGCTTGAGTCTACTTGCATGCATGAAAACTAGATCAGGAGCCTCATATTCACCAGTCCAGACCCAGTCCAATGTAGCCATGGACCCGAATCTTGAAACCATGCTGAAAGGCCTAAATGATCTAATGGCCCAATTGAACCAAATGCTGGCTAAACAATTTTTCTTAGACCAACCAACTCCTACTATCCCATTAGCTCATATGAATGATAAGAGTAAGAACCCTAAAGTACAAGTTGAGTTCATGAATACTTAAGACTTAGGATATCCTCAAACTGAAGGGCCAGGGAAGGAAGAAGGCAAGTCTGAACTATGTAAATATGTGTATGAGACTGACATAAGTTTAATAGATGAATATGAAGGGGAAGACTGTGAAGAGAACAACTTTAGTACCTTACCTGAGGAAACCTTTGGTAAAGAGAAGATTATTGAGTCTAGTCCTGAAACATCAGAACAACCAAAATTTAGTGAGGACTTGGTTCCCGTAAGACAATGCCCTCAGGAAGAACCCAATACTTTAGCTTCGACACAAGAACTCCTTCAGTTACCTGAGAAGAACCCAATCATTATTTTAGAAGACTTTGCCGATGACCTTCAACTACCTAGAAGCATCCCGCCCGTAGATCAATATTCAAATCTTAAGGTCATCATGAGTAACCAAGGTCTGTTTCAAGATTCCCCTAAATTACCCCAAGACTCGGATTCATATTTCCTACCTTTCCTTAAGTCTTATCCTAATTTTAGAGCCATTAAGTTTTATTTTGATGAGATTACTAGGTTGAATGAGCCTTTAAAGCCTATTCCTTTTGCTACCTACTTTTGGAAAACCTTATGGCATTTGCTAGGAACCCATGGTAAATTCTCATGTGTATACCAGACCAGGGTCAAACCTAGAGAGTCATTAATCTGTTAGGTTTAGGCCCATAAAGAGTCCAATAAAATTTCTTTCAATAAGGATGCCTAGTTCAGTCTGCATTTCGTAAGTGCTTGTGTAAGTTTCTGAGTCTGCTAGGTCCTATGCATAGCATGTTGAGGATTTGCATCATGAAATAAACTTGAGCAATGAATCCTATAAACATAGGACTAATTCAAGAAAGAAAGTCAAGGAATTCTATGAGAGAGATCATGTTCCCATCCGGGACTTTCAAGAAACTACATACCCGTGGTGCAGGGCCCTTTAAAGTCCTAAAGAAGATTAGATCTAATGCTTACATATTGGAATTACCTTCAGACCTAGGTATCAACCCGACCTTCAATGTCTCAGACTTGATAGAATATAAGCAACCCATGATGATACCTAGTGAGCCTTTTGGGCCTGACCATATTTTTGAGAGTGAACCATTACCCGAGTATCCACAAACAACCATTCCTCAAAAATGAGAGAAAACTAAACAAATCCTGGACAATAAGATTGTCACTACCAGAAACAAGGATTACTATCGATATTTGGTCCGTTGGCAAGGGAGACCAAAATCTGACGACTCCTGAATCGCTAGAGAGGACCTGCAATGACTGGACCCGGACATATTTGAACAATATCAAAGCCAGGCTGAACCATACTCGACAGGGTCGAGTTCCTCCCACCCGGGAATAATTGGTGGGGACACCAGGCTTAGAAAGAAGAAGCTTCAACTAATACCAAGTTCTTTATGGATTGAGACTAGGAACTCAAGTCTCGTATGAGTCCTGTATGTTTATTGAGTCCTGTTTTATTTTCTATTGGGGTTTTAAAGTTTAATTAGAGTCAATTAGGCTTTGTACTGAGTCAAGTTCAAGAGCTACTTGAAATTAGGCCAGACCAGCTTTACTTGGAATGCCACATCATCATGGACCACCGGTGCCAACTCATCACCAGAGGACGTCACATCACCTTTGCCATGTCATCTCCAAGGGGCGCCATGGAGAAGGATGCACCATGTCACCATGCCACCTTGCCACGCCACATCATTGCCACCTCACCTGCCACGTGGCATCATTCAAATTTTAAATTACATGAAAGCTACAAGTGGTCGACCAAGGAGTGTTTTCAAATTCAAAGGAGGTCGGCCAACTCCATCCATAAATCATGCAACCAGCTCCACCAAATCCTCCATATTCCATGTAACCCTCTACCAAATCCTCCACATTTCATGTAACCCACCCTAATATTTCTCCATGATATGGAGAATTTCAAATTGATTGAAAGGCCATTAAAAGCCTCTTGTACGCCCATGGTAGAAAGAAAGCTTTTTGGATAAAATGAAATTTAAGTGAAGTAGTAGTTGAAGAAGGTGTTTTTTTGATAGTATCCACAAGTTTTCTTTGGGTGTGTTTGATTTTCTCTTCTCAAGCTTTCAAGTGTCCAACGCCAACATCCACCTCTAGGGATCCATGCCTCCATCGAAGTTCCCTTGCCTGTTTGGTTTCTTTGTTTTGATATCTTTCAAATTGGTCCCAGTCTAACCTGTTCATTATGCAGGATCCTTCTACGATTCGGAGTTCAAGAAAGGGTTCTCTTGCCAAAGATCAATGTTGAATGAAACTAGTTTCTTTGGAATGCCAATCTTCCACTTCAAGGCTAGTTCGTCTAAGAGCTTCAATGGATCTACCAGGGAGTGATCATCTTGGATAAATAACATCTCCTAATCTCTTAAGTATGAGTTATTGAAGATCATTGCTAAGGTTTAAATTCAATATTCATTAGCCCTAATATTCTCTAGGATTTAAATAACTACATCGCGGCGTAAGTTCCAAATTTCAGTGCTCCTTCCATAGCTTTACCTTAGTACTTTTGATCTAAAATTTAGTACCTGTTAATAGGCTTCATTGCTCTCATTTCTCAATCTATCATTTAGATTGCATTCTCTTCATCGTGCCGCGTCAATCCCTTTGGCAGAAAGGGGCTGCACGGAGTCACGTTCAATAAGATATCACATATCCCACTTGCAGATCACATCAGTGTCACCACACTCATTTGGTCAAGAGGACAACCAAATGATGTGAACTACAACAACCTATACTTGATATATTGTCATCCAGTATAATATATCCTTTGGTTGTGAACAGGGTTTAGGGACCACTCGATACATCCTCTCTGTATCGAAGTCAGTGTAGTCCTAAGGACTTCATCACATGGAAAGAGTTCATTTCAGAGAAATTTAATATGTGATGAGCTGCCAAAAAATATATTTTATTAATTCAAAGAAAAAGTACAATACTGAGCTCAACTGTCTACAACCCAGGTGATTGGCTTTTGGACACAATTCCCAACAACTCCCACTTATACTAAAGCCAATCATAAGAGTATCTAATACCCATTTTCCATTTACAATAGTCGAACACTTTTATTCCGAGGGCTTTAGTGAAGTGATCGACCAAATTTTCTTTTCCATCGATCCTCAGAAAATTGATGTCGCCTCGTTCTACGATCTCTCGTACGAGGTGGTAGCGCCGCAGTATGTGCTTGGTGCGGTGATGAGCTTTAGGCTCCTTAGCTTGAGCAATGGCTCCAGTGCTGTCACAGTACACCGGAACAGGACCATCTAGGGAAGGTGCCACCCCTAGCTCTCCAAGGAACTTCCGCAACCACATAGCTTCCTTTGCTGCATCTGATGCTGCAATGTATTCTGCTTCGCAAATCGAGTCTGCAACAGTTGCCTGCTTGGAACTTTTCCAGCAGATCGCTCTTCCATTCAAGGTAAATACAAACCCTGACATACTCTTGCTATTATCTCTATCCGACTGGAAACTAGAGTCAGAGTATCCCACAAGTTTCAAGTCAGGTTCTCCATAAATCAGCCATTGATCTTTAGTATTTCTCAAATACTTAAGGATGGACTTAACCACCTTCCAATGCGTCTCACCTGGGTCAGACTGGTATCTCCTCACTACTCCTAGCGAGTAAGCCACGTTTGGTCTAGTACAAGTCATAGCATACATGATAGAGCCTACTGTAGAAGCATAAGGTACTCTACTCATGCGCTCTCTTTCCTCAGGAGTTGTCACACAATCCATCTTGGAAAGAGTAATTCCATAACCTATCGGGAGATAGCCTTTCTTGGAATTTTCCATGCTGAACCGTTTCAGCACGGTGTCAATGTATATAGACTGGGACAATCCCAAAAGTTTCTTAGATCTATCTCTATAGATCTTCATACCTAGTATATAAGAAGCTTCACCCAAGTCCTTCATGGAGAACTGAGATGATAACCATACCTTTATTCCGTGTAATGCTACGACATCATTCCCGATTAAGAGAATGTCATCAACATACAGTACTAGGAATACAATCACAGAACTATTAACCCATTTATAGATGCACGGTTCTTCTCCGTTCCTAACGAAGCCATATGATTTGATACATCTATCAAACCGTAAGTTCCAACTTTGAGATGCTTGCTTGAGTCCATAGATGGACCTCTGCAACTTGCATACTTTTGATTCATCTATGGATGTGAACCCTTCAGGCTGTATCATATACACCTCCTCTTCCAGTTTCGCATTTAGAAAAGTAGTTCGGACAACCATCTACCAGATTTCGTAATCAAAATATGCTGCCAAAGCAAGCATGATCCGAATGGACTTGAGCATTGCCACAAGGGAGAAAGACTCGTCATAATCGATACCATATCACTGACGATACCCCTTGGCAACCAGACGGGCTTTATAGGTCTCTACCTTCCCATCTATGCCCCTTTTCCTCTTGAAGATCCATTTACACCCAATGGATTTTATCCCTTCAGGCGGATCAACCAATGTCCATACATTGTTGATTTCCATGGACTCCATTTCGGATCTCATGGCTCCAAGCCATGCCTCAGAGTCAGATCTCTAAAGTGCATCCATATAGGTGATCGGATCCTCATTGTTCTCATCGAGCTCAATGGGATCGCCGTCCCGGACCAAGAAACCATAGTATCTGTCCGCCTGACGCGGTATTCTACCGGATCTCCTAATGGGTTCTGGGTGATTCAATCACAGCCGGTTCTACGATGTCCTTAGAGTGTGCGGTTCTTCTATTGGCTGAACTTCATCAAGCTCAATCTTAGAAGCTATAGTTCCTTCTCCAAGGAACTCCTTTTCCAAAAAGATAGCTCTAAGAGCAACGAACACCTTTTGTTCATTCTCCAAGTAGAAGAAATACCCTTTGGTTTCCTTAGGATAACCAATGAATAAACCCCGATCAGACCTAGGACCAAGTTTGTCTGAGTCTAAACGCTTTACGTAAGCCAGACAACCCCAGACCCGAAGGTGTGACATTGAGGGTTTACGCCCATTCCACATCTCATACGGAGTGGAGACAACAGACTTACTTGGAACATTATTTAATAAGTAACAGGCTGTCAGAAGCGCATATCCCCAAAAGGATTGCTGTAGAGTTGCAAAGCCCATCATGGATCGAACCATGTCCAACAAGGTTCGATTCCTCCTTTCGGACACACCATTCAACTGTGGTATTCCTGGAGGAGTCCACTGAGAGAGAATTCCATTCTCCTCAAGATATGTCAAAAAAGCACCAGATAAGTATTCACCATCTCGATCAGATCGAAGGATTTTAATACTTTTTCCAGTTTGCTATTCTACTTCATTACGGTATCCTTTGAACATTTCAAACGACTCAGACTTATGTCTCGTTAAGAAGACATAACTGAACCTTGAAAAGTCATCTGTAAAAGTAATGAAATATTGTATCCTCCTTTGGCACTAAATGTCATCAGTCCACATACATCAGTATGTTTAAGACTTAGAAGTTCTGTAGCTCGTTCACCTTTTCCAGTAAAAGGTGACTTGGTCATTTTACCAAGTAAACAACATTCACAAGTGGGCAGTGATTCAGAATCGCTGACCTCGAGGAGTCCTTCTCCTCGCATCTTGTTTATCCTATTTTAGTTAATATGACCTAGCCTACAGTGCCAAAGATACAAATTGTTGACATTATCTAATCTTGGGCATTTGCTAGAAGTGTACATTACACTAATAGGCCTTGATAGTACGTATATGCCATTATTTAATCTAGCTTTCATTATAATAGAGTTATTCAAAATAACATTGCAAAAATCTCCTTTTATTGATAGTTCAAAACCACAATTGGCCAAAAGGCCTACAGAGATTATGCTCATAATGAAACTAGGACAATAGTGATAGTCGACTAGTTCGATAGTACAAGACTCAAAGACAAGATGCAGGACTCCGACCGCCAGTACTGGAACACGATTTCCATTCCTGACGCTCAGAAACTGTTCTCCATCTTCAAATCTTCTGCTAACTTGATGTCCTTGTAATGAATTATAAACATGAATTGGACTACCAGTATCCAATATCCAGTTAGCAGTATCAACAATTGAGTAATTATAAGGTTTTATCATATAAATACCTTGTTCAGCAGACTTCTGCTTCCTCGGCCTGTTCGGATCAAGGGATGCAATATAAAGAGGACAGTTCCTCTTCCAGTGTCCCTTCTTCTTGCAGTAGAAACATTCTGCAGCAGATTGATCAGCCTTATACTTCCTGGTCTCACTAGGGCCAGGAGCATCCTGCACCTTCTTTCCCCTTTTATTTGTATTCTTCTTCCCTTTCTTAAAGGGACGACGACCTCTACTACCTCCCACTAAATTCACCACCCCCTTATTAAGTTGGTGGTCTTTCTCGAAAGTCTGCAGCAACCCCAAAAGACCATGGTAGTTGACTGCAGGCTTATTCATTCTATAATGATCGAGAAAATCAAGATAGGAGAAGGAAAGAGAATTCAGGATCGCATCCTTGCCGAGCTGCTCGTGCAAGGGGCATCCGAGTTTGCCCAACTTTTCAATCAGCTCGATCATGTACAATACATGATCAATGACTGAACCACCATCCGGCATCTTAGAGTTGTAGATGGCACAAGACACTTTGTACCGTTCTACATCATCTAGGGTGCCGAAGGATTCCTTCAACTTTTGAAGAATTTCATTAGGTTGGGCCTCCTCGAATTTGCAACTGAACTTGTCATTCATCGCCGCTAACATAATGCATCGGACAGTAGTCCGATCAGAGACCCACTTCAGATAAGTGTCTCTGACCGCACTCCATGCATTAGCAGGAGGGATTTCAGGTGCCGGATACGTTATCATATAGAGGATCCGTTCATGCTCCAGAACGATTCTCAATCTTTGATACCAACTATCGAAGTTGTGATCCTTTAACTTCTCATTATCGAGAAGTGATCGGAGCAATAAATTTGAAGACATCTGAAAAGAAAATAAGACCAAATTAGTGTATGAATTAATAATTTAACCAAAAGACTTAGACTTTAGTCTAAAGGTTTTTCCCACTAATTTTTCAGATTGGTAGCCTCTAACTCCAATCCGTGAAAACACTTTTTCAAGTGGGTATTGAAATCCAATAGGCCTCGCATGAGCCCGACTATGGCCAGCTCACCCATACGAGCCTAAAGGTAGGTTCGTGAACCAATTGTTTCCTTAAACAATTTTTAGTATTTTATTTCGCCCCAAAGAACATCTCAATCAGCCTAGGGGCCTCCTATTGCGGGTCTCTGGTTAGGTCCAACCATTAAAATGACAAATCCAATGCTTTCAGCTAACTAAAGACCAAGCCCGACTAAGGCCGGCCCACCTGGTCCCGTTAAGGAGGTTGCACTGAACCATCATCGATCAGATAGAAATTCCAATCGCCGGATGTACACCCGATCTATGGAACTGCCGATACACACCAAGCTAGTGGACACATTTCTGTCCAACTTAATGGGAGGCTAAGACACTATCAACTCCTTGACTTAGTCTTTTTAAGGACCTAATAATTTTAGAGGATTTTTAATTATGATAGAAGAAAAGACAAGGACATGGATCAACCTCCCACTGAATCAATTAGATTCTAGGAGGGTTGAAATAAATCAACAAATGATCCATGAGCACCTATAGATCAGTCAGACCGATCAACTTGGGTGACATGGGTTAACTCGAGTCATTGAGCTTTTCCAATCAGTTCTGGTCGACTCGACTAGCCAGGTAGGTGAGATTATGGGTGAGTATCCGCCATTAACCATCTTTCCTAGACACCAACCAAGTTGGCCAGGAAAGAGGTAGCCTCATACAACCATGATCACGATGCCAAACCTATCTCGACACCAGTCGGTTTACCAGACTCGATCAGACTAGCCTAAAGACTCGGGCGTCCACTGAGCCACTAATTGGATCCATTTTAGATGAACGGATCAACTAATCTAACTATTAGATAGTTCTAAAGAAGGGCCTTAAACAACTTTTGTTTAATCTTCTTGTTATCTGGTTCAACTAAACTTAGGTCTAACCTACTTATGGACCCAATTAGACAGCTAACCCAATTAACCCAATTGGCTTATTTAAATGACATTAGATTTCATAAACCCTAAAATAACTTGTCATTTAATTAATCATACAATTCAAAATTGTTTGAATATAAGCCAATCATTTTAATTAAAACAATTTTAATTAAAAACATGTAAAACTCAATTTACATATCCACTGATGCATCATATCTAGATAATTCTTTTATAAACATTACATTGCCCAATAGAAAAATATCAGACATGCCAAACATGTATTTGAATTAAAACAATTTTAATTCCAAGATTTCCTTAAAGGGTCCTTCTGAAGAGGCCAACACAGACGATCCACATCGTGTCAAAGACACACGATCATGGTGAAGGTCTCAACTAGATTCCTAAAAGTACTCTCTAATCATACCTTATGATTTACGATACAAAAGATTAAACATTTTAATCAACTATACATGCAATCAAGAAATGCTACACCTGAACCTGGCTCTGATACCACTGAAAGAAAAACTGTGCGGGTGTTGCAGGTGCCTAACTAAGCATGCAACAGCAGGGAGCAGGTATGTATTTTAAAGCTATTTTAAAATAACAGCGAAAACTACCTACTCCGTACAGGATCTAACATATTCCGGATGCATGTATAGGCAAAACTAGGCATGAACAAGGGCATGTAATATTTATAAACAATTATATAAACCTAGATCTAGGCATGCATGAAAAATAAAACTAGAAATAATTACCTTATTCCTACTGGAATAACCCTAGGATATCTGCTGGAATTGCTGGGATAACAGGAATAAATATATTCCTTTTTTCTTCTTCTTCCAGCACGCTTTTGAACGTTGTTTCTTCTTCTCGTCTTCTCCGAGAACAGCAAAGCCAAAACACAAAAGGATTGCTTTGGACTCTCTTCTTGCAACAATAGCAAGTGGGTGTCTTGAAGGAACTTGCTTCAATGGGTTCCAGCTATCGTTTGGAGCTCTTCATCTCTCCCAAGTACAGTAACTCCAAAATCTGCCACCTCAAAAACAAGGCAAAGCAAAAAAGCAGCAATGGAAGATCAACTGGCTCCCAGGTGCTCAAGCGAACACCCTCTAGAGGGGGGACACGCCTGGGGCTCCTCTGATCCGGTTCTTGCACGATGCTAGTCACCGGAAGCCTCTTCAAACGGTGGGAAGAAGTGCAAGAACAGAACACTCTGTTCTGCAATTAGCTTTCTCCCAAACAGAACTTCTTTCTCCGATTGAGCACAAGCAACAGGGATTCAAGCAAGACTTTCTCTCCCAATCTCTTACAAATACTCAGCCCCAAAAACCAACCAGTGGAAAGAAAGGAAGAAGCTCTCAAAGAGAACCACCTACATTTTTCCATCACCCAGATTTTTATAACTCCATGGAATAATTCAAACGGTGCTATGGGGAGGTGAAAAGATGAGCTGGGAAAACCAAAAGGCAGCAGGTATTTGGAATGAATCCTATTCGTTTCAACCAAGCAATAAAGGGGATTTAATGGTGGATTAAATCAGCCAAAAATTGAGACAAATGGGAGATAAAATGGCTTCTTGAATTCCCTATTCACCCAAGCTTTTAAACATCGTGGTGATGTGTCCAATCCGGTTCACAACCGGTTCAAAAACCCAATTAGATCAAAATCTAATTAGCAAATGGCTTGGTCTAGTTTCGGTTACCCGGAAACAATTCCTGGTAGACCCGAACAAATTCTGATCGATCCAAACCCGAGTCAATCCAATGTGCTCAATCAAACCGTTACCGAAATGATTCATAATCGTAAATCGATACCTTGATCAGGGAGTAATTCTCTGTGGCGGGTGACCTCATAGGTTCGAACCTAGGTGGTAGCACTAGAACAATTCCAGTACCAGCACAAGATACCATCTAGCAATGGGTCCCGGCATCCGGATAGGTCGAAGATACGGGAGCAAACTATCGAACCTCTGGCATATGGTTACTGTATAATTCATCCCTTTGACCTCTAACGCTCAGGACGATTGAGATTGGGCTACCAACCCAGACTGAGTCAGTCGACTACATGTCTCAACCTTGCAAGCCCAGTGACTCTTCACTAGGACTACCCCAGTCGAGGATTTGCTAAATTGAGATACTGCGAGACATTCGATCCAAACTGTTTGGACAGGTCAATTCCATCTTGGTCCATCACTGCTCCACAAGTACTTGCCTGTATCCAGAAACCTTCCATCACCGGATTAAAAATCCGGGTAGTCCGGTACCAAAGCACAGGGAGTTGCTTGCAAGCTACAATGATGACCTCAGGTCAGAAGGACACATATACCCATATCCAATCATGAGTATCCCTTTGGCAGAACGGGGCTGCATGGAGTCACGTTCAATAAGATATCACATATCCCACTTGCAGATCACATCAGTATCACCACACTCATTTGGTCAAGAGGACAACCAAACGATGTGAACTACAACAACCTATACTTGATATATTACCATCCAGTACAATATATCCTTTGGTTGTGAACAGGATTTAAGGACCACTCGATGCATCCTCTCTATATCGAAGTCAGTGTAGTCCTATGGACTTCATCACATGGAAAGAGTTCATTTCAGGGAAATTTAATATGTGATGAGCTGCCAAAAAATATATTTTATTAATTCAAAGAAAAAGTACAATACTGAGCTCAACCGCCTACAACCCAGGCGATTGGCTTTGGAACATAATTCCCAACAGGAACTGGGTTTCAGGCTTCC
Source organism: Areca catechu (assembly GCA_021397845.1). Lineage (NCBI taxonomy): Eukaryota > Viridiplantae > Streptophyta > Magnoliopsida > Arecales > Arecaceae > Areca > Areca catechu. The sequence goes on from CM038042.1 coordinate 57,449,574, forward strand.
ATCCGGACTAGACTCCGGGATATTGTGCCGGAACTGGGTTTCGGGCTTCCATCCGGACTAGTCTCTGGGATGTTGTGCTGGAACTGGGTTCCGGGCTTCCATCCGGACTGGACTCCGGGCTGTTGTGCCAGAACTAGGTTCCGGGCTTCCATCTGGACTGGACTCCGGGATGTTGTGCCGGACTTGACTCTAGGATGTTATGCCAGAATTTGGTTCTGGGCTTCCATCCGGACTGGACTCTGGGATGTTGTGCTGGAACTGGGTTCCGAGCTTCCATCCGGACTGGACTCCAAGCTGTTATACCGGAACTGGGTTCCAAGCTTCCATCTAGACTGGACTCCGGGATGTTGGGCTGGAATAGGATTTCTGGCTTCCATCCAGACTGGACTACAGGATGTTGTGCCAGAACTGGGTTCTGGGCTTCCATCCGGACTGGACTCCATGCTATTATGCCAGAACTGGGTTCTGAGCTTTCATCCAAACTGGACTCCAAGATGTTGTGCCGAAACTGGGTTTCGGGCTTCCATACAGACTGGACTCCGGGATGTTGTGCCAGAATTGGGTTCCGAGCTTCCATCCGAATTGGACTCCGAGATGTTGTGCCAGAACTAGGTTTCGGGCTTCCATCCAGACTGGACTCCAGGTTGTTGTTCCAGAACTGGATTCTAGGCTTCCTTCACCAGACTCGGAGTCAGACGGATGAGCTCCTATAATGATGAAGAGCAAAGTTGTACCAAAGAGGAACTTTAATTTTTGAGAGGGATTCTTACATCCTTTATGAGGTGGCGGAGCTGCTCGTTTGGCATGCTAGGAGGTGAGCCACAAATGGTTAGACCTCCAGAGCTACCCATGGACATCTCCGGATGAGAGTCAGGTGGTAAATGCGGGGCTCAGTGAAGAGCTTGACTTCAGCTCAACTGAATCAAGGGGCATGACTTCAGCTCGGATTTATTTGACTTCAGCTCGGCTGAATCAAGGGCCTTGACTTCAGCTCGGCTTTATTTGACCTCAACTCGGCTGAACTGAGGAGCTCGACTTCAGCTCGGCTGAATCAAGGGGCTTGACTTCAACTCGAATTTATTTGACTTCAGCTTGGCTGAATTGAGGAGCTTGACTTCAGCTCGGCTGAATCAAAGGACTTGACTTCAGCTCTTAACTTTGCTAGACTTGGAGTCGGACGGGCGAGTTTTTATATTGGTGAAGAACAAAGTTACACCAGAAAGGAACTTTAATTATCGAGGAGGGATTCTTACATCCTTCATGAGGTGGCAGAGCCGCTGGTTTGCCATGCTAGGAGGCGAGCCATAAACGATTGGACCTCTGGAGCCTCCCATGGACATCTCCAGACTATGAGTATAGCAGATGCCAAACTATGAGTTTCTCGATAGATGGCGGGACTTCTTTGAATATCCGTGGACATCTCTGGACTGTGAGTAAGGCAAGAGCTGAACTGAGACTCATGCAATAGATGCGAGGCTCTGTTCTTCGATGCCGGGAAGCTGGGCCCCTAGTGTCAGAACGGGATCCGGTCTTTGGTGCTGGAGGGTTGGACTCCAAGCTTTTGTCAAGAATTCTTGTGGGTAGTGACTAGCTCTGGCAGGTCGTAGTGCTTACCCTTGATGGTGGTACAGGAGCCTTTCCTGTAGAACTGAAACACAATTTTTCATTTTGTAAATGTAGCGAGGAAATGAGTTACCTATTGAGCTCCGGTCATATGAATAAATAAAAACATGTTTCTTCCTTGAGCAGGCCGGAATCAAATTTGCCGGTCGCCTTCTCAGGAGAGAATGGGACTCCTTTGCATGAAAGAATATAACTTAGTTTCATGGGGGAGCAAGGCTCCGTCGCATGGGAGGATGGACCTCTGTTGCATGGGAGCATGAGACTCCATTGCATGGAAGGGTGCTCTGTTGCATGGGAGAGAGCTCCGTTGCATGGAGCATAAGGCTCTGTTATATGGGAGGATGAGACTCCTATTGCATGGGAGAGATCTCCGTTGCATGGGGGAGCAAGGCTCCGTTGCATGGGAGGATGGACCTCCGCTGCATGGGAGCATGAGACTCCGTTGCATGGAAGGGTGCTCCATTGCATGGGAGAAAGCTCTGTTGCATGGAAGGAGAAGACCTCGTTGCATGAGGGAGATGACTTCATTGCACGGGGAATAGGAGTTTTGTTGCATGAGAGGAAGCTCCGTTGCATGGGAGAAGATGACCGCATTGCATGAAAGCACGAGGCTTCGTTGCATGGGAGGAATGAATTCTGCTGCACGGGAGGAGAAAACCTCGTTGCATGGGAGGAAACTCTGTTGCATGGGAGCATAAGGCTCCTGTTGCATGGGAAGGTGGGACCCCACTGCATGGGAGAGTTAGAAACCATGTTGCATGAATTTCTTCTCTCTCCATGATGGTTAGACCCTTCCTCCCTCCTTTTTCTCTTCTTCTCTCTTTTTTTTTTTTTGAGTGGGGCTCCTAGAAGGCAGCACCGCCTCCCATGCTAAATGTTGCCGCCTAGATCACCGTGGCCTACAGCTCTCACGTGGCCTAGGTGAGCGAATTCCTCGCCGGCGTCACTGGGTTTGTCGATCAGAGGCAATCAAGGGGAATATACCCTCCGTCTCGGGGCTTGGTGGAGTCGCCGTGCTCGGAGGGGTTGTTGTAGGGATGAAAGGGGCTTGGAGCTGTGCTGGTCCTCCAGTGGGCCTCTCTGGTGGGGAGCAATCCTCTTCCCCGTCACTCCTCATGAGTGAAGACCTGCAAGGCAGGGGAGACCTGGACCGAAGATTCTGACAAAGACACTCCTATGATCAAGTCAATGGGATGATTGAAGGGAACAGAAGACCTCTGAGGTGGAGAGCTTGGGGAACTCTCCACTTCTAGAGGTGATAAAAAATAGGAGATAATGTAAGAATGAAGAGAGTTTGTCATCTCTTACCTCCCCTTACCTCTTCAGGCTGGTCTTATGTAGACAAGCAGCTCTTGTCATTTAAGGAGAAGTGCTGGTCTTGGTATAGACTTTGAGGCTAGGATAGGCTTGTGAGGCTTCTTTTTCTAGGAGGTTCAGAGAGTTGGTGGAGTACAGTGCCTTGAGCGGGGCACTCTTTCCTGATTAGTGTAAACAGTGGCTTGGGAGGCTTTAATATAGCCCTTCTTTGCAGGCGGCGCGCTACAGAGCCTGAGATGGTGATTTTACATGTCGGGGCTGCCACCCACATCTCTTTCATGCCTGTACATTGAGAAACGTACCTAGGATGGAGATGCAAGACGAGGTAGGTGGAGGCCCTTCGTGCACATGGACCGAGGTGCGCGGCATGCATAGTCTCTCCACGCATGCGGATCGAGGCATGCGGAACCCCACTGGATCGGAGCATTGGCAGTGCCAAGGTCATGCCGGACTGGGGTGGATGGGCATGCCGGACCGGGAGCCACGCGGGCGTGCTGAATTGGGCATGCGGGCACGTGGGCATGCCGAACTGGGTGCCACGCATGCCGGGCGTGCCAAAGCTACTGTGGGTGGAAGGGTCGGACCTGGGGCATGGGAGCGCCGGACCGAGCAGAGTCCCACTAGGCTGAGTTGGACTAGGAGCACGGGAGTGTCGGACCGGGTGGAGGTGCACTGCACGGAGGGGACCTGTGGCACGGGATCGTCGAAATGGAGTAGGCATGCCGAGGTCATGCCGGACTGGGGTGGATGGGCATGCCAGACAGGGCGGCACGCATGCCAGAGCATCGAAGTCGAGGTGGACCGGGCCCCAGAATGGGTGGAGGCCTCTTGCGGGCAGACTGGGTGTCAGATTGGGCGGAGGCAAAGTGCCTTGGCACGGGCGGAGCTGGACTGGGCACACGGGCGGAAGGACTCCGCACGGGTGGAATGGGCAGCGGAGCTGGCGGAGCCAAGTTGCGGCCTCCCATGGGCGGACTGGGCACCAGAGCGAGACCCGGCACTGGACCGAAGCATATGGAGTGCATGGGTGGACTAAGGACCAGACGGGGATGCAGTTGTGCCAGGCTAGTGCAGGGCTGGAGTCGCTCATGTGGTCGTGCCGAACTAGCACAGAGGTGGAGAGACGATCTGTGTGCCCGGCTAGACTGGAGCATGCGGTTGGATCTGGGTGCGCTCATCTCCCATGTGCGCAGACCGAGGTACGGGCGTATCGCAGACGAGGTGCCAAACTGGGCACGACTGAAGCTGACCTGGGGTTGACTTGGGGCTAACCTCGATGCAGATTGGGCAGCAAAGAAGCAGGACTCCGTTCATGGCCGAGGTGGGGCCGAGGTGGAGAAGTACGTGGCCACATCAGCCACCGAGGAGGATGTTGTGTCAGGGCCGAATGGGTTTTATTCATACCGTAACAATATCCATCATAAATTTATATAGATTTTCGATTTGTTTCAATGACAGATATATCCATCACAAAAATTTAAAAATTAATAAATAATTTAATTAATAGATAAAAATAATAATTTTAGCTTGTGAAAGAATTTAATTGATTTATATAATTTTAATTTAATATAAAAATAATTAAAACTAAAAAGAATGAAATTTTATTTGGATCATGAAATTTAAGATAAAATTCAAAAGGTTAAGAAGTGGAAAAAAATAAAATTAGATTTTTGACTTTCAACTCAACTATAGCTAAGACTACAAATGGATTGGGTTGACTCATGACCCGACCCAACCCAATCAATCCACTTGGTCTCAATTTGACCTATTTACAAGAATCCACGAATCCGAGTAGGGTTCTAAAATTGGACCCGATCTAGTTTCTAGATTAAATCTGGGTTTACTGAATTCAAATCCAATCTATTGGAGCTTCTAAATATGATTTAAGACTTGTATAGACCATACCTATTAATACAAAAATAGATTTTAAATTATTTTTAAATTCAAATTTATTTTGAGAGCAGTTTTTTTGTTGTTTATTTTATATGGTTAATAGTATTTGGCTATGTAATAATTAAAATATAACTAGCTATATTTGACTTGAATCCAACTTGGATTTGATTTGGATATGACCAGACTTAAGTTTTTTGGATTGAGAATGTTATACTTTGACCTAACTCTACTCAATCTTCTATTGGATTGAGTTTGGTGTAATATTAGGACTCGATCAAGGAATCAGGTTAGGTTAGGGTCATTTATGATCTGGTTTATCCAATCCATTTGTATCTATAGCCATAGCAAGAAAACCCAATATATTTAAAGTATTGCTATAAATGTATCGGTTTAATCCATGACCTGACCCAACTTGACCTATGTAGACCCAAACTGATCTGTTTTCAAGGACCCGTGGATCCATGTTGGGTCCTAAAATTAGACCCATTCTATTTTCTCAAATTGGGTCTAGATTCATGTAGACTCGACTTGACCCGATCCATGGAGACTTTTGGATTGATTTAGATCTTAAAGTAAATAACTTGACCTGACCTGAATGAGTATAAGATCTGAATTGAATGGGCCCACCTTTAATAGGAATGAATAGGTTAGTGAGAGAGAAAGATGATACAATGCCAACTATAACCAAAGATATAAAACAAAATGATGATACTTTAGTGAGAGAGAAATTGCACTTAAATATCTTTTCAAAGCAAAAATTGTAGATTCCTTAGCCTATATAATGACGTTATTTTAGTTGCCAAAGCTATATATTATAGAATAAAAATTGATTGATGGAAGCTTCCCATCTCTTTATCATCAACCTTTGAGATAGCAGAGCTTGATTCATTTCGTTGACGAATCTTATATATGTGCACTATGATTGGTCTATAGTCATGGGCTAGACAAATGGTAAAAGGTACATCATATGTGTTACGGCCGTAATGATGACGTGGCACATCTCAGATTTCGTTGGGCGTGATTCGAGCCACGTGGAGGCTTTTCGACCAAGTCAGTTGCGGTTCCGCTCCGGCCGAGGTCGAGTTCGGCCCGGGCCCTCCTGCCGCTTCGCCAGGTGTCCACCCAGGAGGGGTCCACCTCGGCCGAAGCTGGCGGCTCCCCCGCTCCCTCGCCAGGTGGCACCCTGAGACGGTCCCACCTCGGTCGAGGTCGAGCCGGGTCCCTTCGCTCCTTCGCCAGGTGGCGCCCGGAGATGGGACCACCTCGGCCTGAAGTCGAGTGACCTCCTGCCGCTCTGCTAGGTGTCCACCTCGGCCGAAGCCGGCGGCTCCCCCGCTCCCTCGCCAAGTGGCACCCTGAGATGGTCCCACCTCGGTCGAGGTCGAGCCGGGTCCCTTCGCTCCTTTGCCAGGTGGCGCCCGGAGACGGGACCACCTCGGCCGAAGTCGAGCGACCTCCTGCCGCTCTGCCAGGTGTCCACCCAGGAGGGGTCTACCTCGGCCGAAGCCGGCGGCTCCCCTGCTCCCTCGCCAGGTGGCACCCTGAGACGGTCCCACCTCGATCGAGGTCAAGCCGGGTCCCTTCGCTCCTTCGCCAGGTGGCGCCTGGAGACGGGACCACCTCGGCCGAAGTCGAGCGACCTCCTGTCGCTCCGCCAGGTGTCCACCCAGGAGGGGTCCATCTCGGCCGAAGTCGGTGACTCCCCCGCTCCCTCGCCAGGTGGCACCCTGAGACGGTCCCACCTCAGCCGAGGTCGAGCCAGGCCCCTTCACTCCTTCGCCAGGTGGTGCCCGGAGACGAGACCACCTCGGCCGAAGTCGAGTGACCTCCTGCCGCTCCGCCAGGTGTCCACCCAGGAGGGGTCCATCTCGACCGAAGTCGGCGGCTCCCCGGCTCCCTCGCCAGGTGGCACCCTGAGACGGTCCCACCTCGACCGAGGTCGAGCCGGGCCCCTTCGCTCCTTCGCCAGGTGGAGCCCGGAGACAGGACCACCTCGGCCGAAGTCGAGCGACCTCCTGCCACTCCGCTAGGTGTCCACCCAGGAGGGTTCCACCTCGGCCGAAGCCGGCGGCTCCCGCGCTCCCTCTCCAGGTGGCACCCTGAGACGGTCCCACCTCGGCCGAGGTCGAGCCGGGCCCCTTCGCTCCTTCGCCAGGTGGCGCCTGGAGACGGGACCACCTTGGCCGAAGTCGAGCGGCATCCTGCCGCTCCGCCAGGTGTCCACCCAGGAAGGGTCCACCTCGGTCAATGCGGGTTGACCGTTGCAGAGAAGGTCCAGAGGAATGGAAGCACGAGCTCCGAGGTCACCCCTCGAGCCGTGCGCGCCGCACTCCGAGAAAGGCACCCCGTATAGTCGGCAGCGGCACGCTAAACATCACTTACGTCGGCATGACATGTTCCGCAGTCGAGAGACGAGGCCCTAATAAAACAGGACCCGATAACGGACAGCATCGGTGCCTGGGAAGGAGAGCGCTCATGCTCGGCCCAAGGTCTGGTTGGCGACCTGACCAGCGCCCCCCTCCCCTACTCTTTCCCCACTAGGCTCGGCAAATGAGGCCGAAAAGCCACCCGGCTCTCTGATCCAGAAGGGGAAATAGAAAGGGGCGAAGGGGAGGAGATGAAAGCGACAAAGAAGCCTTCCAGGAGCAAAAAATGAGGGGGCAACAGGAAGAGATAAAAGGAAGGAGAGAATAGACGACAAGGTAGGTGAGCAAACAAAAAACGAAGGCTGAAGACTCCGCTCCAAGGGCGAGATCCAAGGTCCCGAGAGGGGGCCCCTTGGCGTAAGCTCGGCGAAGGAACCCAGCCGAGTTTCTGGTCTTTCTGGCACCTTTCTTGCTAGCACGTTCTCTGTGTCTGGGACTCCTTCGAGGGCCCATCTCAGAGAATCTGTTCCCTCTCGCCGTCTACTAACTTGACCGTCGGAGCTCCCTCGCCAGAATCCCCGGCCAGGGTTTCTGACTTTGCCTTGCAGGTTTGATCCAGCCAGGAGACCCCAGAGGCGAGGCGGTCTAGTCGGATCGGTGGCTCCGAAGCCACAGGCGCGGTGGCGGGATCAGCAACAAATTGGCGTGCCAGGAAGGGGGGCAGGACAACACCCCTAGTGGGAGCTAGCTTTCTGTAAGCAAAGCGCGCTCTGACAATGGTGGTCACCCCGGATGCGAAGCATCCACCTGCCGAGCAGGGGAGATCCCCTCCCCTCAGGGCCCCCCAGCCCAGAGAGGGAGCTTCCTGCTCCCCCTCCTCTTCCACCACAGCCGGCCTCGGCAGACGGACCTCTTGCGGCCGTCATCCAGCAGCTGCAGACCTTGACTATGACGGTTCGGTAGCTACAACATCAGCAGCACTCCCTGGCCACGCAGCCTCAACCAGGGACCCCCGCAGCTTGGGCCGCGGGACCGCGCAGGAGCCTGCACTCCATCCAAGGCAGGCCATCCCAACCGCGGGCAGCCTCCAACCCCCGCGGGAGTCACCAAACTCCCGCGAAAAGAAATTACTCCGGTTCGGCGGATCACGAGAGTCGATCCCCGGCTGATGAAGCGAGACAGCGCATCGCAGCAAGCGACGCCGTGGCAAGACCCTGCGCTGAGACCGATCGGCGCCCCCTTCACCAGCAGCCTCGGTGGAAGATTCCATCGACAAGACCATCAGGCGCCAGGCCGAGAGGCGCCTGGAGGAGCACGAACGCAAATTGGCGGAGATCGCCCGTCGATTTGCCGACCTGCAGAACTCCTCGACAGACCCGGCAGGCTATGACTCCTGTCCTCCCTTTTCCGAGGAAATCTAGGCGGAGCCAGTTCCGAGCCGTTCCGCATGCCACAGGTGGATCCCTACGACGGGACCACCGACCCTCTGGACCATCTGGAGAGCTACAAGGCTCTCATGAGGGTCCAGGAGGCCACAGACGCTCTTTTGTGCATCGCCTTCCCCGCTACCCTCTAGAAGGTCGCTCGAGTCTGGTTTACCCGCCCCGCCTCGAGCCCGGATCTATTTTCTCCTTCCATCAGTTGGAAGGAAAGTTTGTGGCACACTTTGACACTTGTCAAAAGGTGCCGAGAGAGGTGGATAGCCTCTTCTCTATCCGCCAGCAGGACCAGGAGCTGCTCTGGGACTACGTCACCCGGTTCAAGACCGCTGCCCTGGAGATCTACAGCCTGGACGAGCCCGTCGCCATGCTGGCTTTAAAGCGTAGGCTCAAGACATCCCGCCTGACCTATTCCCTGGACAAAAAACCGCCCAGGATGTACTCCGAGCTCCTCCTCCGCGTTCACAAGTACATCCGAGCGGAGGAGGCCGATCGCACCCGACGAGAGTTGGACGGGAGGACTTTGAAGAGGCCAGGCCAAAGGGATACTCCAGAGGCCTGGCGGCCTGGACCGTCCACTGGCCCCCGTCCAAATCCGAAGCTGAAGGGCGAGGCCACATAGGAGCGGAGGTTTACCCCTCTCCTCGCTCCCCGAACTAAGATCCTCATGGAAATCGAGGGCGAGCACTATCTCCGCCGACCTCCTCCTCAGAACCCAAGAGGCATCCGAGACAAGTCGAAGTACTGCCAGTTCCACCGTGAACACGGCCATGACACGGAGGAGTGTCGTAATCTGAAGCGGGAGATCGAGGAGCTGATCAAAAGAGGCTACCTCAGGAAGTTCATGAAGAACGAGGTCTCGGCGGAAGGACAGCTGCTCGCGACCTTACCCCCGGTTCCCGTAATTGACAACCGCCCAACGGAGAAGCCGGTAGGCATGATCTCGTATGGGATCGGGTGGGAAGCAAAGAGAGCCGGGAGGTTGGGAACCCAGAAGATGTACCCCCTGCTGAGAAGGGGAGTGAAAATAAGAATGTAAATAATGATGCCGTGGTGGTCAAGATGACCATCGCAAAGCATCCTGTACACCAAATTATGGTAGATAGTGGGAGCTCGGCTGACGTGCTTTATTATGATGCTTTCTCCCGAATGAATCTGTCCCATGATCGGCTGAGGCCGGTGCACACCCCCTGGTAGGCTTTACCGGGGACTCGATGGGGGTTGAAGGGGAGATCACTCTCCGGTCACCGCTGGATCCCCACCTTAGCAGTCCACAGTCATGATAACGTTTACCGTTGTTAAGCTCTCTTCGCCCTACAACGCGATCCTCGGGGGCCCGGGGCTCAACCAGTTGGATGCCATGATTTCTACAAAGCGACTGCTGGTGCAATTCCCCACAGCCTCCGGGCTTGGGGTGATGAGGGGGGCAGCCTAGCCAATCCAGCATTGCCTTCAGACGGTCCTCGGCACCCGGGGCGCCAAGCTCGGCACCAACATCGGCGACCTCGACCTAAAAGAGAAGGAACCCAGGGGAGGACCCGTGGAGCGCCTGTTGACCTACCCCCTCGTTCGGACCCACTGAAGACGGTGCAGGTGGGGGCCCAGCTCCCAGGAGAGGAACGGACCCGCCTGCTAGAATTCCTCTACATGAACGCAGACGTGTTCGCCTGGTCAGTAGCCGACATGCCGGTCATTCCCCCTGAGGTCATTACGCACAGGCTGAACTTGGACCCGAGGTGCCGCCCGGTCTGCCAGAAGAAGAGGAGCTTCGTTGCGGAGAGGTAGAGGGCCATCAACAAAGAAGTGGAGAAACTCCTCGCGGCCGGCTTCGTGCGGGAAGTCCAGTATCCCAGTTGGCTGGAAAATGTGGTCATGGTGCGGAAGAGCAATGGCAAGTGGAGGATCTGTGTGGACTACACCGACCTCAACCGAGCTTGCCCGAAGGACAGCTTCCCTCTCCTGAAGATTGACCAGCTGGTCGACACCACCTCGGGGCATCGCCTCCTCTCTTTCATGGATGCTTTCTCCGAGTACAACCAGATACGAATGAACCCGGAGGATGAAGAGCACACTGCCTTCGTCACTGACCGCGGAACTTTCTGTTACAGGATGATGCCATTGGGCCTCAAGAATGCCAGGCCATGTACCAGCAACTGGTCAGCAAGGTCTTCAAGGACCAGATCGATCGTAACATGCAGGTGTACGTGGATGACATGCTGGTGATGAGTAAGCCCCTCTCGGACCACGTTGCCGACCTGGCGGAGACTTTCGGCAACCTTCAGCTTTATCATATGAAGCTAAACCCGGTGAAGTGTGCCTTTGGAGTCTCCGTCGAGAAATTCCTGGGATTCATGATAACCCAGAGAGGGATCGAGACCAATCCGGAGAAGGTCCAGGCATCCTGGAGATGGAGCAGCCCGCCTCCAAGAAGCAAGTGCAGTGACTCACCAGCGGATAGCCGCTCTGAGCCGTTTCATCTCAAGGTCGGTCGATCGTTGCCGGCCCTTTTTCAAAGTACTGAGGAAGATGAATGACTTCGCCTGGATCGAGGAGTGCTGGGAGGCATTTGAAGAGCTGAAGAAAATGCTCACGTCGCCTCCACTGCTTTCTAGGCCCGAAGAAGGAGAGGAACTCATCCTCTACCTGGCGGTCACCCCGGAGGCTGTCAGCTCGGTCCTAGTTCGGACCGACGACCAGGGAGTCCAGCGGCCAGTGTACTACACCAGCAAACTTCTCCGTGATGCGGAGCTCAGGTATTCCCAGCCCGAAAAGCTTGTTTTTGCGTTAATAGTATCTGCTCAGCGTCTCAGGCCCTATTTCTAAGCGCATCCCATCGCCGTCCTGACAGACCAGCCGCTGAAAGCGATCCTCAGCCGACCCGACACATCTGGGCGGTTGGCGAAGTGGGCACTCAAGCTCAGCAAATTCGATATCGCTTATAGGCCGAGGTCGGCCATGAAGGCTCAAGTGCTAGCCAACTTCTTGGTCGAGTGCGCAGGACTAGGCAAGGAGTCGGAGGAAGACTCTCTGCACCTGCAATTGAAACCAGGATCCGAGGAACCCAAAGAGGAGGAGGCGTGGATACTCCACGTGGATGGGGCCTCAAACTCTGGCGGGAGCAGAGCCGGACTCATACTTGCCAGCAGCGATGGGGTCATTATCGAATGTGCACTCCGTTTCTAGTTCGATGCAACCAACAACCAAGCGGAGTACGAGGTGCTTCTCGCCGGGCTGAGAGTCTCTCGCGAGTTGGGCATGGCCAACCTGAAGGCCTTCACTGACTCCCAGCTGGTGGCCGGATAGATTTCTGGAGAATACGCTGCACACGATCATCAAATGGCAAAGTATCTGGACCTCGTCAAAACTAGCGCGGCAGGATTTCGGTGTTTCAGTATCTACCATATACCCCACGGGAAAAATGCCCGTGCGGACGCTCTGTCCCGGCTGGCGACCCTGCCGGACTCGTTGTTGGGTTGTGCTCATGTGGAGCGCCTCAAGGCCCCAAGCTACGAGATCCCCGTGGCGGTCCAACAGGTCAGCCAGGAGCCCAGCTGGATGGACAAGTACGCCGAGTACATAACCGATGGTACCTTGCCGAGGACCGCACAGCGGCCCAACTCATCAAAAAGAAGGCCGCACGGTTCGTCCTGATGGATGGACAACTGTATCGGAGGTCTTACTCCTATCCCCTCCTCAAGTGCCTGAGACCCGCGGAAGCCGCACTCGTGCTTCAGGAAATCCATGAGGGCATCTGCGGGAATCACGTGGTGCAGCGGCAGCCTTCCACTCCGATCTCCCAGCTCTCAGCTCTGTGGCCGTTCGTCCAGTGGGGAATGGACCTTCTCGAACCATTCCCCCCAGCATCTGGGCAGCGAAAGTTCCTGATCGTCGCCATCGACTACTTCATGAAGTAGGTAGAGGCCGAACCCCTGGCGCGGATCACTGAGGCAAACGTCGCCAAGTTCTTCTGGAAGTCAATCATCTACCATTTTGGCCTCCCCTATACCGTGATCACCGACAACGGGCGTCAGTTCGACTGCCATGAGTTTGAAGAGTTCTGCAGCGACCTCGGCATCCATCATCGCTTTACCTCGGTGGCACACCCTCAGACCAATGGAGAAGCCGAGGTCACGAACAAGACTATCTTGCAGGGCCTCCGCACGAGGCTGGACCAGGCCAAGGGCAGGTGGGTGGAGGAGCTCCCGAGCATCCTCTGGGCGTACCGACACCCATGGCCCGGACGGCGACCGACGAGACCCCATTCAACCTCGTCTTCGGAGCCGAGGCGGTTATCTCGATTGAGCTCAGTCTACCCACACTGCGTGTGGAACAATACGACGAGGCGAAGAACCCCGCCAGAATGATGCTCAACCTAGACCTTCTTAAAGAGACGAGGGACAAGGCCCGAGTCCGGATGGCGGCGTACAGGCAGCGAGTGGCCAGGTACTACAACTCCCGGGTGCGGTCGAAGTCCTTTCGCCCCGGAGATCTGGTGCTCCAGCGTGCTGAAGCTTCTCAGCCACGAGAGTGCGGGAAGCTCTCCCCGAATTGGGAAGCCCCATACAGGGTGGCGGAGGTCCTCCCTCACGGGGCCTATTATCGGGAAGAATTAGGAGGATCCAGGTTCCCTCGAACTTGGAACGCTTCGAACCTAAGAATGTATTATCAGTAATATAAGACTCCTCCAACTCCTGCAATAAAATTTCTTTACTCCAAACACTTTTTCACGCCTCGTAGGGAAAGAAAAGCCCGGCTCCGAGTTCGGCAAAAATGGTTGTGGTCGGATTCCCGAGAAGGCGAGAAGTCCCGGACTTCGGTCTGGAAGGCAGGGCAGAGCCCAGCTCGCCCACGCGATCACGGAGAACAGCTCGGCAAGCCACGCAAGGTTGAATAAAGCTTGCAGCCCGGGGTTCAGTCCGGAAGTCCCGGACTTCGGTCTGGAAGGCGGGGCAGAGCCCAGCTCGCCCACGTGATCACGGAGAATAGCTCGGCAAGCCGCTCAAGGCTGAATAAAGCTTGCGGCCCCGGGGTTCAGTCTGGAAGTCCCGGACTTCGGTCTGGAAGGCGGGGCAGAGCCCAGCTTGCCCACGCGATCATGGAGAATAGCTCGGCAAGCCACGCAAGGCTTGAATAAAGCTTGCGGCCTCGGGGTTTAGTCCAGAAGTCTTGGAGTTCGGTATGGAAGGCGGGGCAGAGCCCAGCTCGTCCATGCGATCACGGAGAACAGCTCGGCATGCCGCGCAAGGCTTGAATAAAGCCTGCGGCCCCGGGGTTCAGTCCGGAAGTCCAGAACTTCGGTTTGGAAGGCGGGGCAGAGCCTGGCTCGCCATGCAATCATGAAGAGCAGCCTGGCAAATCCGAAGGACTCGCACAAGGAAGCTCCGAACTGTGACCTGAACGCGGGATGGGACTCAATCAACCCGCGAACCCAGCCCGGACAAGCCGCGGGACTTGGTCTCAGCTCTTAAAGCAAATATCTCAATAAGGCTTGGAACAAAAAAAAAAAAAAAGAAGCAAGGACGGGGACTTAGCAAAAAAAAAAACTGACACTTTCATTGAGCTTAAAGAAGCATTACAACGGAGGAGTCTCGACAGGCCGGGAGCCCCTTAGAAAAAAAGAAGGAAAATACAGTCGGAGGCCTAGTTGGCGCGATCACAGGCTCCTCGGGCAGGGTCGCGGGTTCCCCGTCTTCACCTATGGCGGCTGGCTGCTCGGAAGGCCTCTCTGGAGCTGCACCTCACCTCCCGCCATGGCTGGGGCCTTGCCGGCAGGTTCCTGTCTCCTGCCCTCGAGCACTACCCGCTAAGGTCGAGCTCGGGGTAGAAGCTCCTACCTTTTCCCTGGCCACCCGGAACCCCTTCAGAAAGGAGTCCACGGCGGCCTCCCGGACCTCCGAGACATATTCGTCAGAGGACCGGAATCTCAGGACGGCCTCCTGCACCTCCCGCTTGGCCGCTTCCAGGAGCCCGTTGACATATGCGCTCCTCTCCTTGGCCACGCTCGCCTCCTTCCGGGCCTCCTCTAGCTGGCGCTCCAGCGACTGGGTCTGGGCTCGGAGGCGAGCCCTCTCCGCCATGTCCTCTTCCAGGCGCCGCTAGGTGGAGATCCTCTCCTCGGACAAGGAGGTCTCCAGGTCCTTGACCCGCCCCTCGGCGCGCACCAGGTCGGACTGCAGCGCCTGGTTCTTCCCCCGCAGCTCGACCCCCTTTTCCATAAGGTCTTTCACGTCAGCTGTGAGCTTGTCAAGTTTTTCTTCCTTCTCGGCATCCTTTTTGGCGTACCCCGCGAGGAAGTTCCTCAGCAGGAGCACGTCGGTCCCGATCTACATGAAAAAGTCAACTATAAGTAAACATTAGCCGAATCTTCAAACCATAAGGTTTTGGGTTCGGACTTACCATGAAGAGCTACGGGAGGATCCCGAGCAAGGCATCGGCGTAGTCCCGGCCGCCCCTCAGCCGACGGTCCCGGGGGGTGCATGCGTACTCCATCAGCTTCTCCGTGAGCCCCTGGTCGTGGGTCACCGAGCACCGGGCTATGAGGAGTGGCGGTGGAATGGCCAGGTCGGCGACAGGAACGACCGGTGCCCTAGGTGGTGCTGCCATCGTCGGGGTGGCTAGAGTTGCAGGCGGCATCGTCGGAGCTGCGGCGGTGATGGGCCCCGCCCGGGAGGGCGCCGCTATCGTTGGGCCTCCCTCTTCTGCGGCCCCATCAGGACGAGCGGCAGGAGCGTCGGTGGCCCGGGCCCGAGGTAGCCTGGGCACGATGGCTGCTGGGCCGGAGACTGGCATCGGCACCACCTCCCGACTCGCCTCAGTGCGAGCCCTCTTCGCCGCCGGCTCGTCAACCTCGGCAATGTCTCTCTAAGCCACGCCCTCGAGGAGGTTTTCCACCGAGAACTTCATGCCTGCAAAGAAAAGGAGGTCAGTCAGCCCAGTCAAAGAAAGAAGGGGAGAGAGGGGGGAAGTGCAAATTAAAAGAAAAAAAAAGGGGGGGGGTCGAGCCTCACCCGGCTCTCAGATGGGGTTGATCCCCATCTCGAACAAGTTCTGCTCCGAGAGCAGAACATCGAGCGCGGGGACCACATCGCTCAGCAATTGGGAGTAAGCTTCTTGGTTCGCCGGCTCAACCTGAGAGTTTCGGTTTGGGGACCGATCCGGCTCGCTCCAAGCCCAGTCGACATCCTCGACCGAGGCAAAGAAGAACCGGTTCTTCCAACCCTTGATGGAGGAAGGGAGGTCGAACCGGAGACACCTAGGTCGGGGTGAGATGTACC
The DNA here is from genome assembly GCA_021397845.1 of Areca catechu. Lineage (NCBI taxonomy): Eukaryota > Viridiplantae > Streptophyta > Magnoliopsida > Arecales > Arecaceae > Areca > Areca catechu. The sequence goes on from CM038042.1 coordinate 57,465,486, forward strand.
ACCAGTCGTCATCAGTGGAGCACTGCTTCAGGGTAAACAGAGCCCTGAAGAGGGAGAAACGTGCAATAAACCCGTGGAAGTGACAGAAGACAATGAAAGAGAAAATGACCCGGATGGCATTGGGAGCTAACTGGGCCAGGACTAGACGGAAATGGCTGAGGAAGAAAAAAAAGAGAAAACGGAGGCCCGCGAGGAGGAAGTCCTCGTAGAAGGCTATGTGACCGGGGCCACTCGAGGTGATGCGATCCCCGGGCCGCAAAAGGGAAGAGGAGGACAGACCGGGCCATAGACCTCCCGGAGCAGGGAAAGGTCGCCTTCGGTCATCGTGGAAACATGACCGGAGGGACCAACAGAAGGAAGGGCCGGAGGAGGAAGAGAAGAAATAAGAAGGGCAGACACGACGGGAGGAGACCTAACACCCCTGGGGATGCCTATGGTGATACCCCTAGGCTGGAATCGCCTGCGGGTCTCCTCCGGAATCACTTCCTCCTCCGAGGAGGAAGACGATGGAGTCCTCGGCCGGGACGGACCGGCCTCGTCCGGGTTAGAAGAACATGGCGGCGGCGTGCCATGGCAAAGAAAATGATGAGGAAAGGACACTAGAGGAAAGGGGTGGAGTGAAGAAGGGAACGGAAGCACTCACCAAAATGCACTGTGCAATGCAGGGGAGAGGAGATAGCCTGTAGCAAACCGCCGACGGAGCAAGGGAAAGGGCCTCATTCTAGAAAGTCCCCTCCTTTTCAAACTCAATCAACAGCAGCCGTACCCGTCATTCCGCTCCGAGCCATCGGATGATTGCCACGTGGACGCACGCCCGACACCGACGCCTCGTTAGCAGGAAAACGGCCTTTGTTTCGAAGAGACGCATTAATTGCGGACGAATAAGTGACACGTGGCGGCCTCCTATAGGCTTTGGGCGCACCAAGGAACGGCGATGAGGATCATGGCAATTATGATGCAAATCTTTGCCTCCCCACGTCATCTCCGCATTTAATCCCCATGTCCCGTTCCGCGACATCCTAACGGAACGATGGGTTGGGGGGGCAACTGTTATGGCCGTAACGATGATGTGGCACGTCTCAGATTTTGTTGGGCGCGATTCGAGCCACGTGGAGATTTTTTGGCCAAGTCAGTTGGGGCTCGGCTCCGGCCGAGGTCGAGTTCGGCCCGGGCCCTCCTGCCGCTCCGCCAGGTGTCCACCCAGGAGGGGTCCACCTCGGCCGAAGCCGGCAGCTCCCTCGATCCCTCGCCAGGTGGCACCCTGAGAAGGTCCCACCTCGGTCGAGGTCGAGCCGGGTCCCTTCGCTCCTTCGCCAGGTGGCGCCCGGAGACGGGACCACCTCGGCCGAAGTCGAGCGACCTCCTGCCGCTCCGCCAGGTGTCCACCCAGGAGGGGTCCACCTCAGTCGAAGCCGGCGGCTCCCCCGCTCCCTCGCCAGGTGGCACCCTGAGACGGTCCCACCTCGGTCGAGGTCGAGCAGGGTCCCTTCGCTCCTTCGCCAGGTGGCGCCCGGAGACGGGACCACCTCGGTCGAAGTCGAGTGACCTCCTGCCGCTCCACCAGGTGTCCACCCAAAAGGGGTCCATCTCGGCCGAAGTCGGTGGCTCCCCCGCTCCCTCGCCAAGTGGCACCCTGAGACGGTCCCACCTCGGTCGAGGTCGAGCCGGGTCCCTTCGCTCCTTCGCCAAGTGGCGCCCGGAGACGGGACCACCTCGGCCGAAGTTGAGCGACCTCCTGCCGCTCCGCCAGGTGTCCACCCAGGATGGGTCCACCTCGGCCGAAGCCGGCAGCTCCCCCGCTCCCTCGCCAGGTGGCACCCTGAGATGGTCCCAACTCGGTCGAGGTCGAGCCGGGTCCCTTCGCTCCTTCGCCAGGTGGCGCCCGGAGACGGGACCACCTCGGCCGAAGTCGAGCGACCTCCTGCCGCTCCGCCAGGTGTCAATCCAGGAGGGGTCCATCTCGGTCGAAGTTGGCGGCTCCCCCGCTCCCTCGCCAGGTGGCACCCTGAGATGGTCCCACCTCGGCCGAGGTCGAGCCGCGCCCCTTCGCTCCTTCGCTAGGTGGCGCCCGGAGATGGGACCACCTCGGTCGAAGTCGAGCGACCTCCTGCCGCTCCGCCAGGTGTCCACCCAAAAGGGGTCCATCTCGGTCGAAGTCGGTGGCTCCCCCGCTCCCTCGCCAGGTGGCACCCTGAGACGGTCCCACCTCGGCCGAGATCGAGCCGGGCCCCTACGCTCCTTTGCCAGGTGGCGCCCGGAGACGGGACCACCTCGGTCGAAGTCGTGCGACCTCCTGCCGCTCCGCCAGGTGTCCACCCAGGAGGGTTCCACCTCGCCGAAGCCAGCGGCTCCCTCGCCAGGTGGCACCCTGAGACGGTCCCCCTCGGCCGAGGTCGAGCCGGGCCCCTTCGCTCCTTCGCCAGGTGGCACCCGGAGACGGGACCACCTCGGCCGAAGTTGAGCGGCCTCCTGCCGCTCCGCCAGGTGTCCACCCAGGAAGGGTGCACCTCGGCCAACGCGGGCCTGCCGTTGCAGAGAAGGTCCCGAGGAATGGAAGCACGAGCTCCGAGGTCGCCTCTCGAGCTGTGCGCGCCGCACTCCGAGAAAGGTGCCCCGTACAGTCGGCGGCGGCACGCGAAACATCACTTACGTCGGCCCGACATGTTCCGCAATCGAGAGATGAGGCCCTAACAAAACAGGACCCGATAACGGACAGCGTCGGTGCCTGGGAAGGAGAGCGCTCACGCTCGGCCCAAGGTCTGGTCGGCGGCCTGACCAGCACCCCCTCCCCTACTCTTTCCCCGCTAGGCTCGGCAAACGAGGCCGAAAAGCCGCCTGGCTCTCTGATCCAGAAGGGGAAAGAGAAAGGGGCGGAGGGGAGGAGATGAAAGCGACAAAGAAGCCTCCCAGGAGGAAAAAACGAGGAGGCAACAGGAAGAGATAAAAGGAAGGAGAGAATAGACGACAAGGTAGGTGAGCAAACAAAAAACGAAGGCTGGAGACTCCTCTCCAAGGGCGAGATCTATGGTCCCGAGAGGGGGCCCCTTAGCGTAAGCTCGGCGAAGGAACCCAGCCGGGTTTCTGATCTTTCTGGCACCTTTCTTGCTAGCACGTTCTCTGAGTCTGGAACTCCTTCGGGGGCCCGTCCCAGAGAATCTGTTCCCTCTCGCCATCTACTAACTTGACCGTCGGAGCTCCCTCGCCGAAATCCCCGGCCAGGGTTTCTGACTTTGCCTTGCAGGTTTGATCCAGCCAGGAGATCCAAGGGGCGATGCGGTCTAGTCGGATCGACGGCTCCGAAGCCACAGGCGCGATGGCGGGATCGGCAACAATATGAATGGCTGCTTATCCTGTCTCATTGTAATTGAAATAAGGGGCATCATAATTTTTATTTTGATAAGGACTTCAAAATACTATGATACATGGATCAACAAAAAAAAAATAGGGAACGGCTTAAAACCTTTCTTTAGCTACAAGGCCTAGATATGATCGGACTCGAACTCAAACCCGAACTGCATTTTATAGATTGGGACTAGGTTAAATTTGGAGCCAATCAAGTTTGAATGATTCAATGGATCAAAAAATTTAGTCATCAAGCTGTTAGACTGGATTGCATTCAAATTTTTTATTTAAAAATAATTTAATAATTTGGTTATTAAATAAGAATTAAAAAAAGAGAAACGAGATGCGCATTCAAATCCCGCCTCCTCCCATTTTCATCAGGTAGAAAGGTCGTTTTTTTTATTTTATTTTATTTTAACTCGAGGATTTTTCTCTTCCTCTTCCCCGCTGCCGACAAGTTCGCCGCAGCTTGAGGACTACCGCCTCCGCCACCACCTCCCGCCCCGTCGCCGGCCTCCTCGACCGCGCCACCTCTCGCACGATCGCTGAGGTAAGGGACTTGCTCCACGGCCCCTCTTTCGCCGCTCGCGGCGGTCCTCGGCCCCCTTTCGCCGCTCGCGACGGTCCTCCGCCCCCTCCCTGCCCGCGGCACATATTGTCCTTGACTCCCTTTCACCGCTTGCGGCGGTCATCGGCCCTCGAGAGTAAGCATGCTATTATTATCATGACCGACTCTGTAATTCCTTTTTCCGGTCCTGTTTCAGCCATGGAATCTCCGGCGATACCTCTTCTCTTATTTCCTTTCCAATCTCAACCTCCGCCAAAGAGGAGAAGAGAGAGAAAAGGAAACACAGCACCAAAAATAGTGCATTAAGTCAAAGGCCTTTCAAGATGGTATTTTGAGAGTTCTTGAGGTTAATAATGGTGGTTTGGCATGTGCGTATTCGATCCTGGAATTGAGGGTTTTAGGGGATTGAAGACGGACTTTGGCAGGGAGAAAGTAAAAGGGAGACCACTTTTCCTCTGTTTTTGTTCAGAGGTTTTTTTGTCCCTTTTGAATTGGGTCGTCATCTGAGAAGGTTTCCTCACGGCTTCTCCTGGTTAGGGTGGGGGGCGAGGACTGGAAAGGAGTTTGCGTGGTGTCCTTTTATTCTGCCATCGTTTTCTAATCTTTTGGTCTTTTCTTCTTGGATGATAGTTTAAATGTTGTCGTCCGTCTTCCTTCCTCCTGCGTGTCATACTCTAACGGCTTGCCGTCAGGCTGAACCGGCTCTTTTTTACGGTTCGATCGGACCGCTCCTCTAAAGCTCCAACGAATACCCTAGTAGAAGTCTGACCCATCAGAGTAGAGGTCCGACGGCTCGTTCCTACTGAGATCCGGCCCACTGCTCTCCCTCGAAGGCCCAATCCACCAGAGTAGAGGTTCGACGGCCCGTTCCTGCTGAGATCCGGCCCATTGCTCCATATCAGAGGTCCGATCTATCAGAGTAGAGATCCGACAGCCCGTGCTTGTTGAGGTCCGGCCTACTGCTCTCCTTCGGAAGTCCGACCCACCGAACTGGCCTTCCCGCTTGACGTCCGACAGATATGCTTCAGAACCCAGAGGGTTCCAGAAATCCCTTTCTGTTACAACGGACTCCTGCCACATCAGCGGTACTGCTCCACTACTCCCACAATGCTACCATATCCGGACGCCACGTGGCCACTCGCCAGATTCTCCTAGGGGCAGATCAATCTTTTTCGGACTTTCCCCTAATAAATTTTGGACTGTTCCGTGCCTATATAAGGTGCCCAGGGGATCCCGTTTTGAGCTAAGGACTCTCTTCCCTCTCCTTATGCTATCTCTTTGATTCCTCCATTCTGTTGCCTTCAAGCTCTTGCTAACTTAGGTATCAGAGGGTTCCCTGCTGGAACACCTCTGGCACATTGGGGACTTTGTTGCAGGTCTACTGGGCGAGGAGAACTCCAGCACAGCCGACCGGACCCGGTCCAGGAGAAGTCGCCGCAACATATGGCGCTAGAGGAAGGGGGCAACCCTTCTCTAAAAGGAGGAATCTATCTCCCCAGCCAAGCAATGGCTAAGGGAAGAGCTCCAAACGCCACTACCAGAAGAGGTCTTTCCCCATCTAGATCCGAGGGACCTCCTAGGGAAAATGATGCCACCACTGCTGTCGCTGAGCCTACCATTACTTTGGGATTGCATCAGTTCTAGATGTTAATGAACCGCATTGAAATACTAACCACCGCGGTTCAACGTTTCCAGGAGACGGCCGACAACCGACAACAACCGCCAGCTGCTTCTTGCACTAATCCTCCAACTGTTGCTGAGGGAAGCCGACAGCCGGAGGTCCATCAGCAATGTTCTCCTACCGTCGCAGAGCCTTGAAGGTCTTTGAGCGCCTGTGCTGATGGCAAGAGGGCAAGATCTGCCTCACCCTCCTACACTGAATCTATTCCTGCTGGCATTCGACTTACCGCTGAACTCCCGAGAGACTACACCAGCAAGATTCTGCATATGGAGGAGCGCATTGCAGAAATTGCTAACCGGCAGAATGTCAAGGGGGGCAGGTATACGATCCCTGTCCCCCACTCTCCGATGAGATCTTGGTGGAGACGATTCCCCGCCACTTCAAAATCCTCAGGTGGACCCTTACGATGGCACCATCGATCCGCTGGACCATCTGGACACGTATAAGGCACACATGATGGTATAAGGCATCTCCGACGCCCTTCACTGTATCGCATTCCCAGCAACTCTGAAGAAGACCGCTTGGATGTGGTTCAACGCCATCCGATCAGGTACGATTTACTCTTTCTCTCAGCTCGAAAATCTTTTCCTCTCCCATTTCAGGACATGCAGTCAGACTCCGAGAAACACGACTGCCTCTTCCTTGTACTGCAAAAGGAGGGGGAGACCCTTCGGGATTACATGGCCCGTTTCAACTCAGCGACCATGGAGTCCCGGATCTGAATGAAGTGGTAGCTATGTTAGCCTTCAAGCGAGGGCTCCGCTCATCCAGGCTTACTTTCTCCCTGGACAAGAGGTTTCCGACAAACTACAGTGAGCTTCTGGCTAGGGTGCAGAAGTATGCCCTGGCGGAAGAACAAGTGGTCAGCCAATGCCAGGCAGAGGGGAGGCCAGCCCCCAAGAAGCGGAGTGACAAGGCTCCTGAAGTCCGACCTTCGAATTACAGCAACCGGTCAGCCCGGCGCTGAAGTCCGAAGCTGAAGGACTTCCCTAGGAGGTTCGAGACCTACATGCCCCTCTCCCTTTCGAGGGAGAAAATCCTCCTGGAGATCGAGAACAAGACTTTCCTTCAGAGGCCTCGACCGATGAGAGGCCCCGCTGCAAACAGAAACAAAGATAAATTCTGTCGGTTCCACAAGGACCATGGGCACAGCACCGAAGAATGCATGCAGCTGAAGGATGCCATTGAAGACCTCATCTAGAGGGGGTACATGTACAAGTATGTCCGACCCCATCGGGATCGGACCAAAGTCTTAAATGCCAGAAACCCTCTGGAGGAAGCGGAGCTTCCCAACCAACGGCCAACCGGCGTGGATGTCAGCATACTGCATCGACGGTCTGAGTGGAGCTATGAAGACAATCCAGACATTGTCAAGAGGCCCAGGGGCTCCAATGCGATCACCTTCTCTGATGAAGACCTCCTGGAATCCTATGTTTTTAAAAATGATCCTATAGTCATGTCGGCAGTAATTGCCAATTACGATGTAAGAAGGATACTTATTGATAATGGAAGCTCCACGGTGGTATTACTGTACGATGCTTTTGTGAGAATGAACTTATCTAGGTCCATGCTGCAAGCATCCCCCATTCCGCTGACAGTCTTCGGAGATAATTCCATCGAAGTCGAAGGGGAAGTAGTTCTTCCGTGACGATTGGGATGGAGCCTTTCTAGAAAACTCTCCCCATCATCTTTGTGGTCGTCCGGACGACCTCGGCTTATAATGCCATTTTGGGCCAACCGGCCCTCAATAAGTTCTGAGCCATCGTGTCCACTTATCACTTGTTGGTGAAGTTTCCAACCAGGAACGGGGTCGGAGTTATGAGGGGAGACCATCGGGTGGCCAGACAGTGTTTAACTATTCTAAACTAAAGTCAGAAGGCCACCCTACTCTGGAGCAGCTCGACTCGAGGGCTAAGGCCGACGGCCGCGGTCAGCCGGATGAGAAAATTTTGTTTGTCGCCCTCCGGGAGGATGACCCTACCAAAGTTCTCCATTTCAGAAGTTCCTTTAGTGAAGACATCAAGTCAGAGCTGATCGGTTTCCTTAGAAGTAATGCTGAGGTCTTTGCTTGGTCGACATCAGACATGCCAGGCATACCGTCGGATGTCATCACTCACCAGCTCAAGGTGGATCCGACCTACTGGCCTGTCCGGCAAAAGAAGAGAAGCTTCGCCACTGAAAGGCAGAGAGCCATCGATGAAGAAGTAGAAAAGCTCTCCGACGCTGGCTTCATCAGAAAGCTCATTACCTTGAGTGGCTAGCGAATGTTGCCATGATAAAAAAAGGCTAACGGAAAGTGGAGGATTTGTATAGATTACACCGATCTCAACAAGGCTTGTCCGAAGGACAGTTTTTCCCTGCCAAAGATTGATCAGTTGGTGGATGCTACGACCGGCCACCAGCTTCTTAGCTTCATAGATGCCTTCTCCGGCTATAACCAAGTCAGGATGCACCCGGACGACGAAGAGAAGACTGCCTTTGTCATCGACAAAGGCCTGTATTGTTACAGGATGATGCCCTTCGGCTTGAAGAATGCCAGTGCCACCTTCCAAAGACTGATCAACCGAGTGTTCGAAGGGTAGCTGGGCAGAAATATGGAGGCCTATGTGGATGATATGATAGTAAAGAGCCTCCATAAAGCCGACCACATCAAAGACTTGTGGAAATCCTTTGATGCACTCAGACATCATCGGATGAAACTTAATCCCGCGAAGTGTACTTTCGGGATAACTTCTGGCAAGTTCCTCGACTTCTTGGTCACACAGAGTGGAATTTAAGTGAACCCCAACAAGATAAAGGCCGTTATTGAGATGGCATATCCGACCAATAAGAAGCAGGTGCAAGAGCTCACAAGCCGAATTGCCTCCTTAGTTGTTTCATCTCCCGTTTGGCTAAAAAGTTCCTGCCATTCTTCAAGACCCTGCACCGGTCGGAGGGTTTCATTTGGACTGATGAATGTTGGTCAGCTTTCGAAGCCCTGAAAGAATATTTGAAGAACCCCCCGTTGCTGGCTAAACCGACGGAAGGGGAGCCTTTGTATCTCTACCTGTCGGCTTCGGACGAGGCGGTCAGTGCCGTCCTCGTGCGAGTCGGAGAGGACGGTCAACAGAAGCCTATCTATTACATCAGTAAAGTCCTCCACGCTATCGAAATAAGGTATCCTAAGATGTAGAATCTGGTGTATTCTTTGATCATATCTGCCAAGCAGCTTCGACCGTACTTCCAGGCATATTCGATTATGGTGATGATCGACCAACCTCTTAGAACAATCCTTCGGAGTCTGGACACATCTAATCGGTTCATCAAGTGGGCCATCAAACTTGGCGAGTTCAACATCTCTTTTCAGCCATGGTCTGCTTTGAAGGCCCAGGCAATTGCTGACTTCATTGCAGAATGCACATGGAAGCAGGAGGCGCCCTCTCAAATGACTGAGGCACCTGAGGCTGATGTTGTCTACGAAGCCAAACCAGCCTAGACCCTCCATGTGGATGGAGCGTCCAACCTTGCAGGCTATGGGGCCGGCCTGATCTTAGTCGACCCAGATGAAGAAAGCCTGGAGTATGCATTACATTTTTTTATTTCAGGTATCAAATAATCAGGCAGAGTATGAAGCCCTCCTCGGAGGGTTACGAATCGCCCATGAACTAGGATCAGTCGGGTGAGAGCCTTCTCCGACTCCCAACTGGTGGCCAATCAAGTGAAGGATGAATTTGAAGCAAGGGACCCGATCCTAGCCAAATACTTAAACGAGGTACAAAACTTCATCTCTCAGCTCAAGTTCTTTGAAATCCTCCATATACCCCAGCTTCAGAACTCTTGGGCGGACGCTCTGTCATGGTTGGCTATGGTCGCCACCAGTACCTCGACCGAACCTTCGTGGAGCATCTGTAGTGCCCGAGTACTGCGGAAAAGCCGACCGAGGTCCACCAAGTGGAACAAGAAGCTTCTTGGATGGTTCCAATTTTTGCTTCCGTGGTCAAAGGGACTCTTCGGAAGATCCAACTAAGCCAAGCGAGTGCGCTGGACAGCCTCCAAGTACGTTGTCCTTGACGGTGTTCTGTACAAGCGGTCATTCTCACAGCCGCTGCTGAAGTGTTTGGGATCGACCGATGCAGATTATGCACTCAGAGAAGTCCATGAAGGCATCTGCGGCGACCACCTTGGAGGAAGGTCCCTGTCCTACAAGATCATTTGATAGGGGTACTATTGGCCTCCCATTCAAAAAGATGCATTAGACTTCGTCCGAAGGTGCGACGCATGTCAAAAATACTCCATCATCCAAAGGAGGCTTGCTAGCCAGCTGACCCCAATCACTGCACCATGGCCATTCGCACAATGGGGGATTGATATCTTGGGACCATTTCCCACGGTGTCCGGGTAATGAAAATTTCTACTCGTGGCCATTGACTACTTCACCAAATGGGTGGAGGTTGAATCGCTGGCACAAATCACAGAGGCCAAGGTGGAGAACTTCGTCTGGAACAACATTATCTTCCGGTTTGGCATTCCTCAAACAATCATTACTGATAATGGAAGACAGTTTGACAACTCTAAGTTCCAGAACTTCTATCATAGTATCACATCTTTCATCGGCTTACGTCAGTCAGTCAGCCTCAGTCCAATGGAGAAGCTGAGGTCACCAATCGAATGATCCTGCACGGGCTGAAGACCTGTCTTAACGAAGCCAAAGGGCTTTGGGTAGAAGAACTCCACTTAGTGCTATGGTCATATCGGACTATCGCCCGAACGACAACTGGTTACTTATGGAAGTGAAGCCGTCATCCCTATTGAGATCTCTCTGCAATCCCTGTGGATTGATCGTTACGTCGAACTGGCTAACTCTGAGCAGCGAAGGGCTGACCTAAACCTACTAAAAGAAACTAGACTCCGAACAAGCTTGAGGATGGAAACCTACTGTCAGAAGATGGCAAAATGTTATAACTCACGGGTCAAGCCATGAGTTTTCCGGGTCGAAGATCTAGTCTTGCGAAGGGCGGAGATTTTGAGACCGACCAAGCAAGGGAAACTCTCCCTAAACTAGGAAGGACCTTATCAAGTCATTGAAGTGATCCGGGCCGGAACCTACCGCCTCGAGCATTTGGACGGACTGTAGATAGCACGTCCATGGAATGTAGACAACCTTCGCAAGTATTATTAATAAAGTCCATAACTCTTCTTTATGAATCACTTCCGAAAGTCCGACTCCGGTCGGCAAAGGCTCTAGCGCAGCCCACTTTCGAAAGTCTGACTCCAGTCAGCAAAGGCTCTAGGGCAGCCCCACTTCCGAAAGTTCGACTCCAATCGGCAAAGACTCTAGGGTAGCCCACTTCCGAAAGTCTGACTCCGGTCGGCAAAAGCTCTAGGGCAGCCTACTTCCGAAAGTCTGACTCCGGCTGGCAAAGGCTCTAGGATAGCCAACTTTCGAAAGTCTGACTCCAGTTGACAAAGGCTCTAGGGCAGCCATCTTCCAAAAGTCTGACTCCGGTCGGCAAAGGCTCTAGGGCAGCCCACTTCCGAAAGTCCAACTCCGACCGGCAAAGGCTCTAGGGCAGCCCACTTCCGAAAGTCTGACTCTGGTCGGCAAAGGCTCTAAGGCAGCCCACTTTTGAAAGTCTGACTTTGATCGATAAAGGCTCTAGGGCAGCCCAATTCCAAAAGTCTGACTCCAGTCAGCAAAGGCTCTAGGGCAGCCCACTTCGAAAGTCCGACTCCGGTTGGCAAAGGCTAGGCAGCCCACTTTTGAAAGTTCGACTCCGGTCGGCAAAGGCTCTAGGGAAGCCCACTCTCGAAAGTCCGACTCCAGTCGGCAACATCCCTAGGTTCGGACCAGCCGACGGACCAATACTTGGAAAAAATCCTAAGTGAATTGGTCCGGCCTGAGTTACAGTCCTTCACCCACCTGCACTCTCTTTGAGTTTGGACCAATCGACGGACCAATACTTGGAAAAAATCCTGAGTGAATTGGTCTGGCCTGAGCTACAGTCCTTCGCCCACCTACACTCTCTTGAAGTTCGAACCAGCCGACGGACCAATACATGGAAAAAGTCTTAAGTGAATTGGTTCGGCCTGAGCTACAGTCCTTCACCCACCTGCACTCTCTTTGAGTTTGGACTAGCCGATGGACCAATACTTGGGAAGAAAATCCTAAGTGGCTTGGTCCGGCCTGAGCCACAATCCGACGACAGTCTCCACCACCTTTGACTTCGGATGAGCCGATGGATTAACACTTAGGGTAAAAATCCTAAAGTTGCTTGGTCTGGCCTAAGCTACTATTCGACATCTACTTCGGAGGTCCGGCCGTCGCTCAGACTAGCCGACGGGCAAACACTTAGAAAATTTTTCAGAAGAGATTACTTTGGCAAGTATTGTCAGTCAGCAGCACAAGCATGAGAAAGAGGCATTATAAAGAAGAAAATTTTCTGCTAGATTAAAAGGTTCTTTACAAAATAGAAGGTCAGACCTTTACAAACATTTAGGTCTGACCCTCGGAAAGTACAGGCGGGACACCGACTTCACTTTCCTCGACGCCTTCTGAAGCTCCGATGGAAGTAGCCGCTATCCCCGCATCAGCTTTGATATGGGCATCCGATCCAGCCCCCGCTTCAACGGCCTCAACCGGGGCCTCGACCACAGCGGCAGTCGGATCCATCACCTCCATGCTCTCTTCTTCCATCGGCTTGGCGACTGAAGGAAAGAGAATCGAGGTCTGGGAAGACAATGCCAACCTTCTCCAGACACTCCTCGTACCCAAAACCGAAGCCGACTATCCCGGCCTCGTTCATCTCTCCAACAAAGTCTTCGAAGACTTTGTATTCTGCAACGGCCTTTTCAGAAGTCGTCTTCAGCAATTCTTGGGTCATCTTCAGTAGAACCTTATATCGCTCCGCCACCGCCTGGTGGCCCCTCGAGCGTGCCTAGGCTTCGGCCAGGCGCCCCTCCTCTTCTGCCACCCGGCGGGTCAAGGATTTGACCTTTCGTTGCTTGTCTTTCAGCTTTGCCTCCCTGTCGGCCTCCCGGGCCAGCGAGCCTCGATTTGCTTCCTTTGGGCCTCCAACTCGGCCTGCAGGGTGGACACTTCTGCCTCGACTACCCAAAGACTGGTCACCTCCACCCTGGAGGCTGTCAGCGCCACCCAGGCAGTGTCTCTTACCGCCTCTGCCCTTTTGGTCAGATGCTCCTTCAGGTGGAGCAACTTGCCCAGGCCGTCGTCCACTAGCAGCGAGTCCTAGATGAGCTACCGACAGATACATAGTTAGAAAATTATAACAGTAAAGTAAGGACTGAAAGCTTAAGCTCGAAACTCACCCCTAACAAGTGGTGAAGAGTACTCCGGACGGCCTCGTTCACCGACCGGTCATCGACACCAGTAATAGCCCTCTCAAGCTATTCTCTGACCCCTTCGACATCGCGGATGGTACGCTGCCTTCGATGCTCATCATCATTGACGTCTTCGATTCGCCCCCGGGGGCCATCGACCCTTCAGCCGCTTGGTCCCCCCGGACCATCAAAGAAGCCTCCTCCATCAGATCTAATGGTGGGGAGGATGGAATCGCCTCTACTCCTGTCGGCACCGGATATTCCTCCTCTGCTCGGGTGGCTGACTGCCCAACCGAAGAAGACCGCTTCGATGCCATCACCCTTCGACAATCTGCCAGCGGTATGTCATCTTCCAACTCCACCGACACTACCGTGGCTGACGGTTCCTCCGTCCATCGCTTCTTCGACCTCTTGGGTGCCGACTCCACCTCCCGCTGCCTCTTCGACTCTCAAGGAGCTGGCTAAGAAATGCGGACAGCCCTCCTCTGTGCCGACCATGCTGAAAGAGTCGCCCGATCCGGCTTCATTTTCCCTCTGCCAGCAAACAAGACCAAAATCAGTCATAGCAAAAACCGATAAAGGAAGGAAGGATAGGTCCCTCTCAACGACCTACATCCTACCCAGCATTCAGTGCTGGTTGATCCCAGCCTGATGGAGACTCCCTTCATGGAGCATGAAGCCGACGAACTTCGGGTCCTCATCATTCAGCTTGTGGAAGTCAGCCTCATCGGCCCTCGACACCTTCCTCCCATTCAGGGCATTCGGCCTCGGCTCCCTCCATGCCGTCTCAAAGCCCCACGGCTCTAGACTATCTACGAAGAAATATCGGGACTTCCATCCATGAATAGCGGACGAAAGCCCCATAGAATCTTCCGGCCAGGACGGGAACTGAACATCCACTATTCCTGACTCGGAAGTCCTACTTCAATAGAAAAAAATTTGAAAACAGCGACGACCTTGGTTCGATGTCGGCCTCCCGACAAAGAACCATAAAACCACAGAGCACCCAAATACTGTTCGGGGTCAGCTGGGAAGGTGTAACCCTAAATAGGTTGAAAACTTGGATGAAGAAATTATGGATCGTAAATCGGAGGCTGGCTTTCAGGTGGTCCTCATATAAGGGAAGGGCTCCTAAATTTAGGGGGCCGTTCACCCTACCCTCGCAGCTAGGGATGTGGAGGGGATGCTGTATACAACCCTAAGACCCTCTACCCTCTCCCGGGTCATGGTTGAAGAGATATCATATGGACCGGGTTCCCTATTCCCATGAGCCGAACTTCGACTCCCAGAGTTCATCCTAATGGAGTTGCAGAAAAGGAGGAAGGCGGATGCGGGACTAACCTGGACTTTGGACTTCCTAAAGGAACTAGAGCAGCGGGAGGAGGAAGCTTTCTCTTTGAGCCCGGGTACGGTGGAAAGCTCCCTCTGAACCCTGGTTCCTCACTTTTATAGGCGGCGGGTGGCAGTTTCCCAATGCCCCCCCACGTGCCATGACCCGACGGCAAACGACGCATCTCTCGAGTTTAGCGAGAATCCGATGGGACGCGCTGGATGGTATCCAGTCATGATCCACATGACCGCCAAAGCAACGGTGGATGGATCGCTTCAGACACCGCACCGACCACTCAGATGAGGCCACATGGCCCACGTCGCATCGTGGACCCAGCGGGCGTGCATTTCCGGACTGGCACCCCTCATCATGCACCATACCAGCAATAACTGCCTCTCCCGCCGCCACCAATCTAATGTTGACACCTATCCAAGAGCGAAAATCAGAGCAGAAGATGCCCGGTCACAGCACGCCGGATCAGATTCGCCATCATCTTGAGGACTGGCACATTAATTATCAAGTAATGCCCTCGTCCTTTCAGCCTGCAGGCTCGCCCGAAGGCCAAGGGTAGGGGGGATAACTGTTATACTTTAATGGCTCACCGTCAGACTGAATCGGTCCCTTTTTGCGGTCCAACCGGTCCACTCTTCTAAAGCTCCAACGGACACCCCAGCAGAAGTTCGACCCACCGGAATAGAGGTCCGACGGCCCGCTCTTGCTGAGGTCCGACGGCCCGCTCTTGCTGAGGTCTGACCCATTGCTCTCCCTCGAAGGTCTGACCCACCAGAGTAGAGGTCCGATGGCCCGCTCCTGCTGAGGTCCGCCCACTGCTCCCCACGGAGGTCCGACCCACCGGAGTAGAGGTCCGACGGCCCACTCCTGTTGAGGTCCGGCCTACTGCTTTCCTTTGGAAGTCTGACCCACCGGACTGGCCTTCCCGCTTGACATCCGACAGACATGCTTCAGAACCCAGAGGGTTCCAAAAACCCCTTTCTATTACAACGGACTCCGCCACATCAGCGATATTGCTCCACTACTCCCACGATGTTGCCCTATCCGGATTCCACGTGGCCACTCGCCAGATTCTCCTAGGGGCAGATCGATCTTTTTTGGACTTCCCCCTAATGAATTTTGGACTGTTCCGTGCTTATATAAGGTGCCCAGGGGACCCCGTTTTGAGCTAAGGACTCTCTTCCCTCTCCTTACGCTATCTCTTTGATTCCTCCATTCTGTTTCCTTCAAGCTCCTGCTAACTTAGGCATCGGAGGGTCCCCCACCGGAACACCCCCAGCGCCTTGGGGACTTTGTTGCAGGTCTACCGGGCGAGGAGATCTCCAGCATAACCAATTGGACCCGGTCTAGGAGAACTCGCCGCAACAATATTGATCAACGGTACTGCCCCTAGGAGAATCTGGCAAGTGGCCATGTGGCATCTGGATAGGGAAGCATCATGGGAGTAGTGGAGCAGTACCGCTGATATGGCAGAAGTCTGTTGTAACAGAAAGGGGTTTTGGAACCCTCTGGGTTCTGAAGCATGTCTATCGGATGTCATGCGAGAAGGCCAGTATGGTGGGTCGGACTTTCGAAGGAGAGCATAGGCCGGACCTCAGCAGGAGCGGGCTGTCGGACCTCTACTCCAGTGGATCGGACCTCCGATGGGGAGCAGTGGGCCGGACCTCAGCAGGAGCGGGCCGTCGGACCTCTACTCCGGTGGGTCGGACATTCAAGGGAGAGCAGTGGGCCGGACCTCAGCAGGAGTGGGCCGTCGGACCTCTACTCCGATGGGTCGGACTTCTACTGGGATGTCCGTTGGAGCTTTAGAGGAGCGGCCCGGTCGGACCGCAAAAAGGGGCTGGTTCAGTCTGACGGTGAGCCGTTAGGGTATAACAAATATAAATCTGACTTGGCTTGACAGGACGAGATGTGATGCCATATCGTGATAGTTTTTAAAATCCATGCACCATTGTATCTGCTATCTTTTCAAATGAGAGAAAAGATTTTGTTGCCCTCTCTTCGAGAAGGAAATAGCTATATAAGAGCAGAAAGATATTTCTTCTTCTGCTCAGAAAAAAAATCTATGCACCGAGCTCTAATATCACCCTTCCAAAGACCCCTCCATTATTTTTGCTTACTCTTTTCTCTTCGATGGTCCACATTTTTATCTCAGGAATCGATAGTGACCATCTCCATCCGTCCCGAGTAGTCGGGTTTTTTTACTCTCAAGCATACCATGAAAAACTAGGATTTTCAAATCTTTCTGTCAATAGAGTTTAGTGGTTTCATGTTTCAATGCAGACCATAAATACAAAGTAAAGCAAGAAGGAAGTGCAGCTGCTAGAAAGAAGCACAGTACTTGTTATTTGTAAAGCAGAGGACGATACCCTTTAAGTTCCTTTTCAGAAGAAGTTAGAGAACTACAAGAAGATAAAAAAATTGTACATTTTAATATAATTGTTTAGAATTTATATCTAAATAGGGATGTTATAATATTTTTTAAAAAAATTAGACACCCATTTTCACAAAATTATAACTTCATAGTATAAAATTATGACACTATTCACAATTTCAAGGTGAAAAGTCTTTAGAATTTTTCTAGCAGTCATAAAATACTCTAAACTTATGACACTGTATGTCAAAATTTTATTTTCTAAAATTTTTATACCCTTTTTGGGTATTATAATACATTAGTTTAGAAATTATGATATCCTAGTTCAAATATTTTAACGTCCTGGCATGAAATAAGAAATTGAATGCATTAACCCTTTCTACCAGAATTTTGGTTCATCCATGGGCTGAATTATAACTCTTAAAATGTCATAACACACCATGATAAAAAAATAATATAATTCAGTCAAGAATAATATTATGTCACTATTTAAAAAATTATGATATTCTAGTTTAAATATTAGACATCCAAGTATGAAACAAGAAACTAAATGCATTAACCCTTCCTACAGGACATTTTTTTATCCATGGATTGAATTATGACTCCCACATTGTTATAATATGTCATGGTGTAATGCAGCCTGAAATAGTATTGTGACACCCTAGTTAAAAATTTATGACATTCTAGTTTAAACATTATAATATCCTGACATAAAATAAGAAACTGAATGCATTAACCCTTTCTACTAGAACTTTCTTTCATCTGTGGGTTGAATTATGACTTTTACAATGTCATAACACGCCATGGTGAAAAAATTATGATAAATTTAGTCCGAAATAGTATTATGATATCCTAGTTCAAAACTTATGACACCTTAGTTTAAATATTATGACATCCTGGTATGAAATAAAAAATTAAATGCATTAACCCTTCATACCAGGACTTTCTTTCATTGTGGGATGAATTATGACTCCTATAATATCATAATATATTGATGAGGATATCATCCAGTATGAATTTTGATGGATGCCCAGCATATTTTTTTTGAGAAGATAGATGCATTTATTTTTTACTTGATGTATGGGGATTGGATTTATTTTTTATTTTCTTGTATCCAGCTCTTACACAGATCTCAAAGTATGGAACTGGATTAGTTTGGATTATTTAAAATTTATTTTAGATTAGTTTGAAGTCTTACAATTTTGGTCAAGTTGATTTCTAGTTTGTTGGGGACTAGAGTCTATTTAAAGAGGTTCCATCATTATAATAAATCATCAAAAAATTCATAAAAGTATTTTAGATTTTTCCTGATTCTCTTCTTTCTCCTATTTTCCTGCTCTCCTTCTCTCTTCTTCTTCCTTTGCTACCTCTTCTCCCCTTCTTTCCCTACTTTTTTTCCCATTCTTCTCTTTTTCTTCTTATTCCTCTTCTCAACTTCTCCTTCTTTCCCTCTCTTAATCTCCCTCCCTTCGATGCTATTCTAAAAGGGATGAGACCCTATCTCCATCCCAATTGCAAACCACCTCCCACCCACCACCAAGCCAACCCCTAGCCTAGAACTACCGTCACCACTACATCCCATGCTCCTTTGCCACCGTTAACCATCACCTTAGCCCTCTTCCATTGCCACGGCCTCCTCTAACTCTTGTTCGGGTGTCCCTACTAACATCCCAACACTAGCGACCCTATCGCTTGTGGCACCCCATCATTCACCTAAAGCCCTCCTCTTGATCGCTCTCCAGTTTGTCTGACATCCATGATGCCAATGCCACCCACCCACCTCGGATCATTTCTAGCCTTTGTCTAGGCCAAAGCCCTCCTTCCAATCCACCTCCCATGGTCGTGCCACCAATCATGCCGCCACCCGTGCCTTCTTCACCTTCATCCTGTCATCGACATTCCTTTTCGATCACCTCTGTTGCCATCGATGAGGCCATGCAACCTTCTCCATTAGTCCATCATCATCGATTGACATCTTTTCCCCTTCCTCTATTCGTGAAGCCTCCCACTGATCGGACACCACCTACCATTCTCGGTCGCTCGATGCCTCCCATCCATGAGGGACTCACCTCCGACCACCGACACCCATCGATGCCAACTCCCGAATGGTCGAAATCCTTCCTCCTCTCTGTGCGCCCGTGCTACCATGCCACGATTCCATCCAATCCACAGCCCATGCTGCCCTGCCAACTCGTGCCACCGTGCCTCTGCATCTTGGCATCGTCCACCTCCAAGCTTGTCGAGGCCATGCCAGTCGTCTCCACGAGTAGCCCACTTGGCCTCTCCACTAGTTCGCAACCTTGGGAAAATTCATTCTACATGAATATGAAAGCAAGAGGAAGTTTGTTTTGCATGATTTTCGAAGCAAATCCCAGACCATTGCTGACTTCTATACATTAGGCTATTTTGGGCTAATTCAGATTAATTTTGTTGACTTTGGACTATTTTGAGGGTTATTAATTGGCTAACTTAAATTTATTAGTTGGCTAATCTCTCTTTAATTGTATGATCCAGGTCTGAAGATTACCACCTGATTCACTCGTGAACTAATGGCCAGACATCCTGGCAACCTTCAGATTAATCTCCCTCTTTCAAGAAACCGTGACATCCCATGCTCGGTGAGACTTCTTCATTATTTAGATTAGGATTTAAAATAATTGTTAGAATTTTATCTTTATTAGTTTTCCTATCTTTAATTTAGTTAAACCTGAGTTAATTGAATTGAATAATCCTAATTTAATAGTCATTCTTTAACAACCAACAATCCAACTTTTGAAAACTTTCAACTATGCATGTCGATCATGTCACTTTCTAGTTCAGACCTTAATTTTAACTAGATCTAAATTAGTTTTATTCTTGCTTGCCTTAATTATTTACTTTTATTTACCTTAATTACTTATTTATTTTGTCTGGTGATCTCAATAGATGGTCATTAGGTCTAGGATAGCTAGCCCGTCCTGCATCACATGCGATAAAAAAACATGATAAATCAGTCCGAAACAGTATTATGACATCCTAGTTCAAAAATTATAATACCATTGTTCAAATATTATAACACTCCGGTATGAAATAAGAAATTGAATGCATTAACCCTTTCTACCTAGACTTTCTTTCATCTGTGGGCTGAGTTATAACTCCCACAGTATCATAACATGCCACGGTGAAAAAATATGACAAATTAGCCTAAAACAATATTATGACATTTTAGTTCAGAAATTATGACATTCTAGTTCAAAAATTATGACATTCTATAATATTCTGACATCCTAGTACAAAATAATAAACTAAATACATTAACCCTTCATGCTAGGACTTTCTTTCATTCGCAGGCTAAATTATGACTTCCATAACGTCATAACATGCCATGGTAAAGAATCATGACAAATTTAGTTCGAAATAGTATTATGATACCCTAGTTCAAAAATTATGAGACCCTACATAGATTTAAGCTGGAAAGCCTTACATTTTTTTAATAATTAGATAGAATTTATTTTTTCATAATCTTACATTTCTTTTTTTCTATGTTTCAGTTGATTTTGCAATTATTCCACGGTCTAGTGTGAATGCCTCATATTTGTTTAAGAACTATAACAAGCTGGTAGTGTACATTCAAAGAATTTGAAAGATGGGTTTTCTTTTGTTCATTTAGATATAATCTTGAAGACTTCATTTGGTGCCTTTGTCGACATGCAACTATTCATAGTCGAAGGGTGACTCCTTACAGATATAATCAGATGTCATAAGGGAGGTGATGAGTTCAGTTTTTATAGTAAATTAGTTACATTCAGTGTCAAGGAAGTGACACTAATTGTGGGTCTTCCATGCCATCGAAAGAATATCTTCATGGTAGGCCAAAATAAAAAGGACAAGTTATTCCAAAAATCTGCCCAGCAATTAGATCTTTAGCATAAGGATTTGGAGAAATTGATAGCCTAGCTTCGGTCCTCAAAGATACAAGAGGATTTTGAGGATATTATTAGGCTTTGGCCCACGTCGTCGACCCTATACCAGCCTACTATCCTTCCAGGAGGGGCCATTACATGCGACATTCCACCAGCGGGGGGACCATCAGGTGGTCGGGAAGAAGCAGCAGGATGGCTCGATCGGTTGGGAGAGCCATTCCTCAACCTCGGACCATGGTACACTCATTCATCGATGGCACCAGCATGGCCAGGAACTTAGGCAAGAGTTCCTCCACTCTGCGCCCCCTCACCCTTAATGGCCTCCACCGAAGGGTCCATAAATAAGGCCATCTGCTGCCAAGTGGAAAGGTACCTCGAAGAGCAAGAGCGCAAGCCGGCTGACCTATCCTGCCAGTTTGCTAAGATTCAAGGCTCCCCCAGTGAGCCTACGGGTTACGACACCCATCTACCCTTCTCTCGTAGAATCTAAGAGGAACTGATCTCTGACCAGTTCTGCATGCCCAGGTTGATCCCTACGATGGGATAATTGACTCCCTAGACCACCTAGAAAGCTACAAGGCCCTCATGAGGGTCCAGGGGACCATCGATGCTCTCCTCTGCATCACCTTCCTTGCTACCCTCCAAAAGGCTACTCGAGCCTGGTTTTCTAAACTCGAGTTAGAAAGCATCGACTCCTTCTTATAGCTAGAGAAAAAGTTCATGGTGCACTTTGATGCATGCAAAAAGGTGCGACGTGAGGCTGATAGTCTCTTCTTGATCTGCCAGTAGGATCGAGAGCCCCTCTGGGACTATGTGTCCCGATTTAAAGATGCCACTCTGTAGATCTATCACCTCGATGAGTTAGTTGACATGCTGAAGAGGGGGCTCAGGACCTCCCGCTTCACCTACTCTCTCGACAAGAAACCTTCGAAGACTTACTCAGAGATCCTCCTTCAGGCCCATAAATATATTCGTGTGGAGGAGGCCGACCATACCAAGAGAGAGCTGGATGGGAGGCCACTGAAGAGACAAGCTGTGGCGTAAACAACTGGCCCCCTGGCCCCGAAGGCTATGCCGGCCTCACAACTAGGGTCTAGGCCCAGAGTCAACCCCACCAAGAAAGAAAAGTTCACTCCTCTCCTCACCCCGAGAGTGAAGATCTTGATGGAAATTAAGGGTGAGCACTTCCTTTGTCGTCATCCCCCGTTGAGGCCATCCACTGGATGTAACAGATCTTGCAACTACTACTTCCACCAGGACCACGGCCATGACACTGAGGAATGCTGCCACCTGAAGGAGGAGATAGAAGATCTGATCAAGCATGGCTACCTTGGGAAGTACATGGAGGGAGGAGCTGCTCCAGTAGCCCAGAATTAAGAGCCCGGTCACTTGCCATCGACAACTGGCCTACTGAGAAGCTGGTCAGAATGATCTCCTTGGGGGCAAGGAGGAGCTCGAAGAGGGCTAGGGGGAGAGAGGGAAGTGATGATGTACTCCCCTACAAGGGAGAAGGGTTGGCTAGGATAGACAACCCAAATAATGACACTGTCAACATAGAAATGTTGATAGCAAAGCACCCTACAAAAAGAATTATGGTTGATAGTGGAAGCTCTGTTGACATCCTTTTTTATGATGCTTTCACAAGGATGAACTTGTCCATTGACCAAATAAAATCAGTATTCATGCCCTTAATGGGCTTCACCAGGGATTCGATTGGAGTTGAAGGGGAGATCACGCTCCCAATAACTATCGGGATGCCACCATGGCAGACTACTATGTTGACAACATTCACCATTGTGAGGCTTCTTTTGCAGATCCTGGGACATCCTAGACTCAATCTGCTCGACGCTACCATCTCCACTCAATGTCTCCTTATCCAGTTCCCCACTCCTTGGGGGACCAAAGAGATGAGAGGATCCTGGCAGCCAGTCCAGCACTATTTGCAGATAGCCCCAGGAGTGCGAGAAGCCAAGCAGGGTTTGGTCATCGACCAATTGAGCCTGATAAAGGAGCCGAAGGGTGGGCTAGTTGAGCCCTTGTTATCTTTCTCTCTAGGGCAGGACCCCCTGAAGATGGTGCAAGTGGGAGCCCTACTACCTGAAGAGGAGAGATCCCGTCTACTCAGTTTTTTGTAGGCCAATATGGATGTCTTTGCCTGGACTGTAGTAGACATGCCAGGATCCCACCAGAAGTGATCACTCATAGGCTGAACGTCAACC
Source organism: Areca catechu (assembly GCA_021397845.1). Classification (NCBI taxonomy): domain Eukaryota; kingdom Viridiplantae; phylum Streptophyta; class Magnoliopsida; order Arecales; family Arecaceae; genus Areca; species Areca catechu. The sequence goes on from CM038042.1 coordinate 57,488,231, forward strand.
CTAACTGCCACCCAGTCCGGCAGAAGAAGAGAAGTTTTGCTCTAGAGCGATAGAAGGTGATCGACAAAGAGGTCAAAAAGTTTCTCGCGGTAGGCTTCATTCATGAGGTACGGTATCCTAACTGGCTTGCTAATGTAGTGATGGTAGGAAAGCTTCTAGGAAGTGGAGGATCTGTGAGGACTACATTGACCTTAATCGGGCATGCCCAAAGGATAGCTTCCTGCTCCCCAAGATCGACTAGTTGATGGATGCGACCTCGGGCCACAAGTTCCTCAACTTCATGGAAGCATTCTCCGGGTACAACCAGATCCGTTGCACTCAGAGGATGAGGAGCATATGGCATTTATGACCGATAGAGGTACGTACTGGTATAGATGATGCTATTCAGCCTCAAGAATGTAGGGGCCACATACTAGCGCTTGGTCAATAGGGTCTTTAAAGACCAGATCGGTCACAACATGCAGGTCTACGTGGATGACATGCTTGTTATGAGTGGCGAGGAGTCGAACCATATCACCGACCTGGCGAAGGTCTTTAATAACCTTCACCTTTATTAGATGAAGCTGAACCCCGCCAAATATGCTTTTGGCATTATGGCAGGAAAATTTCTAGGATTCATGGTCACTCAAAGAGGGATAGAGGCCAACCCCGAGAAGATCGAAGCAATCACTGATATGAGGCACCCAGTCTCCAAGAAGGAGGTTCAGCGCCTGACTAGATGCATCTGAAAGGGATATGCCCTACAAGCCAATCTATGTTGTATCTCCCAAACTATTGTAATTGACAATTTTCTAAATAAAGGCATTATTTTTCATCATACGCTGTGTTTATATTATATGATGAACCCCATAGATTAGGGCTATGATTTTAGGGTTATGATGAGATCATACCAGTAAGACCTAAAATCTTAAAACCTTAATCTAAAGATTCCTAGTCAAAGGAACCCTGAGTAGGGGATCAGGGTTTTCCGGTAAGACTAGCACATCCCATGTATACTGGAAAGGGTGACTGCTCTCATAGTCACTTGTGTATGACACTAATACTGGGATGTGGGTGCTCATTGGAGAATGAGTTCACTGATATGATCTAACTTGAGAACATATAATGGAGTCTTAGCTACATGTCAATAGAAGGTTCTCATAGTGGGAGTGGTACAAGTAATCTTTTGACCTGAGACTGCCATAAGTGCTTTATGTACATGAACCCATTCTTTGGTTCAATCCTAATCATGACACTGAGTCATGCACAGGATTGATACTGGGAATGGTGAATTGGATATGAAGGTAATGAGTAGGTCAACAAGGAATCGATCACTCTTAGTAAGAGGAGATTGCATCCAACTAGTTAACAATCGGATGATGATTCAGGAATCTTTGATCAAAGTAAAGATATTAGAATGGTTTCTAATATCAATATAATTGAATCATCGATATAAGATTGAGCTAGAAATAAATATAATATTGGATTTGACATATATCCATATCCATAATTATATTTTTGGGTGCAGGCAGATCGAAAGATTTAATTGTACAGTAACTCTCTACTGAAGGGTAATTTTGGTATTTCACCAGAATTTCCATATCTTCCAGGTAGACATGACACGTTGCTAGACATCAATCTTGTCTTATGGGTTGATCAAATTCAAAGATCATTTATTAGGAAGAGTCCTAATTGATCAAATCGGGTAAGCCCGGTTTGACCTAAATCGATTAGAAAGAGTTCTAATCAAATTAGGTCAACTTGTATTCGAACCTACTGCTGGCTAGATGTGGAACCCAATGGGTCACACACTTAAGAGGATTGATCAAGAGTTTAATTTAGAATTAAATCATCTTTGCAGGATAACACTCTAGCAGGTGTTGCAAACCCTAGCTTCTATTCGAATCGGATTCGAATTAGGTTTCCGGATTGGTTCAAATTGGGTTCTAATTGGACCTAATTAGACCCTAATTATGAAAATAGGATTATGACTAACCCTATTGGCTAGCCATGTAACTAGGCTAGCCTCCCCACCCGCCCCTTTGCTTTTCCATTCCTAATGCCAAGAGTCCATGCGCTTATGGACTCTTGGCGCGCCATTTGGAAGAGTCCATGGCGCATGGACTCTTGGTGCACCCCGCTTAATTCTCCGATGAATTAAGATGGGGCGGTCTCCTTTCTTAATGATTAGCGCACCATCTGTCCCCCCTTGGATGGGAATCCAACGGCTGATAGGATTTTAAGAAAGAAGTAATGCGCTAACTCTTCCCGGGCGCGCGAAATAACATCTCTTCGGAGATGAAAAGTCGCGACCCCTTTCCTTTTAAAACACCGCGGTTTTTCTTTAAGAAAAGTGTGGGATTTAATCTGGAAGGCCGTGAGATGGGAGGATGGGGCATGAGAAATAGGGAAGGGGCGTGAGACAAAGTGGAATGGTGTTTACGGAGAGTTGTGTTCTTTTGAGAAGACATCTCTCTGTAATCTATTTAAACAACAGAGGTCTCGGGTGTTTGACTAATGAACGACAGAGTTTATTTTTATTTTCTTTTCTTTTCAGGAAACTGATTCCTTTTTATCTTGTTTAGGACATAGAGAGTTTCCCTCTTATAGAGTTCTCTTCTCTGTTGAAACTCAAGTCCAAAACAAGAGATAGGAAGAATCTCTTGATCCGTAAAAGAAAAGAACTCCTACTCTGTTTCTATTTCCTTTACTTTAAGACATTAGTGTCTTAAATCCTTCATCTCCTTCAAGACAAGAGTTTTATTCTTAGGACAAGGTCTTAAGAAAGGGAGAGGAAGAAGAAAGAAAGGAAGTAAGGAGCCCCTACCCTGAAGTATTAAAGCCATAGTCCTCTTGAGTTCTAGGATAAGAATTCAAGTGAAGGAATTTCAAAGAAGCTTGCATCTTGATCAATCATCTTGTGGATCACCATTGGAGGTGGACATTTGGATGCCTGGTGAATTCAATCAGCCCCTTCAACATCAAACTTTGTTGGAATTAGCGATTACAGGTTGGTACCCTAATTCTAACAATGTAAGTTTGTATGTTCATTATATGTTTTAATCCTAAATAAGGAGATCTTGGCTATGGGATTATGGTGCCAATTTAATCATTTTGAAATTACACTTCCGCTGCGGTGCACCAGAATCCCAACAGTGGTATCAGAGCCATCCTTATTACAGTTAAAACATATGAAAATTATTCATATGTGGTTTTGTTGTAGTATCGCATGTTAGGGTTTTAGACCCTTGAATGCTGATACACTTAGCATAATTTATGGGATGCATATATGATAATTAATGTTTTGATGTATGCCACTAGTTAGGGTTTTTCACTCAAACCCTAATTATTATTGAGATATGATTAGTTTTGAAGTCATCATACTGAAATAAGGTTGCCCTGGCATAATGGTGGATCCATTATATGGTAAATGGTTGTCCTAGTATGATGACACACTTAGCACATATATGTTTATCAGAGTGATATGATTGTGCTGGCAATTTTATAAAGCCCTCTTCTTAAAATTATATTAAGTCATAGTATATTTAACTAATAATCATCACTAGTCATGATGAACAATTGATCATTCGGTGTCTAAAAGGTGGTTTGGGAAGGTAAAGAGAATCGTGTTTTTAATTGGTTCCGTTGACTGACCTGGCCAATTTTTATTGGTGTCTAGGAAAGCAACGGGGGGACTCCCACATCTCTTCCACTTGCCTGGCCGATTTGATTATATTTAAATCTTGAATAAAATGCTTAGTGTTAAAAATACTATATATTGGCCTTCCTTCATGCTGGATCATTATTGTATTATATCTGCAAGACCTAATATGGTGATTAACATAATACTAGTCTAGTGCATAGATATGCTTACAATATATTCAGTATAATGCCTTGTTGTGTTATCTACAAGGGCATTATATTTGAGTAGTGACTGTATAGAAATGAAAGGGTCTTGACTTAACTAGAACATTATGGTTTGTTGTGTTTTCTGCAAGATTTATAATGTTCTAGAGGTCAAGTTATTTTTGAGAATTATATGAGATATAATTGGAAGAGTTTCCTACCTTAAGCTTATAAAAGATTTGTTGTGTTATCTGCAAGATCTTTTATAAGTTATTAGGATCTCAATCTCACTAAGAAAAACCGATCAGGATTTTTTCTTGATTATCATAGTGAGGGCTGTTAGGAAATGTGTCCCAAAGCTAATCGCTTGGGTTGTAGGCGGTTGTGCTCAGCACTGTATTCATTTTATGAATTAATAAAATTATTATTTTGGCAGCTCATCACATATTATATTTCCTTAATAATGAACTCTTTCATGTGATGAAGTCCTTAGGGCTACACTGAATTCGATACAGAGAGGATGTATCGACTGGTCCTTAAACCTTGTTCACAGCCAAAGGATATATTGTACTGGATGGCAATATATCAAATATAGGTTGTTGCAGTTCACATCGTTTGGTTGTCCTCTTGACCAAATGAGTGTGGTGACACTGATGTGATCTGCAAGTGGGATATATCATATCTCATTGAACGTGACTCCGTGAAACCCCTTTCTGCCAAAGGGATAATCACGATTGGATATGGGTATATGTGTCCCTCTGACTGAGGTCATCACGGTAGCTTGCAAGCAACTCCCTATGCTTTGGTGCCGGACTATCCAGATTTTTAATCCGGTGATGGAAGGTTTCTGGGTACAGGCAAGTACTTATGGAGCAGTGATGGACCAAGATGGAATTGACCTGTCCGAACAATTTGGATTGAATGTCTCGCTGTATCTCAATTTAGCAAATCCTCGGTCGGGGTAGCCCTAGTGAAGAGTCACTAGCTTGCAAGATTGAGACACGTTGTCGACTGACTTAGTCTGGGTTGGCAGCCCAATATCAGTCGTCCTGAGCATTAGAGATCAAAGGGATGAAATATACAGTAACCATATGCCAGAGGTTCGATTGTATGCTCCCGCATCTTCAACCTATCCGGACGTCGGGACCCATTGCTAGATGGTTTCCTGTGCTGGTACTGGAATTGTTCCAGTACTACCGTTTAGGTTCGAACCTATGAGCTCACATGCCACAGAGGATAACTCTCTGATCCGGATACCGATTACGATTGGGAATCATCTCGGTTTTATGGTCACGGTAATTTTTTAAGCACCTTTTTCCTCATCTTGCCCTTGTTTGGGTCAACCGAAAATTATTCCGGGCTGACCAAGTCTGCGCCAGGATTTTTCTGAATCAATTTTGAACTGATTCGGAGCTAAATTCGGCCTCCAATTGGTTGTGAACCAATTGAACCATTTTTAATTGGGCTTGGACCAGTTCAAATTAAATTGAACCAAATTTTTTGGGATTGGACCTTTGGGTTTAATTGATTTGAACCCAAAATTTATTAAACCGGTTTTTCTTTTGAACCATTGGTTTTAATTGGGTTGAACCAGTTTTTTTGAATGGTTTGCACGCTGATTTTTCATGCTGGGCGAATTCCATGCGATGGAAGCCATTCGGCGTCTCTTCATTTCCCATTCCACCTAATTACCTTAAACCCACTTTATTTGTTTTAATGGCTGTTTATTTGGTGTTAAGCCTCCGACGTCGATTGGCCTCCTAGCGTTTTCTTTTTCTCATCTGCTGCTGGCTCCTTTAAAAATCGCTGCAGTCCCCTGGTTCAAAGAGCTCTGTTTTGTTTTTCCACCGTGTGAGAGGTGTTCTTCCATGAGTGGATATTCTTCTTTAGAGAGCTTTGGTGTCAACCTTTGAATCAGTTTTTGGACTGAAGTTTTGTGATATATTGGGAGAGTTTGTGTTCCAAATCCCGTGTTGTTTTTGGTGCTCAAATTGGTGGAAGACAAAATTTGTTTTGGAGAAAACTGCAGCAGAACTTGGCATTCTGCTTTTCTTCTTCCTCCCCCACCATTTCATCGTCTTCAAGCGGCTAGCAACCGCTCGTGGAGAAGGATCGGAGAACCCCGGGCGTGTCTCCCCTCTAGAGGGAGTATCTCTTTACTCCTGGGAGCAAGAGAGTCGAACCAAATTTGCTGTTGCTGCTCCGAATTCAAGGAACCAAGTTGCTGTTTTTCCTGCAGCAGAAATTTTTCAGCAAGTTTTGGTTGATTTGGTAGATCCTTTTTGGTGCTTTTCCTTTGCAGATTTTGGTTGAAGATCAAAGCACATCTTACCCCCTTGCTGCTCTTCCGATTTGGGAGGAAAAGGAGGTCCTATTGCCACCTTTTGGTTACTGTTTTGAAGGACAAAAACAGGGACATCAACGTGCTGGAGGTTGAAGACAACGGGAATAAAGTTATTCCCGCTATTCCTGCAATACTAGCTCTATTCCAGACTTATTCCAGGAGGGAATAAGGTATTGTTTTTATTTCCTTTTCTCATGCATATGTAGATCTGGATTTGTAAAATATTTGATAAATATTCCATACCCATATTATAACATGTTTTAGTCTGTACATGCTTCCAGATTATGTTAGATCCTGCATGGAGCATGTTTTAGCTGTGCATTTTAAAACTGTTTTAAAATACTTACCTGCTCCCTGATGTTGCATGCTTAGGGTAGGCACCTGCAAATGAACATTTCAACTTTCAAGGGCTATGATTTTTGATAAAATAGTGGGAGACATAATTAAATTGAAGACCTAATTTAATTATGTAAGTCATTTCATGGTTGTTTGCTTATGTATTGTTCTTTATTAAATGTAGATAAATGGCATCTTCATTATCACTGCGAAGTATCTTAGATACCAACAAACTGACTGGTCCAAATTATGTGGACTGGTTGAGAAACTTAAAGATTGTACTGAGTTCAGAAAAACTTTCTTATATTCTTGATACCCCTAGTCTTAATCCACTAGGGGATGATGCCACACAGGAAGATTTGGCCACATACAAAATGTGGCAGAATGACTCCCTCACTGTCAAGTGTATCATACTGGCCTCTATGACCAATGAGTTACTGAGGCAGCATGAAAGCATGGATACTCAATCCATAATGCTCAATTTAAAAGAGCTTTATGGAGAACAAAGCAGAACTGCTAGATCGAAATATCTAAGCAGTTATTCCATGCTAGGATGACAGAGGGTACATCCATTCAGGATCATGTCCTGAAGGTAATTGACTTAATCACCAGATTGGGTCAATTAGGGTTTATTATGGATGGGGAGCTGAATCAAGATTTAATCCTGCAATCACTCCCGGACTCATTTTCTCAGTTTGTCTTGAATTATCACATGAACAAACTGAACACTTCCTTGCCTGAGCTGTTAAATATGTTAAAAACAGCAGAGAGCCACGTTAAGAAAGAAAAGGCTCCACTTCTTCTTGTTGATAAGACCAATAGGCAAAAAGGATTTTAGTAGGAGGCTAAATCCTAAGGGTGGCATCAATAAGAACAAGAAAGGAAAGAAGGCCTCAAAACAGTCAACCTGTTTCTTTTGCGGCAAAGCGGGATATTGGAAAAGGAATTGCAAGGCTTACCTTGCAACTGTGAAGCCTGGTGCGGCAGATGCACCAAAAGGTATGTATGAGATACATACTATATTAACATTAAATTCGTCTATATCAAATACTTGGGTATTGGATACCGCTTGTGGTTACCATATATGCAAATCTTTGCAGGACCTCCACAAGCTTAAAGTATTGAAGGAAGGTGACTTCAATCTCTACGGTGCTGGTGGTGATATCATCCAAGCAGAAGCTGTAGGGACCTATATTCTGAAGTTGCCTTCAGGGAAGATCTTGGAGTTAGAAAATTGTTACTATATGCCAAAGATTATTAGGAACATTATATCTATTCCTTTGTTATTAAAACAAGGATATGTAATGGATGTAACGAGCACTGGTTGCTCGATAATGTTATCTAATAAAATTATTTGTTCTGGCATATTTAGCAATGGGCTCTTAACTCTTTCTTCCAATGATAGTGTTTTTCATGTCAATAATAAAAGGAAAAGAAAGACTTTAATGATACTTTACTTTGGCATCATCGACTTGGTCATGTTAATGAGTATAGGATAAGCAAGTTATACAAGAAAAAATTCCTTGATCCTTATGAGTATGAATCATTAGGAACTTGCGAATCATGTCTCATGGTAAGTTGACCAAGACTCCATTCACTGGACATGGAGAAAGGTCAACTGAGTTATTAGGACTTATACATACTGATGTATGTGGTCAATGACAACTCAGGCCAGAGGAGGATACTCATATTTTATCACTTTTACAGATGATTTATCTAGGTTCGGATATGTGTATCTTATGAAACATAAATCTGAAGCCTTTGATAAATTTAAGGAGTATCAATATATGGTCGAAAACAAACCAGGAAAAGTATTAAAGTTCTTCTTTCTGATCGAGGAGGAGAATACTTATCCACGGAGTTTTTAGACTATCTTAAAGTTAATGGAATTCTTTCTGAATGGACCCTCCTTATACACCACAGCTAAATGGTATAGCTGAAAGGAGGAATCGTACCTTATTAGATATGGTACGATCCATGATGTGCTTCACAAATTTACCATTTCCTTCTGGGGTCATGCCCTAGAAACTGCTGTTTACATTCTGAACAAGGTACCTTCTAAATCCGTTGTTAGTACTCCATATGAAATTTGGAGTGGAAAGAAACCATATCTTAAATATTTCAAGGTATGGGGATGTCCAGCTTATGTTAAAAAAATTTTGGACATAAGTTGGAATCTAGAGCGGATAAATGTCTATTTGTAGGATATCCTAGAGAAGGTAGAGGATATCTGTTCTACCATCCTACTGAACAAAAGATTTTTGTCAGCAGGCATACCACTTTTCTAGAAAAGGAGTTCATTTTAGAAAAGGGCAATGGTAGAACTATTGAACTTGGAGAAGTACAAGAAACACAGATAGACAATTCTCAACCATTAGAACATATAGTTAGGACAGAACCAGAACACAAAACTCCTCCCCGTAGGTTGATAGAGTGCCACGGGCACCTGAGAGGTATGGGTTTATTATTGAAAATAATGAAGCCCAAGTCATTCAAAATGATGAACCTCTGACCTATACGGAAGCTATCTTGAGTACTGATTCAGATAGATGGCAAGAAGCCATGGAATCCGAAATAGACTCTATGTATGTAAACCAAGTATGGTCTTTGGTTGATGCACCAGAGGGTATTAATCCTATTGGGTGCAAATGGGTCTATAAGAAAAAGATTGGAGCTGATGGCCAAGTTGAAACCTATAAAGCCAGATTAGTGGCTAAAGGTTTTAGACAAAAACAGGGAATTGATTATGATGAAACATTCTCACCTGTTGCCATGCTCAAATCAATACGGATTTTACTTGCTATAGCAGCATATCATGATTATGAGATCTGGCAGATGGATGTGAAGACTGCATTCCTCAATGGCTTCCTTGAGGAAGAAGTCTACATATCACAGTCAGAAGGTTTTATTTCAAAAAATAAACCTAATCAAGTATGCAAGCTAAAGAAATCCATTTATGGATTAAAGCAAGCTTCAAGGAGTTGGAACATCCGCTTTGATGAAACTATTAAAAGGTTTGGTTGTATCAAAAATATGGATGAACCCTATTTATAAGAAGACTAGTGGGAGTGCCATAGTCTTTTTGGTTCTGTATGTAGATGACATACTCCTCATTGGGAATGATATCCCAATGTTGCAATCAGTCAAGGTTTGGCTATCAAACCATTTTTTCATGAAAGATTTGGGAAACATCCTATATACTAGGTATTAAGATCTATAGAGATAGATCTAAGAGGATGCTAGGCTTATCCCAATCTAGGTACATTGACTTAGTGCTGAAAAGATTCAGCATGGATGGAAGTAAAAGAGGTTATCTTCCTATGAGTCAAGGCATACATCTTTCTAAAAGGATGTCTCCTAAGACACCTGAAGAAAGAAATAGAATGAATTCTATACCCTATGCTTCGGCAATAGGGTCCATAATGTATGCCATGTTATGTACTAGGCCTGATGTGGCATATGCTTTAGGCATTGTCAGTAGGTTTCAGGCTGATCCAGGAGAGGATCATTGAAAAGCAGTTAAAAATATTTTAAGTACCTAAGAAGGACTAAGGATATTTTTCTGGTTTATGGTGGTTCTGATCTTAAACTAGAAGCTTATTCTGATTCTAGTTTTCAATCAGACCCTGATGATAGCAAATCTATTTCAGGATATGTTTTTACCCTAAATGGTGGAGCAGTGAGTTGGAAGAGTACCAAGCAGCAGACTGTAGCTGACTCAACCATAGAGGCAGAATACATAGCTGTTAGTGAAGCCGCCAAGGAAGCAGTATGGATGAAGAAGTTCATCACAGAGTTGGGTGTTGTTCCTGAAATTGAAAACCCAGTGCCACTTTACTGTGACAACACTGGGGCTGTTGCTCAAGCTAAGGAACCAAGAGCTCATCATAAGTCCAAGCACATTCTGAGACGCTTCCATCTCATCCGAGAAATAGTAGAGAGACAAGATGTCTACATAAATAGAGTTGATACAAAGAACAATGTAGCAGACCCGTTCACTAAGGCTCTACCACAGCAAGATTTTGATCGCCACCTCGAGTGTATGGGATTAAGATTTAAAGGCGATTGGCTTTAGTGCAAGTGGGAGATTGAAAGGAATATGCCCTACAAGCCAATCTATGTTGTATCTCCCAAACCATTGTAATTGACAATTTTCTAAATAAAGGCATTATTTTTTATCATACGCTGTGTTTATATTATATGATGAACCCCATAGATTAGGGCTATGATTTAGGGTTATGATGAGATCATACCAGTGAGACCTAAAATCTTAAAACCTTAATCTAAAGTATTCCTAGTCAAAGGAAACCCTGAGTAGGGGATCAGGGTTTTCCGGTAAGACTAGCACATCCCATGTATACTGGAAAGGGTGACTGCTCTCACAGTCACTTGTGTATGACACTAATACTGGGATGTGGGTGCTCATTGGAGAATGAGTTCACTGATATGATCTAACTTGAGAACATATAATGGAGTCTTAGCTACATGTCAATAGAAGGTTCTCATAGTGGGAGTGGTACAAGTAATCTTTTGACCTGAGACTGCCATAAGTACCTTATGTACATGAACCCATTCTTAGGTTCAATCCTAATCATGACACTGAGTAATGCACAGGATTGATACTGGGAATGGTGAATTGGATATGAAGGTAATGAGTAGGTCAACAAGGAATCGATCACTCTTAGTAAGAGGAGATTGCATCCAGCTAGTTAACAATCAATGATGATTCAGGGAATCTTTGATCAAAGTAAAGATATTAGAGATGGTTTCTAATATCAAGATAATTGAATCATCGATATAAGATTGAGCTAGAAATAAATATAATATTGGATTTGACATAGATCCATATCCATAATTATATTTTTGGGTGCAGGCTGATCGAAAGATTTAATTGTACGGTAACTCTCTACTGAAGGATAATTTTGGTATTTCACCAGAATTTCCATATCTTCCGGGTAGACATGACACATTGCTAGACGTCAATCTTGTCTATGGGTTGATCAAATTCAAAGATCATTTATTAGGAAGAGTCCTAATTGATCAAATCGGGTAAGCCCGGTTTGACCTAAATCGATTAGAAAGAGTTCTAATCAAATTAGGTCAACTTGTATTCGAACCCACTGCTGGCTAGATGTGGAACCCAATGGGTCACACACTTAAGAGGATTGATCGAGAGTTTAATTTGGAATTAAATCATCTTTGCAGGATAACACTCTAGCAGGTGTTGCAAACCCTAGCTTCTATTCGAATCGGATTCGAATTAGGGTTCCGGATTGGTTCAAATTGGGTTCTAATTGGACCTAATTAGACCCTAATTGTGAAAATAGGATTATGGCTAACCCTATTGGCTAGCCATGTAACTAGGCTAGCCTCCCCACCCGCCCCCTTTGCTTTTCCATGCCTAATGCCAAGAGTCCATGCGCTTATGGACTCTTGGCGCGCCATTTGGAAGAGTCCATGGCGCATGGACTCTTGGCGCGCCCCGCTTAATTCTCCGATGAATTAAGATGGGGCGGCCTCCTTTCTTAATGATTAGCGCACCATCTATCCCCCCTTGGATGGGAATCCAATGGCTGATGGGATTTTAAGAAAGAAGTAATGCGCTAACTCTTCCCGGGCACGCGAAATAACATCTCTTCGGAGATGAAAAGTCGCGACCCCTTTCCTTTTAAAACATCGCGGATTTTCCTTTAAGAAAAGCCGTGGGATTTAATCTAGAAGGCCGTGAGATGGGAGGATGGGGCGTGAGAAATAGGAAAGGGGCGTGAGACAAAGTGGAATGGTGTTTTCGGAGAGTTGTGTTCTTTTGAGAAGACATCTCTCTGTAATCTATTTAAACAACAGAGGTCTCGGGTGTTTGACTAATGAACGACAGAGTTTATTTTTATTTTCTTTTCTTTCCAGAAACTGATTCCTCTTAGCTTGTTTAGGACACAAAGAGTTTCCCTCTTACAGAGTTCTCTTCTCTGTTGAAACTCAAGTCCAAAACAAGAGATAGGAAGAATCTCTTGATCCGTAAAAGAAAAGAACTCCTACTCTGTTTCTATTTCCTTTACTTTAAGACATTAGTGTCTTAAATCCTTCTCCTCCTTCAAGACAAGAGTTTTATTCTTAGGACAAGGTCTTAAGAAAGGGAGAGGAAGAAGAAAGAAAGGAAGTAAGGAGCCCCTACCCTGAAGTATTAAAGCCATAGTCCTCTTGAGTTCTAGGATAAGAATTCAAGTGAAGGAATTTCGAAGAAGCTTGCATCTTGATCAATCATCTTGTGGATCACCATTGGAGGGTGGACATTTGGATGCCTGGTGAATTCAATCAGCCCCTTCAACATCAAACTTTGTTGGAATTAGCGATTACAGGTTGGTATCCTAATTCTAACAATGTAAGTTTGTATGTTCATTATATATTTTAATCTGAATAAGGAGATCTTGGCTATGGGATTATGGTGCCAATTTCATCAGTTTGAAATTACACTTCCGCTGCGGTGCACCGAATCCCAACAGCATCACAGCATTAAGCCGCTTTATCTCGCATTCCATCAAGTGCTGCCAGCCATGCTTCAAGGTGCTGTGCAAGATGCACGACTTCACCTAGATGGAGGAGTGCCAGAAGGTCTTCGAGGGGTTGAAAAAGCTCCTTGCCTTCCCTCCATTGCTGTCTAAATTGAAGCCCGAGGAAGAGCTCCTCCTGTACCTGGTAGGCTCACTAGAGGTGGTTAGCTCAATGTTGGTCCACACCAACAAGGACTACACCCAGCGACCAGTCTACTGCACCAGCAAGCTGCTTCATGATGTAGAAACCAGGTACACTCGATCTAAAAAGATAATCATTTCACTCATTATGTTTGTGCAGCATCTCAAGCCCTACTTCTAGGCGCATCCGATCGCTGTCCTCACCGACCAGTCTTTGAGGACCATCCTAAGCCACCTTAACACATCGGGATGCCTGGCCAAGTGGACGGTGAAGCTCAACGAGTTCGACATCACCTACCATCCATGATCGGCACAAAAGGCCCAAGTCCTTGCTGATTTCCTAGTAGAGTGCACATGGGCGGCCGAAGATCTGGAGGAGGTAGACCAGCGAGCCAGGCCCGAGTAGGGCTCGACCCTGGGAGCGATGATGTGGATCCTCCACGTCGACGGCATGTCCAACGCTGGCAAGAGCGGCACCGGGCTCATCATCACCAATTTTGATAGGGTCATCGTGGAGTATGCATTGCGCTTCCTCTTCAAGGTGACCAATAATCAAGCTGAATAAGAGGCACTCCTTTCAGGACTAAAGGTATCCTACGAGCTGGACATAAAGTGCCTGAAGGTCTTCGGACTCACAGCTTATGGTGGGCCAGGTCTCTGGTGAGTATGAAGCTCGAGATCCCATGATAGCGAAGTATCAGGATAAGGTACACTCATATACGGCAAACCTCTAGCACTTCAGCATTTCCCATATCTCTCATGCGGAGAATGCACAGGCCGATGTCCTCTCTAGGCTAGCAACCCTACCGGATTCATTGCTTGGGCATATCTTCATTGAATATCTAAAGATCCCCAGCTTTGAGTCTGCGGCAAAGGTCCAGTAGGTCACCTCTAAGGCTAGCTAGATGGACCGGTACATCAAATACATTGCCACCAGTGCCCTACCCGAGGATCGCAAAGAGGCCGGCCTCCTCAAGAAGAAGGTTGCACGGTTCATGCTGATGGACGGTAGCTCTATCGGAGATCTTACTCCTACCCCCTACTGAAGTGCTTGAAGACCTCAGAAGCTGCCTACATGCTCCAAGAGATACACGAAGGCATCTGCAGGAATCACGTCGGGGGCAGGATGCTAGCTTACAAGGCACTCTGGCAAGGATACTTTTGGAAGACCATGGGGGAGGATGCTACTAATTTTATGAGGAAATGTGACCACTATCAATGCCAAGCCAGCATCCAACATCAACCGGCTGCCCCGCTCTCCAGTTATCAGCTCTGTGGCCATTCACCCAGTGGGGAATTGACATCCTAGGTCCATTTTCTCCCATGTTCGGCCAACAAAAATATTTGCTTGTGGCCATCAACTACTTCACCAAGTGGGTCGAGGCCAAACCCTTGGCATGGATCATTGAAGCCAAGGTCAGATCCTTCATCCGGGGGTCCGTCATCTATCACTTCGAGCTCCCGCACTCAGTCATCATTGACAACGGGCGGTAGTTCGATAATCAGGCTTTCAAGGAGTTCTATGCTGATCTCAACATCCACCTTCGCTTCACTTCGGTGTCTCACCCTTAGACCAACGGGGAGGCTAAGGTAACCAACCAAACCATCTTGCAAGGGCTCCACACCAGACTGGACGAGGCTAAGGGTCGATGGATCGAAGAGCTCCCCAATGTACTATGGGCCTACCACACCACGCCTCGGATGGGCATAGGTGAGACGCCCTTCAACCTCATCTTTGATTCAGAAGCCATGATTCCGATGGACGTAGGTCTGCCCACACTACGGGTAGAGTAGTACAACGAGGCTGAGAATCCAGCCTGCCTCCTTCTCAACCTAAACCTTGTGGATGAGATGAGGGACAAAGCTTGACTCCAGATGGCAGCATATTGGCAATGAGTAGCACACTACTATAATGCTGCATCAAGCCCAAGACATTCTATCTAGGGACCTAGTTCTTAGGCGAGCAGAAGTGTCCCAACCAGGAGAATGTGGCAAACCCTCCCCGAATAGGGAGGGCTCTATAAGGAACTATTCCTAAGGGGCGATACATGCATTTTAAAACTTTTCTAAAGGCATGCAGTAGTGGAAAATGGTAAAACCATTTTATCTGTAGATGTTAATCTAATTAACACAAGCCCCTACTAGGATCTTGATGCATCTAGAGTAATGTAAATATGAAATCATGCAAACATTGTATGAAAAATAAAACCATTCCGGAAATCATACAATGATGCAGTAATGATAATTATGTCATACATAAAATAAAGACATACCTTAGTGACATTCACCAAAGGATGCAGCAAACTATGGGAAGAGCTCTGGGTCAACCTGCAAGGAAGAAGATCGAGCTCTACGAGTGATGCACACGCATTTCCTCTACGGGTTGTTCACACCATGTAGCGCAGTTTCTTCTCCTTCCTTCGAGGTGCTAGCCTCACCAGAAACACTGATGGCAGTAGTGACTCCTTCAACTCCTTGAAGATGTACGAACTCCTTCAACTCCTTGAAGGGCTGTTGCTGTAATGGTGCTGGAACGAAGATGCTTGAGAACCCCTTCCCAATTCTTTGTCCCAAACCTTTAACAAAGGTATACACACAGGAATCCCAAAATCCAAACTCACTCTATCCCGAAGATCAAATCTCGCAATCTCTCAAGGATCAAGCAAGATCTTTGTCTTAAAAATTTTCTGGGTAGAGTCTCAACTTTGATCCAGATTTTGGGTGTGGAATGTTGAACGTGAAGAACTTTAACCATTCGCCTTCTTTAGCCCTGCTTTTATAATAGCAACATCCCCCAAAACCATTAAGGGGGTATAATGAAAGATTAATGAGCAGTTTAAGGTTTCTTGAGATTCCAGGGAGGTTAGAAGTCCCTTCGAATTCAGCAACAACAATTATTAAAACTCAAAATGCCCAGCATTGAATCCCATAACTATTACAGCATTTAATGAAGTGTTCTCAAATTTCAGCAGTCCGTCAAATGAGTCGACTTGACTTGAGTCGACTCATCTAAATGAGTCGGCTCGAACATAGGTTTGACAAAACCTTGTCAAACGAGTTCGAAATTATTCCCAATCGTTCACATGCCAACAAAGCAAGAAGAAACCCTCAGTGTGTGACCCCATAGGTTCAAACACTAAACTAATAGCACATAAACATTTCTTGTACCAGCCAAAGTCACCATCTAGCAATGACACCCGGCATCCGGATAGGTTGAAGGTTGCAAAAAAACATGAACCTGTCGAATATGGAATATCAACGAACTTATTCTTTAATCTCCTAATGCTCCTGATGGCTTAGGGTTAAACTGCCCAACCCTAATCAGTCCATCTCAATATATCTCAAACAAAGAATCCTTGTAACTCCTTACAAGGAATGCCCTGGCCAAGGTCTTTCTTAATTGAGGCATATTAAGCATTCAATCCAAACCATTTGGAGAGATCAATCCTATCTCGATCCTACTGCCACTACATAAGTACATGACTGTACCCAGTAACTTTCCATCACCAGATTAGAAATCCGGGTAGTCCGGCACCTAAGCATAGTGAATTGCTTGCAAGCTACCATAGTGATCATAAGTTAGATGAATAATTCATGTCCATATTCTAATGCAAGACTCCTCTTCGGCAGAAAGAGAATTTTGCATGAGAGTCATGTTCAGTGAAGTATCCAACACAACACCTGATGTCACACCAGCATCTTCATGCTACTTGGTTAAGAGGACAACCAACGGATATGACATCAATGACCTACTCTCAATACACCATCATCCTATAACAGCATATCCTTTGGTCACGAACCAATTTATGAACTACATGATGCATCCTCTCTACATCGCATACAAGGTAGCTCAAAGGATATCATCATACAAGAGTTCAATTAGGAATATGTCATGTGATGAACAACCAGAATAATCTTTTTATTCAATTCAATAATTCATATATACATGAGTCACTCAACCATCTATAGTCTAGATGATTGGTTTTGGGACATAATTTCCAACAACTCCCAGCTGGACTAAAGCTAATCGGAACAGAATCTGATTCCCATCTTCCATTTGCAGTCGTTGAACTCTTGAATTCCAACGACTTTAGTGAAGGGGTCAGCCAAGTTCTCCTTACCATCAATCTTCAGAAGGTTGATGTCACCTTGTTCAATGATCTCCCATACAAGATGATAATGACATAGAATATGCTTGGTTCGCTAATGTGACTTCGGCTCTTTTGCTTGAGCTATGGCTCCAATGCTGTCACAATACACCAGAATAGGACCATCTAAGAAAGGTGCCACTCCTAGCTCACCTAGGAATTTTGCAACCACACAGCCTCCTTTACTGCATCCGATGCTGTAATATACTCTGCCTCATAAACAGAATCAACCACTGTATGCTGCTTGGAACTTTTCCAGCAGACAGCTCCACCGTTAAGGGTAATACAAAATCAGACACACTCTTGCTATCATCTCTATCTGACTGAAAACTGGAGTCAATGTACCCCACAAGTTTTAAGTCAAAATCTCCATAAACATACCATTGGTCCTTAGTATTTCTTAAATACTAAAGGATGTTCTTAATAACTTTTCAATGAGCTTCACCTGGGTTAGATTGGTATCTGATCACTATCCCTAGTGAGTATGCCACATCTGGTCTAGTACACAGCATAGCATATATAATAAAACCCAATGCTGAAGCATATGGAATCCTACTTATTCGCTCTCTTTCCTCAAGAGTTGTCATCAATCCTTCTTGGAAAGAGTAATTCCATGACCTATCGAAAGATAGCCTCTTTTAAAATTTTTCATGCTGAACCGCTTCAGCTTAGTATCTATGTACATAGATTGAGACAGTCCCAGAAGCCTCTTAGATCTATCTCTATAAATCTTCATACCTAGTATGAATGAGGCTTCACCCAAGTCTTTAATAGAGAATTGAGATGAAAGCCAGACCTTTATTCCTTGTAATGATGGAATGTCATTCCTGATTAGGAGAATGTCATCCACATACAAAACAAGATATACAACTACAGAACCATTTGCCCACTTATATATACAAGGTTCCTCTCCATTCCTAATGAAGCCATATAACTTGATACATTTATCAAACCGCATGTTCCAACTCTGAGAAGCCTGCTTCAATCCATAAATGGACCCATGAAGCTTGCATACTTTAGACTCATCTATGGATGTGAACCCTTCATGCTGCATCATATACACCTCTTCTTCTGGCTCACCATTTAAGAAAGCTATTCGGACATCAATTTGCCAGATTTCATAATCTAAGTGTGCTGTCAAAGCAAGTATAATCCGAATGGACTTGAGCATAGAGGCCAAACATGTGTGCGGCTCAAGAGCACTGTCCTTGGAGCACTGCCACTACATCCATCAAAGGTATAACAGTAAGGTACTTTTATATCTTTGCTTTTCTCTTATTTTAAAGTTTATATTGCATGATGTTTTATTATACTAGATCCTGTTACGGGCATATAGGTAGATCGTTTAGATCGATCTACCAAGCCTTCCGCTATGCATATTTTAAAATTATTTTAAAATGCATCTATTTCTACTTTGCTTTTGCATATTGTATGCATGGTGTTTTTCACCTTCACCCTCTTCCTCACGGGGCCCCGCACAGCCTAGAGAGGGAACTCCCGACTTTGCCGTAGTCACCTCCGGCAGACTCCTAGCTAGCCATGCTCACCCAAAGTCTAGACTTTGACCGTGGCAGTACAGTAGCTACAATATCAACATCAATCCCTGGCCACCCAGCAACAACCGGGGACACCCGCGGCCCTAGCCATTGGGTCCCGTTGTAGCTTGCTATCCTTCCAAGGGAGGTCATCGCACCAGCGAGCCATTACTGATTCCCAGGGAAGCCATCGAACCTCGGCAAAGAGGCAGTGGAGTGGGTCGACATACCGGGAGAGCCGATCCCTGGTCTTCGACCATGATGCTGCTAAGCATCACAAGCACCATCGAGGCAAGGCCTCCCATCATGACCCCCCTCAGCTGCATCCCCATCTCCTCCGAAGACCTCGGTAGAAGGTTCCACCGACTATGCTATCAAGCGCTTGGCAGCAAAGTGCCTGGAGGAACAAGAGCGTAAGCTGGAGAAACTTTCCTGCCAGTTTGCCAACATGCCTTCCCCTATGAGCCAATGGGCCATGATGCCTGACCCCCTTCTCCCGAGAGATCCAAGAGGAACCGATTCCTAGCTAGTTCTATATACCTCAAGTGGACCCCTACGATGGGACCATTGATCCCGTGGACCACCTGGAGAGTTATAAGGCTCTTATGAGATTCCAGGGGGTGGCAAATGCCCTCTCCTATATTGCCTTCCCGGCCATGCTCCAAAAGGTAGCTCGAGTCTGGTTGACCCACCTCGAGCCCAAAAGTATCAGCTCCTTTGCCCAGCTAGAAAGAAAGTTTGTGGTACACTACGACGCCTACTGAAAGGTGCCGCGAGAAGCTAACAACCTTTTCTCGATTCGGCAACAGGACCATGAGCCTCTGCAGGACTACGTGGCTTGTTTCAAGGTTACCACCATGGAAATCTATAATTTAGATGTGCTTGTCACCATGCTGGCACTGAAGAGGGGGCTCAGAACATCCCGCCTGACCTACTTCCTGGATAAAAAGTCATCGAAGACTTACTCCAACCTCCTCCTCCGGGTCCACAAGTACATCATACGGAGGAGGCGGACGGCACTACGAGGGAGCTGGATGGGAAGCCATCAAAGAAGCAGCCACTGGGAGAGACTTCCGGCATATGGAGGCCCGGGCTGACCCCGAACCTCCGAATAGATTCGAAGTCAAAGAGCGGCCCCATCATGGAAGAAAGATACACTTCTCTCCTGCCCTGAGGTCAAAGATCCTAATGAAGATCGAGGGCAAGCGCTTCTTAAGCCACCCTCCCCCACTGAGGCCATCCAACAACAAGTCGAAGTAATGTCAATTTCACCATGACCATAGTCACAACATCGAGGAATGCCACCATCTCAAGAGAAAAATTGAAGATTTGATAAGGAGAGGCTACCTCAGGAAGTTCGTGGGGGGCAAGGTCCCTGTAGAGCCTCAGGTGCTTGCAGATCTTCCTCCTGTCCCTCCAGTTGACAACCGACCCATCAAGAAGCCTGTGGTATGATATCATGGGGAATAGAGCATGCCTCCAAGAGAACCCGAGTGGGGGAGGGGTCGGAAAATGTACTTCCCTTTATGAGGGAGAAGGGACCTAGGGATGAAAATATAAATAACAATGCTGTTGTTGTCGAAATGACAATAGCAAGGCATCTTGTAAAGTGGATTATGGTCGATAGTAGAAGTTCGACTGATATTTTTTTTTACGATGCTTTCTCCATGATAAATTTATCTTCTGTCTAGCTAAAGCTGGTGCACACCCCACTTGTCAGTTTATTGGAGACTCAGTGGGGGTTGAAGGAGAGATTACTCTCTCTGTTATGGCCGGGTCACCACCTCGAAAGAGTATGGTCATGATGACCTTTATGGTTGTCAGGCTCCCTTCGGCCTACAACGTAATTCTTGGCCACCCCAGGCCTGCTCGATGAGGTCATATCTACAAAGCAGCTATTGGTACAGTTCCCCATCCCCTATGGCATAGGGGAGATGAGGGGGGCACCTCAGCCAACTCAACATTGCTTGCAAACCGTCCCCAGAACCAAAAGTGCCGAGGAGGATCCCGACGTCGGCAACCTCGACCAAAGAATGCACGACCCTAAGGGCGGCCTAGTCGAGTGCCTTTTATCATGCCCCCTCGATGCGGATCCATTGAAGATGGTATAGATCGGCCAGCTATAAGAAGAAGAGCAGCTGCCTATTGAGTTTCCTCTGAGCGAATGAAAATGTATTCACCTGGACTACGGCAGATATGCCAGGTATCTTCTCTGACATCATCACTCATAAGTTAAACATTGACCTGAAGTTCTGCCTAGTCCGGTAGAAGAAAAGAAGTTTTGCTCCAGAGAGACAGAGGGTGGACAACAAGAAAGTGGAGAAGCTCCTTGCAGCCGGCTTCGTTCACGAAGTGCAATACCCTAGCTAGCTGGTGAACATAGTCATGGTTAAGAAATCTAACAGGAAGTGAAGAATCTGTGTGGACTACACCAACCTCAATAGAGCTAGCCCAAAGGACAGCTTCCCACTTTCGAAGATCGACCTGTTGGTGGATGCCACCTCAGGGACACCGCTTACTCTCCTTCATGGATGCGTTCTCCGGGTATAATCAAATCCGGATGCACCCAGAGGATGAAGAGCACACTACCTTCATCATAGATCATGGGATATATTGCTACAAGATGATGCCATTCGATCTGAAGAATGCCGGAGCTACATATCAGCAGCTAGTCAACAAGGTCTTTTGAGACCAAATTGGTTGCAACATGCAAGTGTACATAGATGACATGCTTGTCATGAGTAAGCCGGAGTCAGAGCACGTTGCAGACCTAGCAGAGGCTTTCCATAACCTCCATCTCCATCAGATGAAGCTGAACCCGGCCAAGTGTGCCTTCAATGTGGTGGTTGGGAAGTTCCTAGGTTTCATGTCACTTTGAGGGGAATCGAAGCCAACCCCAAGAAGGTCCAAGCAATCATTGACATGGAGCACCCCACCTCAAAGAAGCAAGTCCAACATCTCACCGGTCGGATTGCGGCCTTGAGTCGGTTCATCTCGTGCTCCGTTGACCGCTACCTGCCATTCTTCAAGGTGCACAACATCGCCTAGATGGAGGAATGTCAAGAAGCCTTCAAGGAACTGAAAAAGTTCTTGGCATCACCGCCCCTGCTCTCTAGGCCCGAAGATAAAGAGGAACTCCTCTTGTACCTAGTAGTCATCCCAGGGGCCGTCAGCTCGGTCCTTGTCCGCATAGATGGGGATGGAGTTCAGAGTCCAGTATACTATGCTAGCAAGTTCCTCCGTGATGCCGAGGTCAGGTATGCTCGCTCCAAAAATTGATTTTTGCACTCATTATATCTGCTCAACGCCTTAGGCTATACTTCCAAGCTCACCCAATCACGGTCCTGATGGACCAACTACTGAGAGCCATACTCAGCCATCCAGACACGTTCGGGCATCTAGCCAAGTGGGCACTGAAGCTCGGTGAGTTCGACATCACCTACCAGCCGAGGCCATCTCAGAAGGTGCAAGTGCTGGTTGATTTCCTGGTCGAGTGTACCATCATGAGTGAAGAATCGGAGACACCCCCACCGGGGGATCAGGCAGAGCCCCCGATCGAGGAGGATGTCTGGGTCCTCCACGTGGATGGCGCATCTAATGCAGGAGGGAGTAGAGTAGGCCTCATTCTCGTCAACCATGATGAGGTCGTAGTTGAGTGCGCACATCATTTCCAGTTCAAAGCCACCAATAACCAAGCAGAGTATGAGGCACTCCTCGCGGGACTAAGAGTCTCCTATGAGTTGGGTGCACCCAACCTAAGGGTCTTCACCGACTCTTAGTTGGTGGCTAGACAGGTCTCAAGAGAATTTGAGACCCGAGACCCTCAAATGTCAAAATACTTGGAGCAGGTATGCTCGAACGCATCAAGTTTTCGATACTTCAACATCTTCCACATCCCCCGTCGGGAGAATGCACGCGCGGATGCCTTTTCTAGGCTCGCGACTCTACCAGACTCGTTGCCTGGGCGCGCCTATGTCAAGTACCTCCAAGCTCCCTATTATGAGACCCCAGGGGAGGTCCAACAAGTTGCCTCGGAGCCTAGTTGGATGGATCGGTATATCAGATATATCACCAATGGAACCCTGCCCGAGGATTACCTCGAAGCTGGCCTCATCAAGAAGAAAGCTGCACATTTTATATTATTAAACGGATAGCTCTACCACAGGTCCCATTCCTATCCACTTCTGAAATGTTTAAGGCCCTCAGAGGCAGCCTTCGTTTTCCGGGAGATACATGAAGGCCTCTGCGAGAACCATGTGGGGGGTAGGATGTTAGCATACAAAGCCTTCTGCTAAGGATATTACTGGGAGACTATGACGGAAGACATGGCCGACCTTATGAAGAAATTTGATCGCTGCCAATGGCATGCCTGCATCCAATGCCAGCCGGCCATGCCACTTTCCTAGCTCTCTGCCCTTAGCTATTCACTCAGTAGGGAATAGACATCTTAGGTCCCTTTCCCCCATATCCGGGTAGCGCAGATTCCTGATAGTGGCCACCGACTATTTCACCAAGTGGGTCGAGGCCGAACCACTAGCATGGATTACCAAAGCCAAGGTCAGGTCTTTCTTCTAGAAATCAGTCATCTACCGGTTCGGGTTCCTGCACACTATAATCACTGATAACGGACAACAGTTCAATAACCGGATGTTTGAAGAGTTCGGCACCGACCTCAATATCCATCATCGCTTCACCTCAGTGGCTCACCCCTAGACCAATGGGGAGGTTAAGGTGACCAACCGAACTATCCTCTAGTGGCTCTGAGCTAGGCTAGACCAGGCCAAAGGTAGGTGGGTTGAAGAACTCCCCAGCATCCTCTAGGGATACCACACCACACCCCGGACAGCCACCGATGAGATGCCCTTCAACCTCATCTTCGGCACTGAAGCCGTAATTCCGATGGAACTGGGCCTGCCCATGCTGTGGATAGAGTAATATGATGAGGTCGAGAACCCGGCTCATCTTCTGCTCAACCTAAACCTCCTTGAAGAGATAAGGGATAAGGCTCATCTTCGTATGGCAGCCTACCGGTAGTGGGTGACCCGGTACTACAACTCTCAAGTGAAATCGAAGACCTTCCATCCAAGAGATCTGGTACTATAATAGACTGAAGTCTCCTAGCCAGGGGAATGTGGAAAGCTCTTCCCAAACTGAGAGGGCCCTTACAGGGTGATCAAGGCCCTTTTCCATGGGGCCTATTTCCTTACCGAACTTGGTGGCACCCGATTCCCACAAACTTGGAATGCCAACAATCTAAGGATGTACTATCAATGATATAAGCTCTTTTTCTATAATGAAAAATTCCTTTTGGCACAACATTATCTTTGCCAATGTAGGAATGCTACCGCCCAACCCTGGGTGTCGCACCATAAAGCTGGGAAACTCTAGAAGCCTCGCACTCTATCCATCGAACTTCCAGTTCGGTGACGGCAAGCCAAGAAACTCCAAAAGCCCTCCACTCCATTCGACGAACTCCTAGTTCAATGACGGCAAGCCAGGAAACTCCAGAAGCCCTGCACTACTTCCGATGAACTCCCAATTCAGTGATGGAAAGCCGGGAAACTCCAGAAGCCCCACACTCTATCCGCTAGACTCCAAGTCCTGCGATGGCAAGTCAACAAACTCCAAAAGCCCCGCACTCTATCCGTTGAACTCCCATTCAGCAATGGCAAGTAAGGAAACTCCAAAAGCCCCGCACTCTATTCGCCAGACTCTAAGTCCAGCGATGACAAGCTAGGAAACTCCAGAAGCCTCACACTTTATCTGCTGGATCCCTAGTCCGGCGATGGCAAGCCAAGAAACTCTAGAAGCCCTGCACTTTACTAATCGGACCCCGGTCCGGTGAAGGTGAGCCAAGCCATTTCAGAAGCTTCGCATTTTACCAGCTGGACCCTGGATCGGTGATGGAAATTCTAAGACTTCTCAGGCCAAATCTACTAACTCAATGGTATCCCGGACCAGCAAGGGCGATCCCCCGGGCCTCTTATGCCCCCTTTACTTATCCATCAACTTGCGACATGGCCAGGAAGACCCTAAGATGGGCACCCAACCCTGGCAAATGATCGAGGCCCTCTAGCAAGGATCCCAACATAGTGAAGGCAACCCACAGAACTCCTAAGTGCTTTCTGAAATATTTGCCACCTTGAAGGTCTCCCGGAAAAGTGCCAGAGCACGAGGACCCCTGAACAAGTGGCCGCGGTAAAGTTTGGTCCTCGGGCGAGGTGGAATCGAAAGAAGAGGAAAGTTTTCAAGTAAGAGCAACAAAGAAATTCAATGGAAAGAAAGCAACTTCATTAAAATGGAGAGATGAAGTTACATCATTAAAGGACCCTTGATAAGCCAAGTGGTGCCAAAAGAAAAAAAAAGTTCCTAAGTGCAAGGGACCAAAAATATATATATACTAAAGGTCCTTAATTACTTCTCCACTGGCTCCTTCTCGGGATGGCGAGCGGGCACGGCGGCATCCTCCTGGACCTTCGCTTGGGCCTCTGCCTGCACCTCTGTGGGTGGAGTTTTTGCTCGGCAGTTGTAGGCTCCCCCTCGGCCACCTCGGCTGGAGTCCTTGCCTCCCTCGGCCTTCCACTTGAAGCTCCGGGGATGACAATCTCATCCATCTTCAACTCTGGAAAGGCCTGCACCACCTGAGATTTGCAGACTTCGAACCCCTTGATAAAGGAATCCATGGCAGCCTCCTGGACCTCATCAGTGAACTCTACTCAGGCCCTAAACTTCAGCACTACTTCGTCGGCCTCCTTCCTGGCGGCCTCCATCAGTGCCACTGCCTTGGCCACCTTCTCCTCTACCATCGATGCCCGAGACAGCATCGTGTCTAGGTGGGATTGGAGGGTTTGAGATTGCCCCTCCAACCGAGCCACCTCCATAGCGGATTCCTTCGCTTGATGAATGGATCGATCTTTCTCTGTGGCCAGGGACACCTCGAAGTCCCTAGCCTACTTCTCTGCCCTAAGCACCTCCATTTGGAGGGCCTTGTTCTTTTCTTCCACTGACCGAGCCCTCTCGGTATGTGCCTTGGCCTCGGCCCCCAGGGATTGGATCGTCGCTCTTGCTGGGCCCCTCTGTTTGCCCACTGAGTGCAGTAATCCTGGATCAGAAGAATGTCAGTCCCGACCTGCATCAACGAGGGTGTCAACCATGGCATTCAAACTGAAGACAAATCATAAGAAGGACTTACCATGAAGAGGTGGGGAAGGACGCCGAGGATGGCCTCCACTAGTTGCCTGCCTTCCCTCTCGTGACGGTCACATGACTGGATAGCGAAGTCCATTATTCGCTCCACCAGCGTGTGGTCTTTGATGACCGATGCATTCAGCGACACCTCGATCGGTGCCCATGGGGTCCCAAATCTCGATGATGCTGGAGCTATAGAAGTGCCCTGAGACAACATCACCGGGGGAACCTCGACCATCGGTGGGGGGCTCGCCGTCATGGTCGATAGCACCGATGGTGGTGGAGGTCGCTCCCTCTCAATTTCCCTCTCTGTGTCCACCTCGATGACATCCGGGATATTGACCTCGACAGAAGCAGCAGATTGGTCCGCGCGGTCACACCAGGTCTCCAGGCTGAAAGGTGGACCTGCTACCGGGGAGACTCGAAAGCTGATCCAGCCACTCTTCCCTCTGACCTAGAAGACACGGTGGGCTCGGACCCCTGGCCAAGCTCTGCCCTGGCCCTCTTAGGTGGGGCCTCCTTGGGCCCGAATGATGCACTTTTCTTTTGAGTGGACTACAGGAGCTAGTCTATAGAGAACTTCATGCTTACAGAAAATAGAAGAATATGGGTCAGCCTCAGATCTGAAAGGACTCCTGGGAGAAGAAAAAGTGTAACTCAAAAGGCTTACCTAACTCCCGGATAGGGCTGACCTTGGCATTGAATAGGTTCCGCTCCGACAACAGAACCTCGAGGGAAGGGATCTCATCGGAGATGAGCTGGTCGTACACTTCCCTATCGGAGGCCTCCACCTAGGAGTTATGATTTGGGACCCGGTCTAGATCACTCCATACCCAATCTACTCATTCTATCGAAGTGAAGAAGTATTTGCTCTTCCATCCTTTGATGGAAGAAGGGAGGACAAATTTTATGCCCTTCAAGCAGGGAGAAAGAAACCACCACCCTTCGTCGATTTGGTGGCATTTCAAGATAAAAAAAGTCCTGAACAAAGAGAAACGAGCAAAAATCCCATGAAAGTGACAAAAGACTATGAAGCTGACAATAACCCTGATGGTGTTCGGAGCTAATTGGGTAGGGATGAGTCGGTAGTTGTTGAGGAATGAAAGGAAGAAAGGGTGTAGGGACAGATGAAGGCCCCCAAGGAGGAACTCTTCATAGAGAGCGATTCGACCTGGGCCATTGGAAGCGACCCATTCCCCTGACCCTGGAACCGAGAGTCAAATGGAGTTTGAAATCCCGTAAGTATCCCGAATCAGGGAAAGGTCCTCCCTGGTCATCGTCGAGGCAATGATGGAGGGACCAGTCAAACTAGAAGGTACAGAAGAAGGTGCGGGGCAGGAAGAGTAGTCGCAGGAGTAGAGGAACAGAAGAGGGTACCTTGGGTCCTCCTATAACTATTCCAGTTGGAATGGGACCCCTACGGATTTGGAGGAACTTTATCCTCCTCATCGAAAGATGGAGACGGAGTCCTCACCGAGTAGGCCCTGCCTCATCAGGGTTGCTAGAAAAATGATGGGTCTGACCCGATGGAGCCATCTAAGATAGAAGAGAAGGGAGAAAACAAAAGCTAAAGGGCCGAAGTACCTAAGGAAGGACTTGACCCTGCCAAAAAAGAAGAAGATGATGAAGAGGGACGACTAACCTGGCTACCTTGGAGGGAAAGGAAAGCCTGAGAACAGAAGGAACTTTAGCCATCTGCGACCATGGAGAAATCGAAAGAGATAGTTTGAGGAAAGTCTCCTCCTTTTTCAAAAATGGCCAGGAAACAACCGCATGCCTTTTCAAAACTTCCACCATCGGATGGGTGCCATGTGTGACAGATAGCCAAAGAACGATGCCTCGATGCACTGGAAACTGCCTCGGGCACAACACCAACCATCATGCATTCTCAAACTTGCTGAGATGGCACCCCCGTATTGGCCTCAAGAAGCGATTCATGAAGCGACGGCGATCGTGGTATTTAATGACACCAGATTCATACTCTTCCATGTCAGCTATGCAATAACTCTCTTTGCCCGAGTGCCACATTTCATCGGGACTTAGGAGTGGGGGGAAAATGATGTGGCCAGATCACTGACGTGGAGTCCTCTTCGAACCCAGCTATCGATCTTGCTGGCAGGATTGCCATGTCAGTCCTGCTCCATGCTTCGAGCCCTTCTGCTGGGTGACTCCCTAAGGCTTGAGCCCCCGATCGAAGTCGAGCTCCCACCTCGTTCCTCGAGTCTCGAGCCCTTCTGTTTGGGTGGCTCCCTCGAGGTCGAGCCCCCGCTCCTCGAGCCTTGAGTCCTTCTGTTAGGGTGGCTCCCTTAGGGTTGAGCCCCTGGTCGAGGTTGAGCTCTCTCTCCTCCAGCCTTGAGCCCTTCCACCAGGGTGGCTCCCTCAGGATTGAGCCTCCAACCAAAGTCAAGCTCTCGCTCTTCAAGCCATGAGCCTTCCACCTAGGTGACTCCCTCAGGGTTGAGCCCCCGATCGAGGCCAAGCTCCTGCTCCCTAACCTTGAGCCCTTCTTCCAGGGTGGCTCCCTCAGGGCTGAGCTCTTGATCGAAGTCGAGCTCCCGATCCTCAAGCTTTGAGCCCTTCCATCGGGGTGGCTCCCTCAAGGTCGAGCCCCCGGCCAAAGTTGAGCTCCCGCTTTGTTGCTTAAGCCTTGAGCCCTTCCATCAGGGTGGCTCCCTTGGGGCTGAGCCCCCGATCAAAGTCGAGCTCCAGCTCCTCGAGCTTCGAGCCCTTCCACTGAGGTGGCTCCCTTAGGGTCGAGCCCCCGATCAAAGTCGAGCTCCTACTGAGCTCCTCGAGCTTCAAGCCCTTCTCTCAGGGTGGCTCCCTCAGGGTTGAACCCCTGACCGAAGTTGAGCTCTCGCTGCGCTCCTTGAACCTTGAGCCCTTCCATCAGGGTGGCTCTCTCAAGGTTGAGGCCCCAACCAAAGTCAAGCTCCCGCTCCTCAAGCCTCGAGCCCTTTCGCTAGGGTGAGTCCCTCAGGGTTGAGTCCCTGGCTGAAGTCAAGCTCCCTGGAGCTGGGTGCCTTTTGGTTAAGAAGGAGCACCCAGCTCGAGGTCGACCCATGATTAAGGTTGGTCATGAAGCTGGTATGCCAAGCGGGAAGCAGCACGCCACCCAAAGCCTATGAAGGGAGATTGCGCTGGCCTTCGGGGAGCCATCTCGCCAGAACACCTAGGTCCCTTCAGGGCACCATTTATGCTAGTTGGGGAATGATGTGCCACTCGAGATGCCGCGCCCCTCCACCAACCATCTGCACCACCTCGAAGAAGAGGGTTGCACCGAAGGGCTCAAGTCTTAAAGCATCTACCCCCAGATCGAGGTCCTGCCAAAATTTTCCAAATAGGGCATCCTACCATGGTGTCAGAGCTTGTGGTATAACTTTCGACCATGAAGGAGGAAGGGGGCTCGGGCATGATCCCCAAAGATCGCCCACTATTAACCTTACAGCATCCCCGAGGGAGGGGAGGAGGGAGAGGGCGGACCTGAAACTGATAACAGGCAATACTTTCCATCTATAAGAAAGGGAGAGGGACTTCGAAGGAGGTAAGCAAGAATACGTAGAGGAAGGGGTAGTAAGAAAGAGAGCACTAAGGTTACCAAAGAACTCATCGGAAGAGTCTCAATGAACATAGCCGCCATTGCTCGAGCTCTCTTCCTCCACCAAAACTCTCACTCCGTTCTTTTCTTCCTAAACCTCCAAGAGTGAAGACCACCTCGGGATCCACCATGGATGATCTGTTCCCCTAGATTGTCCACTGACTTGATTGTTAGAGTACCCTCACCGGGATCCCCAGCCTGGGTCTCCTTTCTTTTGCAGGACCGGGTGCACGTGTCGGATACCAGGCGAAGGAGGCACAACCAGGCACCACGTAGGAGCTATGGATACTAGGCGAAAGAGGCACAACCCACCATATGCCTTTTCAGAACTTCCACCATCGGATGGGCGCCATGTGTGATGGATAGTCGGAGAATAATGCCTCGATACATTGGAAAATGCCTTGGGCCCAACACCATCCATCATGCTTCCTCGAAGTTGCACCCCCACATTGGTCTCAAGAAGTGATTCACGAAGTGATAGTGATCATGGCATTTAATGGCACCAGATTCTCACTCTTCCATGTCAGCTCTGTAATAACTCCCTTCATCCCGAGCGCCACATTCCGTCGGGACTTGGAAGTGGGGGGCAAATGATGTGGCCAGACCGTTGACGTGGAGTCCTCTTTGAATCTAGCTGGCAGTTGTGCTAGCAAGGATTGCCACATCAGTCCTGCTTCGTCCTTCAAGCCCTTTTATTAGGTGACTCCCTGAGGGTCCAGACCCCAGCCGAAGTTGAGCTCCCACCTGCTTCCTCGAGCCTCAATCCCTTATGTGGGGGTGGCTCCCTCAAGGTCAAGCCCCTGGCCGAAGTCGAGCCCCCGCTTCTTGAGCCTTGAGCCCTTTTGCCGAGGTGTCTCCCTCAGGGTTAAGCCCTCGATCGTGGTCAAGCTCCCACTCCTCTAGCCTTGAGCCCTTCAACCAGGGTGGCTCCCTCAGTGTTGATCCCCTGGCCGAAGTCAAGCTCTCACTCCTCGACCCTTGTGCCCTTCCACCTGGGTGGCTCCCTCAGGGTTGAGCCCCAGACCAAGGTCGAGCTCCTGCTGCTCTAGCCTTGAGCCCTTCTACCAGGGTGGCTCCCTCAGGGATGAGCCCTCGATCAAAGTCGAGCTCCCGCTTTGCTCCTCGAGCCTTGAGCCCTTACATCATGGTGGCTCTCTTAGGGCTGAGCCCCCGGCTGAAGTCGACCTTTTGCTCCTTGAGCTTCGAGCCCTTCCACCAGGATAGCTCCCTCAAGGTTGAGCCCCCGGTCGAAGTTGAGCTCCCGCTGCACTCCTCGAGCTTCCAGCCTTTCCACCAGGGTGGCTCCCTCAGGGTTGAGCCCTCGGCTGAAGTCGAGCCCTCGGCTGAAGTCGAGCTCCCGCTATGCTCCTCGAACCTTGAGCCCTTCCACTAAGGTGATCCCTCAAGGTCGAGCCCACGATCGAAGTCGAGCTCCCGCTCCTCGAGCCCGAGCCCTTTCGCCAGGATGACTCCCTCAGGGTCGAGTCCTCAATCGAAGTCAAGCTCCCTCGAGCTGCGTGCCCTTTGGTTGAGAAGGGGCACCCAGCTTGAGGTCGATCCATAGTTAAGGTCTGTCATGAAGCTGGTATGCCAGGCAGGAAGCAACACGCCACCCGAAGCCTATGAAGGGAGAGCGCGCTGACCTATGGTGAGCCGTCTCGTCAAAATACCTTGGTCCCTTCATGGCACCGTTTATACTAGTTTGGGAAGGATGCGCCACTCGAGACATCGCGCCCCTTCACCAACCATATGCACCCCTCAAAGAAGAGGGTTGCACCGGAGGGCTTAAGTCCTAGAGCATCTACCCTCGGATTGAGGTCCTACCAAATTTTCCTAAACAGGGCATCCTACTAGGGTGTCGAGCTCACGGTATAACTTCCGACCATGAAGGAGGAAGGAGGCTCGGGCACGATCCCCAAAGACTGCCCACCGTTGACCTCACAGCATCCTCGAGGGAGGGGAGGAGGGAAACAATGGTCTGAGACTGGTAATGGGCAGTACTTTCCATCTATAAGAAAGGGAGAGGGACTTCGAAAGAGATAAGCAAGAACAGGTAGAGGAAGGGATAGTAAGAAAAAGCGCTCTGAGGCTACCAGAGAACTCGTCGGAAGAGTCTCAACGGACACAGCTACCATTGCTCGAGCTCTCCTCCTCCACCAAAACTCTCACTCCATTCTTTTTTCGTAAATCTCCAAGAGTGGAGACCATCTCGGGATCCACCTCGGAGGATCTATTCCTCTAGATCGTCCCACTGACTTGATCATCGGAGTGCCCTCATCAGGATCTTCGGCACGGGTCTCCTTTCTTTTGCAGGACCGGGTGCATGCATCGGATACCAGGCAAAGAAGGCATGACCTGGCACTACATAGGTGCTGCGGGCCACAACGATCCAGGTGGGAACAAACTTAATAATTAAAAATTACAATTTAAGTACTTAATTTTTTATAATAACATGAATAGTAAAATATTTATTATACAAAATTTATTTTATATTACAAATTTAGTAAATTTATTAATTAATTACATTATTACTAAATTAATAATAATAAAAATTTAGGCCACTTTCATTAATTAAAATTAATATTTAAATAATATTTAAATTAATCATAAATTAGGAAAAACTAAAAAAATAATAAAAAAATATTTTGTTGTATATGCAAATCCTTGATATTAAATATTAAAAAAATAATTATTCTAATTTACAATATTATTATATAATAATATATTAATTATATAGATTACTTACATTGTAATCAATTATAATTAATTTTAAAAGTATAATTTGTTTGAAATTGTAATTATCCTTCTTTATTCCCTAAAATATATACAAATCAAAAAATCCGATCTCATTTATGAAAATAAAATTAATTGTTAAAGAGACTTGATATAGTAAATAATTAAAGATATTTAGATGATTTAAATTTCAAATTAATTATGTTTCAAGTTAATAATAGCAAATACAAAAATTCATAATAAAATTTTATAAATGTAATATATAAATAAATAAAAAATAAAGATCCTAAGTCCCCCAGGGTGGCCGTCCTTCCTACATGCAAGCTACTTTCGACGAGGCATTGGCTCCACTTCACTCGGTCCCTGATGCTTCGTCAGATACTCTATATCAATAAATGCCGGCAATGTAGATACTTGTTGTGTCGATCCCTCGCCTATATACTCTTTTCTATGTACTGAGTAATCCTGATGCATAATATAGTCTAGTGCAGTAGTATAATCAAAATATACAGCAGCATCCATAGTAGATGTGAACGGTCTCACATCCTTATAAAGATAGCTGGCCGTAGACATGTATGGAGTGAACTCCAGCATCGGATATAGAGAAGTACTATATCGTTAGTACCTCGTTTGTGTTGAGTTGGAGGAGTGCTCTCGATGATGATGCATACGGGAAAGGCAAAGGAGTCTTGTCCTCTTTGTCGATATCCTAAGCAAATACTCCTAACTGCATACGTGCATTCTCGCCGACAACATGAAGGACGAATGATATATGAAGCCATCGATATAGAACCTGGCTGAGCAAGATGATGTATCATCGCGATGCCACTACTCTAAAATTTACAAGCATTTAATGAGTTATAGAAAATAAATAAGTATCTCTTAACAATGTTAAATACCAAAAAAATAAATTCTTACCAAGTAATCATACATCGTGCCATCATGACTGATAAATCATCGAGTGATGCCATGATACCACTGCATATATGGATCATGATAATCCATGGTACCACTGACAAGAGCACCATCATAACATAATCCTGATAGCTCTTCCATAACTGAATATGATACTGATGAGTGATGGACCAGTCTTGATCGATTCATCCTTTGAGATCGATATAGTATAGTGCAATATCTGTATCACACCACTTTGGTACAGTCTGTTGGATCTTTAACTGTTGCAATACTCTATCAGTGAAGTGCTACTCTATGATATAAAAATATATAAGTGGCACTCGACTACACCATATATCCTGACCATCTAAGCAATAATCTGGTAGTGTACAAGAATGTCAGGAGTACATGGCTACCATATCACCTTTTTATAAAAAATATGAATTATAATATATCAAACAAAAAAATATAGAAAATATTAATCTTTAACAACAAAAAATTAGTAGTCGTTACCTACTCTGGTCTCAGGTGATCGAGTAAATATTGATATGAAGAGATAACATGTGTAGGTACCTTCATGACTGAAAAATCATCTCTCCATCTATACATTAAATGGATTAAACGAGTTAAATAACTCAATAAATATCATTAGTCCTAAATTATGATATAATTTAATACTCACCGCAACCCTAACAAACCCTGTGGTAAACTAGCTCCACCATAATCTAAATTCACCATAAGATTTGCAGCCTGTCGAACTAATCTATAGGGTGCTAGGATTGAAAATCTATCCCACGCCCACAACTGTAGTAGTAACAATGGTCTGGCTATATCATGAGCATCTTTCCTACTTGCCTTGCACATCTCTCTATACAACCATGCAAGCCCTGCACTATCCTAACTATAATATCTAACAATTTTGAAATCCTTTAGTAGGGGTAGAAACATGATATGCATTAGGCTTCTAGACTTATCCATGAACAAACACCCACCCATTAGTTACAAAATATATGCTCTAGCATAGCACTGTATCGCTATCTCGTCAACATCAAAGGCTAACTCGTGGAACTGATCCGCTAGCCTGACCATTCTCAATCGTGATATCTAGAGTCTACCCTGTAGTGAAATAACCCCTAACAAATCATGACAAACATGACTCCAGTCTACCTGTGTAGTACCTGTCACCAGTAAACCATCAACTAGCAAACCTGACTAAATGGCAATATCTTGAAGGGTGATGGTGCACTCTCCATGCAGTAGATGAAATGTATGTATCTTTGAATGCCAATGCTCCACAAGCACCATAATCAAATGCCAGTCCAACCATATATATCCTATACGAGCAATCCCATAAGATCCTATCTATTGCAAGTAAGGTAGGATGCGCCTATCAAGTGGTATCGACCTGTGCATAACTAACTCTCTACATCGACACTGCAATATAACAGTTCCTGCCCATCCCATGCTAAACATGATCGATGACTATCCTGATCATATAATACAGAGTGATCTGTTAGACCGAGATCCATAACTGTAATATGCAATCAGTTATACTAAATCTATAAGTAAGCACAAACTCTACTTGACAAACAAAATTTTTAAACATAATAATTAAAGTACATATAATGAAAATGAGATCAAGAAATCCATCAAGAGACAAATGCTGTATATATGAAAATAAAATTACATGCCAAGATAGAAACAAGAATTCATCAAAATTTATAGAATAGAACTGCACTCATTCAAACATAATACATAGTCATGACATAAACCAATAACATAAGAAAGCATTCCTAAAGTTGCAACGACCTCCTATCCTGACATATCAATAAAATGTAAACAACAGGAAGATATTAGTCTGGTAGATGTCATAATCAATAAATAAATGACATGTAAAATAGGGAATAAGCTAATGTATCTAAAAATACTTATGAAATGTGGCCTCTATAATACAACTAATCTGCATGTAAAACTCTTGGACAAAGCCCTCTGTCATGCCCTTCCTCCTTACAAATGTATACCTGTGTCTGTTGCCAGATTCTCTCACATCTATGTCATTTCTAATTCTAATGGAACGTGGCCTACCCTTCTGTCTAACCTATTTTTTTCAGGTATAATGATACTATCGCCACTTAGTTGCGATCAATATTTTTTGGTACAGAATTGGTTGAAATTGAGGTGTATAAGTTTGATGATGGTCATGTAAAGTATAGCATCGATCAACATATCTATAAAAATCAATTATAATATGTACACATGCAGCCATGATGTGAGAGCAAGGTAAATGATAGCACTACCATTTTGGCGTGTACATGTACGCTACAAAAGTCACACGACCTACAATTTAAGATAACATAAGTCAACATATAAACTATATACCATGAAATACTTTTTGAGAAAATAGTTATGGACACAATCACTGTGTGTTGTTGCCTCTATTTATGTTTAGACCATGCCTTGCAGTCTAGACTTGAAATAAGACACTAGCTCTATCGAATCTTGTAACAGTATGCAATTTAGCTTTGGCTTGCTAGGAGATTACATGTCCAATAACAAAAGGAGTAAATCTTTCATTTTTATCAATTGCATCATTTACTTGGGCACATCGACCTTCAAAGTATGATACAGGTCAAAAGAAAGTCAACTACACCAATGTAGTTATTGCAAGAATCTATATTTTTTAAAACTCCATTGAAATACTTGAATATATTTGTTGTCATTATTCCACACCATCGACCGCCATCATGTGCACATGTCTATTTCTCTAAAGGGATATCATTCAGCTATTGAATAGCTTTTAGATTAAATTTTTTAATATTTTTTATATATTTCTAAAATTCTCTAGGTTACATTTGCATTCTGACTTTTTTCACCATATCTTTAATTTTGGATTATGAAATCTTTAATTGAAATTGCTGATCACATGATGCAAGTAATAAACATGATAAGCATTCGATGGCTGCCAACCTAGATACTCATTTTGCACTGTAGCTAATATACCAGCATGCCGATCAGAAATTAGATAAATATTCTAACATGAGATAATAAAATTTTTGATGCAAGCTAAGAACTAACCCCAAGTATAGTCGACTCTTCATTTACAATACCAAATGTAAGTAGAAATATTTGATTATTCTCATCAACAATAGTTGCAATCATCAACTTTTTTTTATACTTTCCATACAGAAAAGTAGCATTAACACTAATCACTAGTCGATAATACTTAAACTCTTCAATCGAGGGTGTAAAGGCCTAGAAAATATGATTAAATTGAGCACAAGCTGATGACCAGTAGGACTGCTGATGAATTTCATCCAAGAGCCAGGGTTAAATTCTTCTACAGCATGCAACCATTTCAGTAGTAATTCATACGATATATCCTAATCCCTGAACAGCATGGCTATTATCTTTTGCTTGGTATTCTATAATTTTTTATAATTGGGTGTATAATTATATTTGTTCTTTATCATCACACCAAGTCCAACAACATTAATTATAGGAATTTCTTTTACCAGGTCGCATATTTTATTCGTAATTAATGTAGAGTCTAGTCTAGAATGATCTTGAGACATCATAGCAGATATGCATGTATGGGGACCAATATATCATGAGATCTTGAAATAATCATGACATTTAATAGCTCTCTTCATCCATTGATATCCTGACTCTCTATTCTTATATTTTACAAGCCATAGATTTGGCTTGGACTCAATAGCCTTGAATTCATGATGTCTTTTAATAGAATACTGCTTTACTATAGTCTGTAATTCTGCCTTATCTATAAAATGAAGTCCTTTTCATAACTCTTTATCTCTTTGCTATGTAACATATTATTCTCACAATAAGGAATACATGGACACATTAGCAGCAGTCCAATCAATCTGAGTGAATATTTTGAAAGGAGCTTCAAAAATAGTATAATTTGGAGTAGAAGTATCATGTAGACTTTCTACAAGTTGTGACGTTCCAGCTTCATTAGGTTCATCCTACATCATCTTCACTTTCTGCATCACTTTTATAAAAAAATTGATTATCTACATATATGTATGATCAGCACTATGTATAGTGATACTTATCTAATAATACTCTCTTGCACATCACTATCCACTGTACATAACAAATCTTTTATAAATCTTGAACCATTATTTCCCAGAACATTATCAATAATGTTTGGACGTACATGAGTTGTTACTATATTTTGAACAACTACTTCATAATCATCCTACTCGTAAATAGGTTCAGAGCTTCAATGGTTTGTACATCTAGGTACTACTCCGCACTCGATAAACATGGATGTGAACTGATAGTTGAAAACATTATTCTATGTCTTCATTATCGTTAGTGGAATAGGTTCATACTTTATAAATATCGGTTGGACAACTTGTGGATATCTATATATAATCAATATTTTTTTTGGTTCGATCTATATAGAAGACCATATATATATATTTTGTTCTCCAACTTTTCAAATGTCATACTATTTTTAATTCTAATTACCTATTTCAATTTCCAATTATACTCAATACTACATATTTCATTAATGATAGAACCATGAATATAATATAAGACTATGATCATTTCCCCCATTTTATCCTACATGTTTAATAAACAAAGTATATTTAGACAATACTTTTTCAAAAATTTATAATGACAATATTAAGAAAATAACTAAACAAAGTAAATAATCCAACACTAAAATTAGGAAAGTAATTATCTTATTAAGTAGGAAAATATAGGTTATAACATATTTTGAAATTAATATCTATGTATGGAGTTCAAAAAGACTTACATGACAAATGTATCCTATCATCAACTAGTAGGTAAAGATAGGTCCTATCCCATTTAGGAATTGTATTAATTTTACAAATCAATTACAGTAAGCAAACAATATATAATAAGGACTGAACAAAATTTTGGCAACATTTTTTCTTAGTTCTCTACATATAAATAATTATGTGTATAGAGAACTAAAGAAAAATGCTGCTCGAAATTTCGTTCAATCTCTATTATACATCATTTATTTAATGTAAATTGATCTATAAAATTAATTACAATTTCTAAACTATCTAAATTGGATAATCAATTAATCAATATATATAATTCTCAGACTATACAAAAATATAAAAATATATGGATACTATAGAATATGCATATTAATCAATTAATGGGTCTAAGGTTCAATATAATACAAATTTATATATATGTATATATATAGCAAATCAAATAATTAACTTAACAAGTAATTTCAAAATATAATTACATCAATAACAATAATTTCTACATATTACATACCATAAACATGCATGCTACACATCTACGTAAATAAAAAAATAAAATTACAAATATGTAGGCTACATATTTCTAATATTTCCACTCAAAAATATATTACTATACTATTAATATTCTTCTTTAATAAATATATTTATAAATTAATTAATGCAGCATATATGTTAACAACTTCATTTATAAATTAATAAATTACTTATATACCATGATATACTCATTTATAATTATTTAATTATTTACATGCTATAAATATTTATATATTTTAAATATTTAGTATTCATACTAAAATTTGTTTAAATTAAACAAATATATCATACTTTTACCAACATCTTCTGTTTATATAATATATTTTATTATACTATTAATGTTTGTAATTAATAGGTGTATTTAAAAATTACTTTAATGTAGTGTATACATTACTAACTTTATTTATAAATTAATGAATTATTTTTATATCACCACATACTCATATTTAATTAACTAATTATTTACAAGCTATAAATATTCATATATTATAAATATTTAGTAATCATACCATAATTTGTTTATTCAAATAAATTATATCATAGTTGTACCATACTCTATTTATACAATAAATTTTATTATACTATTAATATTTTTCTTTAATAAATATATTTTTAAATTAATTAATGTAGAATATATATTAACAACTTTATTTATAAATTAATAAATTACTTATATACCATGAATACTCATTTATAATTATTTAATTATTTACATGGTATAAATATTTATATAATTTAAATATTCAATATTCATACAAAAATTTATTTAAATTAAACAAATAATATCATACTTTTACCAAGATCTTCTATTTATATAATATATTTTATTATACTATTAATGTTTGTAATTAATAAATGCATTTAAAAATTACTTTAATGTAGCATATACATTACTAACTTTATTTATAAATTAATGAATTATTTTTATACTACCACGTACTCATATTTAATTAGCTAATTATTTGTATGCTATAAATATTCATACATTATAAATATTTAGTACTCATGCCATAATTTATTTATATCAAACAAATTATATCATATTTATACCATATTCTATTTATACAATAAATTTTATTATACTATTAATATTTTTCTTTAACAAATATATTTATAAATTAATTAATGTAGCATATACATTAACAACATTATTAATATATAAATAAATTACTTATATACCATGACATACTCATTTATAATTAATTAATTATTTTCATGCTATAAATATTTACATATTTTAAATATTTAGTATTAAGTCCATAATTTATTTATATTAAACAAAAAATATCATACTTTTACCATATTCTATTTATATAATATATTTTATTTTACTATTAATGTTTGTAACCAACAGATGCATTTAAAAATTAATTAATGAAGCGTATAAGTTACTAACTTTATTTATAAATTAATAAATTACTCTTATACCATGATATACTCATTTATAATTAATTAATTATTTATAATCTATAATAATGAAAGAAATTTAATCATTAATTTATACCATAATAATTCAGAAAATCAATACATAGTTTAACTTTATTTTCTAATTTTTTTTGGCCTTCATAGTTGCACTTACATACTAAACATTTAATTACTATTTATTTTGGTATGGATACTATAAATTAATTTCTAAAGTTTGATTTAGTAAATTATATATAATTGTT
Organism: Areca catechu; assembly: GCA_021397845.1. Lineage (NCBI taxonomy): Eukaryota > Viridiplantae > Streptophyta > Magnoliopsida > Arecales > Arecaceae > Areca > Areca catechu. Next base: position 57,528,500 of record CM038042.1, read on the forward strand.
AACTTAACAATTTTCCTTACCATAGTTGGTTTAATTAGTTATACTAGGTAGAACAAGCTCGTTAGATAATTTTGCTTTTCAATTTTATTTTTAATTAGATAATTAATATATAATTTATACATAATCTGATTATTGTGTATCAATGGAGCTTTCATAATTTCTTACTGGCTGAAGGCTGGGTTTCTTAATGGGGATAAAATAAAAATTATAATTTTTTTGTGACATATAAAATTTGGTTTTTATCAAAGATTAAAATAACAAATAAAGCAAACACTTACCCTATACAAACCGATTTTCCATTCAATGATAATAAATTTCAGAAATTAAAACAACACATGCACTACAAAGAAACTATAACACTTGAATATCAAGCAATAAGCTCCAACAAGATGTAATTTTCATTGTTAAAAAAAAAACAACCAAAAAAACCTCAACGAAAAGTACCTGGAATGCCAACGGAAATGGATATGTAAAGCTGGATGGGAGGCCGTATAGGGCCGAAAACTTTATCTTAAAATGACAGGTGGGGCTGAATGGGGCCAACGGGGGATCGGAGTCAAGCACAGTGACTGAATAAGAAATCTGATGTGCTCGGATCGACAACTAGGGTCGGAGTGAGAAAAGGGGGACTAGAAGGGGCCGGAGTGGGACAAGAGGGGATCGGAATGGAGAAGAGGACTGGAGAAACTTTTCTGGAAAGGAAAAGGAAGTGGTGTTATTTGTTAAGAAAGCACAAGATGAACCTAGAATTTCTCAAAGAAATCGCAACTTCATCCAGTGATTTTGACACGTCCACCTGCCAGATGTCCAGTAAGCTGCAACATATCCAAAAAAACATCTATTTTTGTAAATATCCTACTAACTATCCAATTTTAATAATTAAAAAATAAATTTAACATTATTTTAAAAAAATTGTAGTATTAGGTAGCAATTAAAATTTTATGAAGATGGTGGAATTATGAAAAAAAACTTAGGAATTATGAAAAAAAACTTTCAATCTCACATAATAAGAAAAGTTCCTCCACATATGAATTAAAAAATAAAAAAAAAGAGTGAATTTTATATTCTCAATAAATAATCTTTGTCTCTAGTTAGAACAAGTATATTATATATGAAATATAAGTTCTCAAAATACATGATTTTTAAGTACTATAAAAAATGCTAATGAATAATAATATAATATATCTATTAATATAAATTTTAAAATATTTAATATATTTTATAAAAAATTGAATCAATATAAATAGACCATCTACTCTCATTCTCCTAGTTTTTATGACTAGCTACAATTGACCTATTGCAAGGCTCAGAAAAGAGTAGATTTTGACTATAACATATCATCCATCAACATGTAGTGATCATCTTACAAAAGATCTAGATACAAATTAATTCTAAAATAATATAAAAAATATAATTCCATCAACATGTACCAGTGATCAGTCCCAACTTGCTATGCTTGAAAGACTAGCTCCTAACTACAATATATTATCAATCAATATACACTAGTGATTGCCCTACCAAGGTTCAAAAGGGGGCTAGATCCTAAATCTATATCATAGTTAAACTAGAGAGTAACATAATTAAATCAACATATTTATCGATGCAATAAAATTTAGTTCATGTCCATATAAATCATATAATGCTTGATCCAATATTTAAAAAATAATTTTTTTTATGGAGCATATATGATACTTAATATAAACATAACATATGCATAAATAATATTATACTTTAAATTTCAAATAATGTAAATAACAATTAAGCAATACAAATTACAAATTATAACATGTGCATGACAAAATACTTAGGATAAACTTTTGATCTACCAGCCCTCAAAATTCACCTAATAGGAAAGCTATCCAAAAGCTAAGTTACTATCCAAAAGCTAAAATAATTGAAGTGATTTATCAAACTTCTATAGGATATTATATACTATGTAATATCTCAGCGAGTTGCCAGATCTTCTCAAGTTCCATAACTTTAAGCTTTTTTAAAGCATAAGTGGTGATCTTAGACTTGTGAATTAGTAGTGACTCTACCCCATGAGTATGATCCAATCTATAAATACCACCACCAAGTCTAGCCTAGCATCTAGGGGTCTTAATTATCCTAGATCTAATGATTATTATAATCTCATGCCAGCACCAGTATTTCATAATAAGATGGAGTTTTATGATTACATGGATGTGAAGAGATAAGCTCCAATCATGCCTCTTAGCTATTAGGATTTTGGTTTCCACCTGATCAAGTTAAGACATTTTTAGAGGGTTAGATCTAATTTGCAATTAAAAGATAACTATGATAAATGGAGGGAATTAGGCTCGGTCTAGGTTAACTAGCAGAAAGAGGAGAGAGAGACTCATTTTGGGTCCAATTCAGGGTTCACAAAATAAAAGCCTAGGACCTGGTGGGGACACCAGAGGCACCAGAATAAGACAAAGACTTCTAACCCTATGTGGATTACCTAGTCATATTCGAGTCCATTTGTAATAAGGGCTTAGTCCATTTGAGTCCATTTTAGTTTGTCATTTAAGTCTTTGAGTTGTCATTTTAGTTCAGTATTAATCAGCTCATGTTGAGCTAGTTCAGTCCAATGCTAGTCAGCTCATGTTGAACTAATTTTAATTTTTGAGTCCTGTCCAAGTACACTGAAGACTCAAGACCACATCATACAAGTGAAGACCAAGTCCAATCAGTTTGAAGACATGGAAGTGAAGCCCAAGTCCAACCCAGCCTGAAGATTTGAAGATCTCAGGAGGAGAAATCAGAAGCCCGGGAACCCTGAATTGTAGCCCATAGTTAATTGGGCCAGATGAAGGTCCAGGAGGGAACCAGGAGCCAAACCAGCTTATGGACACCCCCCTTGGTCGGCCTCCCCTATGGTCACCCCCCTTGGCCGACCAAGGCAAGGAGAGGGAGAGAAATTCTAAGGATTTATTCTACCTTTATTTCCTTATTTTCTAGCTAGGATTTGGGTGGGAATAGAATTCCTAGGTAAAGTCTATTGTACCCTTACTTGGGGCCCAAGACTAAGAGTCTATTTAAAGGATCCTAGTCTCTTGTATGAGAAGTTAATTTTGATATATAAAATACTCTTGACTCTTCAATTGCTGTGTGCCTCCCTGCTATGTGCATTAAGGGATCTTGTGTGAGCCTGAAGTCCTGCCAAAGTGCTACCCGAAGAAATCCTAGCCGACCAACCTTCTTCGAAGCCTCCAAGCCTTTTCTTCCAACATGCCCCTTGCTGCCTTTTTTCTGAAATTTTTCTTATTTCTGGCTTTGTTTTCTCACCCTTGACGTTGTTCGCAGGTCCTCAAGTTCCTATGAGTCCCACAACTCCAGCCGGGCCGTAATCGGACCACCGAGCAGAAAGCCGAATTCGCGGGCCTCCGGCTTGATTTTCAGGCCGCATCCATCGAGGAACAAGTGATCTCTTCACTGTGATCTTCACCAGGCACATCAGATGTTGCTAGGTACACCCCCTATATTCTTCAATAGTTTTATTGTAGATGAACTGGCCCTAACCGAGGCTTCTTAGTCCTGGCGATCCCCTTTTACTGCTTTCTTAGGTCCTGATCTGCATATGTAGCTTCTAAAATTCATATTGAACTCTCTACATCTTATTTTAATATGATATTCAGGATTTAACCACCTCACCCCACATATAAAACATACAAAAATAATCGCATGCATATTAGTTTCGCATCATCTGGTATCAGAGCTTATATTAGGGCTCATTCTCTGCACCCTTCACAGTCCGTATATATACTATTCTTTTAATTATTTCTCTCTGTTCAGAACTCCAAAAATTCTGATTTTTATTTTTCTGGATTCATATTAATTCAAAGTCAAATTTTGTTTCTGCCTGTGCAGTTTCTACAAGCAAAATACAGCCTGCAAATTTTTGGCTCTATTTTTCAGCAAGACAATTTTGGAAGGTTTAGGGTTTTGTTTAGCATCTCTTTTCAATATCTTTTATTTTTAGTATGTTTCTAGCATATTAGGTCATTGGCTGCAAATCATATTTCTGCAAAAGAAAAAAAAAATTACATATATAAAAGCTACCTAAAACACTTAAATCCTAATTTTGCATCATCTGCTTGCCATCATTGCATAAATAACCATTAAGGGCACTCTTGCTATGTTAGATGGGGGGAGGATTTGATCACCTCTCCTTAGCCCCAAAACCACATCCCCTGCATTCAGTCCCAAGCCTAACTTAAAATCTATTAGACTTAATTTACCCTAGTGGGCTAGGGACACCAACTGGTCGGGTCTGGGCTAAGTGTCAGATCACTATGTCAAGCTAACCTGTGTTTGCCTTGTGCTTAGTGTCTAGAATGATGGTTCAGGGATTCAATCTCGAAGGGCTTGTGTGCTGGTCTACCTACCTGGCCAATCTCTGATTGGTGTCTAGGATTGGTAATCAGGGACCTAACACTCCCCTTACACCTGCCTGGCTGAGTACAGGGTTACTATAGTCTAGTTTGCCACCCTAATTGAGCATCTAGTTTTAGACTCTAGGTCTAGGGAGCTGTAGTTGGTTTGATTGAATCTTGCATGAGCATTAGATCAGGAGCATCCTATCATCCACCATCTCCACTTTTGTTTGAATCCATGGACAGCCTTGAAGCCCAGATTAAAGCCCTTACTAACCAAATAGCCCAGATGAATACCCAGATGACCTAGACCGATAGCCTTAACCCAAGTCAACCTAGTGAAACCATGGAGCCCAACCCTAGGAGAACCCAATACTCTGACCTATATAGGGAGTCCAACTCTAGGAGAACCCAATACTCCGACCCATATAGGGAGTCCAATCCTAGGAGAACCCAATATTCTGACCCATATAGGAAGTCCAATCCTAGGAGAACCCAATACTCTGATGCATATAGGGAGCCCAACCCTAGGAGAATCCCTTACCATGACCCCTATTTGGAGCCCAACCCTAGGAGAGCCACTAGGTACGTTGTGTTGGTAGCACCTAAATTTTGTGATCCTGAGTGTGAGGATTATCTTGCTTGGGAAGGAGATATGGACCTGTATTTTGAACAAAATATGGGTTTCGATTCTGAAAGATGTCAGTTCAAGTTTGCTAAAGCTAAGTTAGTTCACTAGGCTAGGTTAGACTGGGATAATGTTGAGAGAATACTTAGGTTAGAAGGCCGCAAACCCATAACTACCTAGAGTGATATGAAACTTGAACTAAGGAGAAAGTACCTACCCAAGTCCTATCAGTCCAAGAGACCCACAACCTATAGATCTTATAACTCCAAATCCTATGAACCTAGAACCTATGAGCCCAGTAGACCCATGACCCATAGATCTGCGCCTTTGTCCTATAAGCGTGGGGAGCCCATAATCCCCAGGTATCAACCTAGTACTAGTCATGTTTTCCCTAGTCAACTTGAACCCCATAGGATTAGTATCCTTAAATATGAGCCCAGTAGTAAGCCACTACCCTTTAGGCAACCTGAACCTACTAGGAGTAGTGCCCATAATCATAAACCAGGACCTAGCCAATTTTTCCTTAGCCGATCTTTCCCTACCACCCTTGTGATTCACAAGGCTTACATTAAAGCGAAAGTGTATGAAGCTGATATGAACTTGGTGGATGAGTATGAGGGAGAAGAGGAGACACCTCTAGAAGACCTAGAAGTGGTTGACCCCATAGGTACCCAGGTAGAAGCCAAGCTAGAGTTAGTTGTCCCTGACTATACCCAGCCTAAAGTTATAATGGAGGAACAATTAGAGGAAGAAAACCTAGATACTGCCACTAGAACCTTACCTGAGGAAACCATAAAGGAGAGCCAAACTATAGAGTCTAGTCATAAAATATAAAAACTTGAAGAATTTATTAAGGACTTGATCTCTTTGAATCAGTACCCTCAGGATGAGCCCCCTCCTATAGTTTCCATTAAGGACCTCTTCCCTGAGATTAGTAACTCATCCTTCCATTATACAAACCCTGTAGATAGACCTCAACCTCATAAGGTTAACCTCATTAGTCTAGGATTAGTCCCCGGCTTGCCTCCTTTTATCCTACATTATCCAACTAACCTTGAACCTCTTTCTCTACCCTACCAGACAAATCCTGAACCCACCTCTTATTTTTTGTCCTTTCCAGACACCTCCAGTATTTCTAGGATCATTAGATTGCATTTAGTTGAGATTAGCATACTGCATACATTCATTACGCATGTTAGGTTTGCATTATACTTCTAGCATACCCTATGAAATTTGTTGGGAGCTCATCATAAGTTTTCATGTGCATGTCAAGCTAGGACCAAACCTAGAGAACCTATGATCTGTTAGGTTTAGGTCCAAAGAGTTTAATAAAAATTCCTTTGATAGGATTGCATAGTCAAGTCTATTAGGTGTAGGTATGAGTCCTTTGCACCACCTATTAGGAGTCTGCATGTGCCCAGCATGTTCACCACCTACACTAATTTTGAAAGAAACTAGCTAATTCCCAAAGAAGGGCCAAGAAATTTGATATAGTGGATTCTATCATGGTTAGGCTTAGGCCTAAATGAAGCTTCATGCTCACAGAGCCGGACTTTTAAAGTGATAGAGAGGTTGGACCAAATACCTATGTATTAGATTTGCCTCCAGATTTGGTCATTAGTTCTATCTTGAATATCGGAGACCTGGTTGAGTATAGGGAACCGACAGCGATACTCAGTGAGGCCTTTGGACCTACTCCTTCCATTGTGAGTGACCCTAACCCAGAGTGTCAACCAATAAATTGGCCTGAGAGAGGAGAATGGATCGAGCATATCTTGGATGATCAAGCCTTAACGACCCGGGGCTATGGCTATTAATGCTACCTGGTCTGATGGCAAGGCCGGCCAGAGTCAGATGATTCATGGATTTCTCGAGAGGACTTGCAACACCTCAACCTAGACCTCCTCGAGAGATATATGACCAGCTTGATTCCCACTCAATAGGATCGAGTTCCTCCCACCCCGGGAGAATTGGTGGGGACACCAGAGGCACCATAATAAGATAGAGGCTTCTCAACCCTCTATGGATTACCTAGTCATATTCGAGTCCATTTGTAATAAGGGCTTAGTCCATCTGAGTCCATTTTAGTTTGTCATTTGAGTCTTTTGAGTTATCATTTTAGTTCAGTATTAATCAGCTCATGTTGAGCTAGTTCAGTCCAGTGCTGTCAGCTCATGTTGAGCTAATTTTATTTTTTGAATCCTATCCAAGTACATTGAAGACTCAAGACCACATCATATAAGTGAAGACCAAGTCCAACCAGTTTGAAGACATGGAAGTGAAGCCCAAGTCCAACCCATCTTGAAGATTTGAAGACCTCAGGAGGAGAAATTAGAAGCCCGGGAGCCCTGAACTTTAGCTCGTAGTTAATTGGGCCAGATGAAGGCCCAGGAGGGAACCAGGGAGCCAAACCAGCTTATGGACACCCCCCCTTGGTCGGCCACCCCTATGATCACCCCCCTTGGCTGACCAAGGCAAGGAGAGGGAGAGAGATTCTAGGGATTTATTCTACCTTTGTTTCCTTATTTTCTAGCTAGGATTTGGGTGGGAATAGAATTCCTAGGTAAAGCCTATTGTACCCTTACTTGGGGCCCAAGACTAAGAGTCTATTTAAAGGATCCTAGTCTCTTGTATGAGAAGTTAATTTTGATATATGAAATACTCTTGATTCTCCAATTGCTGCGTGCCTCCCTGCTGTGTGCATTAAGGGATCTTGTATGAGCCTGAAGTCTGCCAAAGTACTGCCCGAAGAAATCCTAGCCGGCCAACCTTCTTCCAAGCCTCAAGCCTCTTCTTCCAACATGCCCCTTGCTACCTTTTTTCTAAAATTTTTCCTATTTCCTACTTTATTTTCTCATCCTTGATGGTTGTTTGCAGGTCCACGAGCTCCTATGAATCCAACGACTCCAGCCGGGCTGCAATCGAACCACCGAGTAGAAAGCCAGGAATTCGTGGGCCTCCGGCTTGATTTTCTAGGCCGCATCCGTCGAGGAACGAGTGAACTCTTTGCTGCGATCTTCACCAGACGCATTAGATGTTGCTAGGTACACCCCCTATATTCTCCAGTAGTTTTATTGTAGATGAACTAGCCCTAATCGAGGCTTCTTAGTCCCGATGATCCCCTTTTACTGCTTTCTTAGGTCCTGATCTGTATGCGTAGATTCTAAAATTCATATAAAACTCTCTACATCTTATTTTGATATGATATTCAGGATTTAACCACCTCACCCCATATATAAAACACACAAAAATAATCACATGCATATTAGTTCCGCATCAAGACCCTTCACTAAATTCTCTAAACCAAGTAAAAAGAGAGAGAATCATTAAGCATTTCTCTTAAAATAAAGGAAGAGTGAGGGGCAGGCTAGCTTAGTATTGGTGGTAGCAAGAAGGTGGCAACCCATGATAGTGATTGGCCATCACAATAACCAATGATGGTGGTTGACTGGTGAAATAGAAGTGAAAAAAGACAAAATAGTAGAGGTGGTTGTAATTCAAATCATGGTTGAAAGAGGCTAGTGAAAGGTAATAGAAACATATTAATGGTGGTTTTGGTGGTAGTATGAAATAACACCTAAAAAGTGGTGGTTAATAATAGCAATGTGCTACAACGATTTTGATAAAAGGCAACACTAAAAAAGACTTTTCCTGATGCTAATAAGTGTCAGCAAATACATCCTAATGCTTTAAAAAGCATTGAAAAAATGTCAATAATGAAGGTGTGGAAATAATTTTTTTTGATGCTTTTAAAAAGCATCGGGAAAAACCTTGATGCTTTAAAGCATCAGTAATTTTATATTACCGGCACTTTAAAGCATAAAAAAAAACAACAAAAATAATCTCGATGCTTTAAAGTGTTGGTAAATTTTACATTACTGACACTTTAAAGCATAAGAAGTTAGAGGTGTTATAAAATGCATCGGCAAAATATCATTTTTCGATGCTTTAAAGCATCGCTAAATATAATTTTTTAAAACTTTAAAGCATCGAAAATAATGTTATATACTGATACTTTAAAGCATCGATAGATATATTATTTTTTAAAAAATAAAACAAATATTTTTAAATATAAAATATGTATAATTTTTTTGAACCTATATAATGAAATCATAACAAACATAAAATTACATTGCATATATTCATCACATCCAAATTGAAAATCTAAATATAAAATTCATTACAATCCAATATAAAAAGTTTATTACAATCCAAAGTTTAACAAATAAAAAAATACATAAAATAGAGGATATAAAATAAAAAAAAGCTAAGGTCAATGATCTGCAGGAGGAAGGTCATCACCTAGTCTGCAAGGATCTGATACTCTAGAAGCCTATAAGAAATATTTAAAATATTTAAGTTGCGAAACTATGTATGACAATATATTATATATATATCATTGATTTAATATAAGAATATATATTTAATAATATATGTGTTTACTTGATATGGAGCAAACATCTGTATAATAGATTTAAGCCACTAAATGTGCTCTCTCATGGTCTCCATCACTGCTATATCGGTGGCATGGCTCTATCGCATCTCTATCTTCTCCTCCAGTCTGCAAATACATGTATCCTGAGCATCATCTGCAGCATCACGAGTATACCTACTCATCATAGATAACTGGGTGGGGGTGACTCTAACTCGATAACCCTCACTCGACCATAGCACTTTGATCTCATTATCTCCGTAAACACCTTAGCCTTGATGTGATTACTCTATGTAGATGCTGCAGACTCATCGATATGCTTGGTAATAAGAGATGTAGAACTTTCCTGTATTTGTTTAGAAAAAATAGTTAGATCTTAATGACTAACAAAATCAAATACAAATTATTGAATGAAATAAATTGTAATAAATAATTACGTATAAATCTCTCGACTCATCTTTGATAAAAGTACCATCATGATGAGTATGAGTCATTTGGTAAAACTCCACCTCACCAGATTTCCTCGCATGCTCATCCATCTATAGAAAAAATTAAAATTTCAAACAAATAATTCTAAGAAATTTAAAAAATGTTTAAGTATCATGATACATATATCATCCACGATACATAATGTTAGTTTTATTAAAATCTATAAATATTTTAATATAAAAAAATATAAGTTTATAGTTTAACATATATACGAACTCTTGTCTGACTCGTGCATAATTTTTGAATCCTGATGTATAAGGAGCAGATAGATAGAGCTACTCATGCAGCTCTACCAATATCAAAATATATTTGCAAAATCAAATAAATAACATGCTATATCTTGAAATTAAGGTATATATATAATGTACAATATAAATCAAATATTTTAATAAAGTTGCTTAAAAGATTGAATTAGAAGATACCTGTCCCCTCTTGAAGAACCAATAATGAACCAACTCCATCCATTAATGAGGGAATACATTAGGAGGATAAGCACCAACTACCTGCTTCTCGGTAATACCCGACAACTTGTACTTCATCTTCAATTGTGCTTATATTCTTTCCATTTTCAATTAACAGACTTTAGTACAAAATCATGAGAGGATGGAGGGAGTACGAACTTGGACTACAAAAGAAAATAAATGTTAAGTCAAGTAAATATTAGAAATAATTATGTAGATACTAAAAGAAAATAAAAAATAAAAAATCCACCAAGCCTCCTGATGCGGGACGGGAAGAGATCATGCATTCATGATGGATGGAGATTCAAGCAAGATGATTAATAAGCTAAATTGATCAATAAATCCACACACAAATGAGCTAAATTAATTCAAGGAAAGAATTTTTATGGAAGAGACTAGTTGATTTAAGTTACAACACCGCAATATGGATCTAGTTCAAACCGAGAATAAGATCTTCATGGCAAGGAAACCATCATTACTAGGGCAAGTTAACCTTTAAATGATCAGATCCAAAGAGCTTAGGAATGGTCTCCTACTAACAATGATGGCTAAATTATTTGGTGGAAGGGTTCACTCAACACTCTATGAAAGAGGCTTGGATCAAAAGATCTACACTCCCTAACCTTGTGGACTCACCTTGTAGATGGTTCATGACTTGGAAACCTTCATCTTTAACCCGAGATCCCTGAGAGAACCTACAAAGAACCCATCATGAAGCATGGAAATGAAATCAAAAGGAAGAAATGAAGAAGGGAAAGAAAGGAAGAGAAGAAGAAAGCTTGGCATGGAGCTTGATGGACTTGAGCTTGGAACCGGATCAAGGGCATCCCACCCTCTTCAAAATGAAATCAAGGGCATCCCACCCTCTTCTCACACAAGGACATCCCACCCTTCTTAAAATGAGGCTTCACATCTCAAGTAAAAGAAGGCATCTCACCATCTCCACATAAAAGAACTCTAGAGAACTTTTAGCAAGAAGAAAATTTTTTCATTACTTAACATAAGATGCTTTACAAAAGGGGCTTGGGGCCCTATTTATAGGCCAAGCAAAGCATAATTTTGGCCAAACAATCCCCAACTAATCTCTTGATTAGTTATACTAATTGATAGATTAGGTAGATCTAATTAAAGTGGTTCCAACAACATTTTCTTATTGAATTTGTTACAACTAATTTCATGTGGCGCCTAAGTGTCATCCATGTGGCTTTCTTGCTGATGTAGTGGTCTTGGTGGCTGATGAAGCAGAGGACCAAGTGGCATCCCACATGTCAAGTTAGTTGGAGATTTGTTGTGAAAAAGTTGTAGGTAGTTTATTCCTTCTATGTGACCCCCAAAATAGTCTTGATGAAGTGACCTCCATGTGGCACCCAAGGACGGGTTGTGTTGGCTTCAAGAAGCCTTCCAAATGGCCTTCAAAGAGTGCTTCTAAGTGGCTTCAGAGGAGGGCTTACAAGTGGTATAAGAAAATATTTTGCTTGACCAATGGGTCGGCTCAAGAATAGGTTGAGCCGACTCAAAGAGCTTGAGTCGACTCATGAGGTTGATGCCTTTTCTTCTTGAGTCGGTTCATAGATAAATAAGCTTCCTTCATTGACACATTGGGCTTAATCCCTTTAGATATCCTCCTTGATTAATCCTTCTAGGATTCAATGTTGAGTCAACTCCCATCCAAATGGCCCTTCTCCTCTTGGCTTGATACATAAAAAACTTGGTTGAAGCTTGAATTCTCTTTCTAATGCTGATGTCCCCATCACCTCCATCATCTAATACCATACCAATACAAAGTCTTGTTACTGAAAGAATATAAAACATAACATAATATGTCAACCATGCAAAATAAAAAATATTTAGATTTAATTTTTTACCTGTATAACTCGTAGAAGCTCAACTTTATACATCAAAAGCATGTCATTCCATTTTGCATAACTCAATGGACAAAGCTAATGCCTCTATGCAACTGTCCCTAAAATAAAGTCAATAAGCTAATGGCTTTTTTAATTGGCTATCCCAATTTATTGCACTCAACCACTATCTTCTCACCATCGCGCATCTGCCACATATCCCATACTACCGTGGGCCCATGTGTGGGTCTAACCCTCCTAAATCTGTCTACAAAAAATAGGTATAAGTAAACTATAGTAAGAAGTGTAATGAGATTTTATCAAAATAAATAATCAATAAATTATCCTGAATATGTAGCTCATTATCTGTTACATCGATCGGAGGATCATGCTACCTCGAGAATGATGGTCCTACACTAGTAAACTACCATGGAGAAGGATCGGTCGCAACCTCTGGTACTAAAAAAGGACCGACATGAACCTACTATGTTGAAAAAGAAGTACTAGCCTTAGGTAGCTGTGCTAAAGGACTTGCCTTAGCATGCTATGATGCAGAAGAAGTACCGACCTCTATCTGTGAATGCTAGAACTGCACACCATCAAATCATCACAGCACGACATGTCACCTATCATTTACATCAAAGTCAGAATCAGTGAACATAAATACTAATTTAATAGAATAATTACTATAAATTACATAAATTATAAAAATTTAATACTAATAAGAATCAAGCAATAGCATTTCCTTCAAATTCCATCCTAATTAAAGATACTATAGTATGTACATCATCAACTGGTACAAAATTGAATGGCATAGAATGAGTATAACTGTCATCATCTTCATCATCTTATAACTACTTTTCCATATCATATAAGTCCCTAGATTTTGTTTTAACAATAGTAGCCCAATTTTATCTTTTGCATCTTGTACAAAAAATACTTGATGAGCTTCAGAAAAAAAATGAATGGATCATCCTTCAATAAGACACTAGTATGTATTAACCTTGTAAAATTTATAAGTATAAATCTATTTGCATCATGTTTCAAACCCCTTAATGAATTTATATCTACCCAATCATATTTAAATAATATTACTTTAAATATTTCATAGTAATCTAACTTATAAATATCTTTAAGTGCACCATAATAAATTTTTTCATCTGCTTCTACCATAACACCACTATTCTATATTTTTCTAAATTTTTCATGATCTTTAGTATGGAATTTAAAACTATTGATTATAAAATCATTATATATATTGATAACTTTATTAGGTCCTTGAGCCAGGGCTATTAATTCATCTGAATAATTTCTCTCCATCATCGTTGATACCTAAAAAATAATAAAAAATATTAATAATTTATTTTATATTAAATCTATCCATATATTCTTTATATATATGTCTAACATGTTTTAAAAGCCATGTAGGAAATAACTTGACCAACCATCACTGCTCAATTCTTGGATTAGGTCGAGTGCTATGATTAGCTTGTCATTGAGATATTAAAAATTTGCTGCATGAAATATATATTATTCATTTAGAATATTAAATAAGATATGATATTTGAACTTGAAATGCCTTAAATATATGAACCTATAATGGTCAGATATTATATCATTATGAAGTAATAACATAATGATGTGCTTGTGCCATAGATTTCTGATCAAGTATAATAATTTCACTTTTTTCTATTATTCTACCAGTAGTAGAAAACTTTACAATTTATCTACAAAATCACTATGCCATTAAGGTATATTAAATACAGTCTCAACACCTTGAAGATATCTTGAACAATAAGTCAAACACTCTCCAGTAATATATCCTTCAGTAATCGAGCCTTCCAGAAAGGCTCTATTTTGTATATAATCTTTTAGTCGCACAAGATACCTACAAAAATAAAAAATTATTTACACATCATTATGACACTACTTTTACTAAAATATATAAAGGATTAATAATAATATCTCTTAATAGGATACATCCATTTATAGTATACCGATCCATCAAGCTTGACTTTCGAAGCTAAGTAAATGAGTAGATGCACCATAATAGTAAAAAATACAAGAGAAAAAATTTTCTCCATTTGATAAAGTGTAATTATAATATCAGACTCCAACTGATCACGCTCTCCAGGATCAATAACTTTTGAACATATATGCCTTAAAGAATGATGATAACCGAATTATAACTGTAAGAACTTGTTTAGGCATGCTGATCTTGAAGCTATTAAAAAGATATCTTGCATCAATATGTGACCATCATGACTTTTAAGATTAAGAATTTTTTGATCTTTAAGATGCACATACCTTGAAATATTTGATGTATATATATCAGGTACTTTAATGATTTTCAATACTGTCAAAAAATTATCTTTTTCTTGAGCAAACATTATATAAGATGCAAGAGATAAATAAATTTTATCATTAGCAAGTATTTTGGGATGAAGCTCATGTCAGATATCCAATTCTTTTAAATCCAGTTGTGCCTTCATGTTTTCTTTGGTTTTTCCATCAAGGTTCAATAATGTTCCAAGCAGATTATTACGAACATTCTTTTCATATGCATGATATCAAGATTATGCCAAATAAGATTATATTCCCAATAAGGTAAGTCAAAGAAGATACTTCTTTTCTTCCATAAATATTTGTTAGGCTGATGTGTAGATGCTATCTGTACATCTTCCTTATTTTTATTTTCAAAAAAATTATCAGGATTTTTAAATACATGTGCATCCATACTACTAGTATTCGCTTCATCTGATAACCCTTCTTAATCATCCCTCCCTCTTTTTTTAGAAGACTTCAAGAATTTACCATATATGTAACTGATGGAATTCATTTATCTATGAATATTAGTTCTAGAAGGTGGATAGGTGCATATCTCAATTTTATGGTACCATTAAACAAATCATTTTAAAATCAAAATGGATAATTTGGTTCTAAGCATCGATGATGTCCCATATAATAAAATTTTTTTCTATGTTTTAACCAGATTGAATGTATCAAATCTGCATGATAAGGATATGCAACCTATCCCTTTATACTTCAGTAAGATAAATTGGTATATGCTGGAAAATCATTAATAGTCCATAACAAAGCTATCCATAGTTTAAATATTTCACCATTGGGAGCATCAATTATATCAACACCTTCCCACAACTATTTCAATTCCTCTATTAAAGGTTGTAAAAAAATATTAATATCATTCCTTAGTCCCTTATCACCTAGAATAACCCTTGATAAGATAAGTGAGGATTATTTCATACACAACCATGGTGGTAAATTATATGGTATTAGAATAACTGGCCAAGTGCTATATATATAATTTAGAGTCTGAAAAGGATTGAAACCATCTGTAGCTAAACCCAACCAAATATTATGATATCAGAGGCAAAATCAGAATGTCTAACATTAAATACTTTTTATGCTAAACTATTTGCTGAATGTCTCAACATTCCATCATGCCATTTCATTAATGAAGTTGTTTTTCAAGATTAATATAACCTCCTCAATCCAGGAATAAGAAGAAAGTAATGCAATACCTTCATCGATTTCTTTGTACTCCATAGTGTATCTACTCCGTTCATTATATCATCCTCATCTTCTTCATGAGTTGTCCATCATGAAGATCCACATATATTGTATGACTCTCAATTAGTATTTTCATCATGATATAATATATAATATTTTGGACAACTATGAATCTTTTGATATCCAAGATTCAATTTGTTGACAACTTTCTTTGCTTCATAATAAGAGGATAGTAAATCATTGCCTTCTGAAAATATATCCTTTAATAACTTGAGAAGCATAGTAAAACTCTTTCTAGACCATCTATTCATATAGTTTATTTAGAATAAATGTATAAAAAAAGAGATCTTAGAAAATTTTAAATAGCCTGGATATAATTATTCATCTGCATCTTTCATTAAATTTGATACTGAACTGACTCAGTAATTGATGGTTGTATCTGCTCCTTGACATATATTCATTTCATAAATATAGAACCCTCACATATTCTAGCTATTTAAAGTGTATTACTGGAACCTCCAAAGTTTTGAACACCATATCAAAAAGCATCTTGATCAAACTACTTATGTCATCATCTCCTATAGGATTCTCTTGCATATTACTGGATCTAAGATCAGACGAGGGTTGATTACTTGATATTAACAACATAATTTTTTTATAAAAAATCTATTCAGTATAATCTCTTGCAAAACCATTCCATATCAAATGTTCTTCAATGATTTGTGGATCAAGACAAGAATTGTTAATACATCATTGACATGGACATAAAATCCTTTTATTCAAACTATTTTTATTCTTACAAAATTTAATGAAATCATGAACTCTATCTACATA
Organism: Areca catechu; assembly: GCA_021397845.1. Taxonomy (NCBI): domain Eukaryota; kingdom Viridiplantae; phylum Streptophyta; class Magnoliopsida; order Arecales; family Arecaceae; genus Areca; species Areca catechu. The sequence continues at coordinate 57,545,095 of CM038042.1, forward strand.
TTCTTTTATATTTCTTGATTTATTTATCCAACTTTTATCCATTTTAGGATAAAATAATCAAACTTTTAAGTTATCTAAAAGCAAGAAAAACTTTTTAGTCAATAATAATGCACCCAGTAAAAATATTAAAAAATATGTAAATAATAAAATAACTTAAATATAAATACATCCTATCACCAACTAATAGGAAAAGATAGGTCCTATCATATTCAAGAATTGTATTAATTATGTAGGTCTTTTACGATAATCAAACGATACACAATAATAGCTTTGAAAATATTTTGACTGTATTTCTCTTTAGTTCTCCCCACACAACTAAATATGTATAGGAGAACTAAAAAAATGTTATTAGAAATATATCTTGAACTCTATTCATATTGCTTGATTACTATTACCAACAGAATTATTTACAATTCTTAAACTATCCAAACTGGACAATCAATTGATCACTATACATAATTCTTCCATCGGTATGAAAAAATATAATTATACGGATGCTATGGAATATGTGCACTAATCAATTGATGGGTCTATATTTTTATACAATGAAAGTAATGTAAAAGATATTTAAAAAGCTATAATTGATCATAGTAAAGCTTACATGTTGCCTAGTTGGCAAGCCTAAGAGGGGGGGTGAATTGGGTGTTTTAAAAATTTTAAGCAAGTAGTGCAATTTAAACACTTAACTTTGTATGTGCTAGTAGTGTGCAAAGCAATGTGGAAGCAATAAAGTAAAAGGATCAAAGTAAAGAAGCAAGCACACTCAAACACCATAAATTTATAGTGGTTCGGAGCAACCCTCGGCTCCTACATCCACTACCTAAGATGCACACTTGGGATTTCCACTATATTCCCTCAAGAATATAGCCGGTTTGTTTTATACCGGGCTCACAAATCAAAATCCAATACAACATTTATTTTCATGGGCTCATAAATAACCCAAACTTGGTTTTCAAGGCTTACCAAAAATCTTAAACAAGATCACAAGATGCAGCCCCCTGCTGCACTTACAACAATACCCAAAATAGAGTAATAAAGTTGTAACTAAAACAAACTCTAAGAAGTTGAGTTGTTGTAGTTAAAGCTTTTGAATGAGGGTCTCTTCAATGCTTCTTTAATGTTCTTCAAAGCTCTCTAAGCTTCTTTAATGATTGACTCAAGAATTTGATTGGAAGTTGTTGAAGACTTGAGATCTTGCTTGAATGCTCTTGGAAATATTCAATGCTCTCCTTCTCTTCTATTTTTTCTTACTTTAAATCCTTCATTTATATCTCCTTGGAGTGTCCCTATGTGAATTTGGCCATTGGAATGCATTGGGAATTGAAATATGGTCGTTAAAAAAATTTTGGGACTCAAAAAAGCATATTTGGAACTAGCCGTTGCAGTTTGAAAAACTGGAATTCGAGTCGGCTCGGATGCTTAGACAAGTAAAAATTGAACTCTGTCAGAGTTGACTCTTTTCAATTGAGTTGGCTCAGATGATTGGTTTCTCAGAACTAAATATTTCTTCACCCTAAAGGAGTCGGCTTGAATTCTCAAGCTTTTAGGTCGAGTCAACTCTAGCAACTTTCAGTACCAGCCTTCAGTTTTGTGCCATCCCATGTATCAGCTTGAACCAATAGAGCCGGCTCAAGTTGACACACTTAAAAAAAGCTCCAAATTACCTTCAAACTTCTCCAAACTTTTTCTAAACTAATTTTAAACCTATTCTAACATGTTTTTCTTACAAAATACATTGAATTCCACTGTTTTGCCCTTTTTACATAAATATTACAAAATATCAATCATTAGGGCTTTTAAATGACAAGAGTGATACAATAAATTCATTTTTGATACATGCAGATGTGCTAATGGTCTTAATAGTGTAAATTGTCAAACTCCCACTTGGAGCATCCTACAAAAATTTTTAAAGTACTTGAAGATCATTAGTATCAAACACATGCTCCAATATTTTGTTGTCATCAAAATCATCCCAGGAGTCAATAATCTCTCCCTTTTTATGATGACAAAACACTGGGCATGGAGGAATTAAAACTTTACAGTTATGTATATGTATTGTATGAACACTAAAAGGTATCAAAGTGACTTGTATATAGTTTAAATTGAGGTGTATTAGAAAGCATCAAAATGTATCAGTTATGTATCAAGAAGTATCAGAGCAAATATTGAGTTTATCAAAAACTTCCCTTTGCTTTAGAATTTACATATTCTATGCATTAACTTCCAATTAATTTCCATGCACAAAAAACTTCTCCCCCTTTTTCATTTTTTTGCATATTTTCATGCATACATAAAATATTTTCTATTTTCCATGCATACGACTCCCCCTTTTTGTCATTAACAAAAAGGTAAGACAAAATGAATAAGAGATATAATAGAAGTACACATTGAGCTGAAAACATATGTATCATTACTTCCAAAAAGATTCATTACATATATATTCAAGAAATTACAGAGTTTAATGTCAAAGCATAAGTCATACAAAAAAGGTACATCACAATGTGTGTCTAAAAGTTATCATGGTTACTCTCACTACTAGAATCTAAATCTAGGGTCTCAGCAGCATACACTCTAGAAGATCTAATAGGAGGTGAAGGTCCTCTAGAGATGCAAGTCCTAGAAGCTGGTCCAGTTCTAGGAGGTGGTCTAGAGTGAGAAGGTGACTGTCTAGTCCTAGGAGTAGACTATGGTGGAGGCCTAGGTGGCTGTCTAGAGGAAGAAGCTCCAAAGCTTGGTCTCACTCCAATGAAGCCAAGCAGAACTGCTCCAAGCTCAGTCTCTATCCTCTGCATCCCTTGCTGAATACCATGTAAAGTCAAGGCCTGATGTGTATCAAAGGAATCAGCAGCGCGCCATGTAGTCTACCAAAGTCTGAATGCAGATCTCTGAGATCAGTCTGATAATCCTCCTGCATCCTCTGGTTGTGCTCAACTATCTCTACTCTCAAAGTGAGCTCTCTTATATCATTGTGGAACTCCTAAAGGCCACTCTTAACTGTTTGACGAAGATCGCCAAACATAGAGCTGAATCTACCAATCGGGGTGTCTGCAAATTGAGTGAGCTACTCAATAGTCACTGTAGTTTGAGTAGAAGTAGCAGCAAAAGTAGATGGGGCTAAAGCATCTATAGATGGGCCAGGTGGAGTCCTGGACTACCAGGTTGTCCATCCATTTCAACCGGTTAAGGTGCAACATCATCAGCCTCCTCTCTAATGGAGTCACCATCACTATCAGAACTATCATTGGACTCTGAATCTACATCCTCATCTGAGTCCTCTTATCTAGTAGTAGCAGCAGTAGTCTCAAGCTCCTCATCATCATCATCAGAAGGGTGTGCTATCCTCTGTCCTAAAGTCTTCACCCATTTTCCTTCAATCTTGTGATATCCCATTCGGTGAAGAGACCTTTCAGAGTATCTGTTAATATGTAATAAAGGTCTAGCTTCCTCATCTATCAGGTCAACTCCAAAATCTCTAAATATCAAGGTAAAAGCCATGCCATATGGTAGGCACACTCTGGCTTTCCTGGCAGCATCCTTCATTTGTGTCAACACAATGAAGGGTAGGTTGATCTACTCCCCCTCAATCAGATAGCTCATGAAAACCATATCCCTTTCACTCACCTAATCGAATCTACCTGTTTTAAGCAACTATATCCTCCTGATAAAGTTATGCAACAGCCTCATTTCCAAAGAGAGTTGGTTAGCTTGTAGATTTACAATCCCACTTACATTCCTCCTCTTTAAAATAGTCCTCAAAGCAGCTTGTTTGTTCTTCAAAGTTAAGTAACACTTTCCTCCAATGGGAAGATTTAACACCCTGCTCAGAACCTATTCATCCATAATGATGTTTACCCCTTTAATTGTAGATGTGATCTGATCCGCTCCAAGGGTCAGGTTTTTGAAGAAAGATCTTACTAAAGTTGAGTATGTGGGTAAATCTAAAGAACTGAAAAACTGCCACCCTTGAAATGAGATCCAATCCCCAATCCAAAAATTTTCTTGCTCAAGAAATTTGAACATTACCTTTCTTCCGGAGGTAACGGGATGATTTCCCATCAAATTTACTTGCCTGGGTGGGGAAATGGGTAGCTCTCTTTGAGTCGACTCCTCATGGCAAGCTTTGACTCTTCGTTCAACTGTACTAGAGCTCGAAGCCTTCCATTTTCCTCGTTGAGTGGTTGCCTTCTTTGGAGCCATCAACCATGGATCCAGTGGAGAATGGGAGAATGGTGTGGTCCCTAAGGCTTGGAAAGAAATTTTCTATTCTTTGGCTAGGGTTCATCAGGAAAAATGAGACCTAGGGTTTGGGTCCTACGAGTTTTAAAAAAGCATGAGCCCGCCAGCCGAGTCAGCTCGGCCATAACACTTATCTGCTCGACTCGGCTCAAGCAAAGATCAAGAAAAATGGTCCAAAAGTTCAGCAAAAAGGTTCCTATCCCTAGAAATATACTAGATAAGGTGGTTATTGTCCTTAGATTGGTGATGGAGGTCTTCTGAATAAATTTTCCTTAATTCTTGAAAAAATTAGGTCAAAAATCTAAAAGGGGTTACACAGGCCTAATTCTCCTTTAATCATTCTAAATCTATCCTCACTAAGTAGTTTTGTAAAAATATCAACCAATTATTTTTTAGTACAAACAAGTTCAAGTTCAATGTTACCATTTTGTACATGATCTCTAATAAAGTGATGTCTAATTTCTATGTGTTTTGTTCTAGAGTGTTGAATTGAATTTTTTGTTAAGTTTATGGCACTGGTGTTATCATATTTGATAGGAATTTTAGATTGATTAACACCATAGTCTTCTAGCTATTACTTAATCCAAAGTACTTGAGTGCAACAACTCCCTACAGCCACATATTCTGTCTTAGTAGTGGATAGTGCCGTGGAGTTTTACTTTTTACTGTGCCAAGAGATTAAGTTCAACCCTAGAAATTGACAGATGCTACTAGTACTTTTTCTATCAATTTTACATTCACCATAATCAGCATTTATGTATCCAATTAATTTTAAAGATGATTGTTTAGAATACTATAGACCTAGATTACTTGCTCCTTTTAGATATTTCAAAATTCTTTTAAGAGCAAGTATATATGTTTCTTTTGGATTAGATTAAAATCTGGCACATATACAAATACTGAAAAGATATCAGGTCTACTAGCAGTTAAGTACAATAATGAACCAATCATATCTCGATAAAGCTTTTGATCAACTTTGTTTCCATCTTCATCTTTGTCAAGTCTGCAAGTAGGGCTCATAGGTGTGCAAATTTCTTTAGCTGACTCCATACCAAACTTCTTAAGAATCTTCTTGATGTACTTAGCTTGGTTGATAAGTATTCCTTTTTTTGTTAGCTTAATTTTAAGTCCAAGGAAGTAGGTCAACTCATCCATTAAGCTCATTTCAAATTCTCCCTGCATAAGTTTAGCAAATTCTCCATACAAGTCTTTATTAGTTGCACCAAAAATTATATCATCTACATAAATTTGTACAATTAACATATCATCTTCTTTTCTTTTAATAAATAGTGTTGTGTCTACACTACCTTTAGTAAAATTATTTTCAAGTAAGAATTAACTTAATCTATCATACCATGCTTTAGGTGCTTGTTTTAAACCATATAATGCTTTATTGAGTTTGAAAACATGATTAGGTAAAGCATGATTTTGATTAGGTAAAGCATGATTTTCAAATCTAGAGGGTTGTTCTACAAAAACTTCTTCAAAAATGTAACCATTTAAAAATATACTTTTCACATCCATTTGTAATAATTTAAAGTCCATGTATCAAGCAAATGCAAGTAATAATCTAATAGCTTCTAGTCTTGCTACAGGTGCATAAGTCTCATCAAAATCTATTCTTTCTTCTTGGTTATACCTTTTGGCAACTAATCTAGCTTTATTTCTAATTATATTTTCTTTTTGATCTAATTTATTCTTATATATCCATTTGGTATCTATAATAGGATGTTCAGAGAGTCTATCTACTAAGATCCATACATTATTTCTTTCGAATTGATTAAGTTCTTCTTGCATAGCCATCATCCAATTTGGATCATTTTCAGCTTTTTTATGCAATTAGGTTCTATTTGTGAAACAAAATATAGATAATCATGTGTATCTCTAAGTGAAGATCTAATTCTAATACCTTCAGATGGATTTTTAATAATTAACTCCTTGGGATGGTGATATACATACCTCCATTCCTTAGGCAAATCACCATGCTCTTTACTTACCATTTTATCTCCTTATCAATTTATCCATCCTTTAAGCTCATGTCCTTCATTGCTTTGTCAACTGTACCTGCATCATTATCAATACACTCTTCTTTTCTAGAAGGTTAAAGGTTAGCTTCATCAAATATAACATGTATAGACTCTTCTACAATTAATGTTCTTTTATTGAAAACTCTATATGCTTTGCTAGAAGTTAAATAACCAAAAAATATTTCTTCATCAGATTTAGCATCAAAATTTTCAAGATTATCCTTTCCATTATTCAATACAAAGCATTTACAATCAAAAACATGAAAGTAATTAACATTTGGCTTTCTATCTCTCCAAAGCTCATAGGGGGTTTTCTTTAAAATAGGTCTAATCAAAATACAGTTCAATATATAACATGCAGTGTTCACAGCTTTTGCTTAAAAATACCTTGGAAGATTGCCTTCACACAACATGGTTCGGGCCATCTCTTTCAATGTTCTATTTTTTCTCTCCACAACTTCATTTTGTTGGGGTGTTCTAGGGGCTGAAAAGTTATAATCAATGCCATGTTCAGTACAAAATTCTTCAAAATATTGATTTTTTCAAATTCAGTGTCGTGATCACTTCTAATTACAATAATTGATTTTTTTTTTTATTTTCTAATCTGTCGATAAAACTTTTGAAAGATATTGAATGCTTCATCTTTGTGTGCCAAAAACAAAACCCATGTGTATCTTGAAAAATCATCTACTATCACAAGTCCATACTTTTTACCTCTTAGGCTCGTGATCCTAGTTGATCCAAATAGGTCCATGTGAAGTAGCTCTAATGGTCTTGAAGTTGAAACAATATTTTTAGCTTTAAAACTCTCCCTAGTTTGTTTACTATATTGACAAGCATCACAAACATGATCAAGATCAACTTTAACTTTTGGTAAACCATTTACTAAGTTTTTTAAAATCAACTTTGACAAAGTATGCATGCTAGCATGACCTAATCTTCTATGCCAAAGTAGACTAGATTCCTTGGTTTTAGAATTCATTTCCACTAGACTTTAACTACTCGTTATGGCTAGATTATTTAAATTTACCACATAGATATTTTCAAGTCTTTGACCTACAAATCTAATGCTAGAATCAAGTGTAAGTTACTATGCATATAGAAGACTCAAACATTACTTTGAAGCCTTTATCATATAATTGACTGATACTCAATAAGTCATGCTTCAATTTGTCAACTAGAAATATATTTTCAATAAAAATGGTAGGGGTGATTTTGATCTTACCAATGCCAATGATCTTCTCCTTATCATTATCACCAAATATGACCATTCTACCTTTTTTTTATCTCAAGGGTGATGAATTGTTCCTTGTCACCCATCATGTCTTGAGCAGCCACTATCTAAATACCATCTCTTTTTATAATTTTGGATTGCAAGACATCCCTGCAAAACAAATCAAGTAGATTTTTTAAGTACCCAAGCTTTCTTGGATCCTTGAAGGTTAGTTGTCTTGGTTCCTTTAGGAACCCATATTTTCTTTGTTTTGTTCTTTCTTTTCAATTTCAGATTACACTCATATACTTTATGTCCTAAACCATTATAACAAAAGCAAACAACCCTTGATTTTTGAAATGACATGGATGCTGAAAACTTTGATGCATAAGGTTTTGAAGTTGAAAACTTGTTGGTATGCATTGAGTTATATCCAATCCTAGCTTTATTATTTGATTCTTTTTGATTTTTCAAAATTAGCTCAAGCTTGTTTAAACTTAAAGTCAATTTATCAACTAAGGGCTTGAGTCTGACCATTTCGTTTTGCAAACTTTTATTCTTTTCAAGGCATTCATCTTTTTCAACTTGTAAACCTCTATATTTTTCAGAAATACAACTTAATTCTTTTTACAAATATTTGTTCTTTTCAGAAATTTCATTCTTCTTGTTCGATAGTGTATCATAATTATTTTTCATGGTTTTAATTTTTGAGCCAGCCTTTTTATACTTAGTTAGAAGGTCATGAAATGCAGCATATAATTCATCATAAGTGAAATCAAGTGTAGGTTTGGGAGATACCTCATCCTCTAATCCCATCAAGTAAATATTTGCTGATTTTGATTGATCTTCTTCTTCACTTGAGGATAATTCCTCGCTGTCAGACCATGTTGCTACCATAGCTTTCTTTTTCTTCTTTTTGTAGCCCTTCTTTAAAGTAGGATATTCTGATTGGTAATGTCCGGGCTTCTTACACTTGTAGCATATAGGGTGTTATTCTTTATCCTTTTCTTTTTATTTGTTTTGTTCACCCTTAGATATGAATCTTTTCCTATACCTTCCTCTTCCTTTACCCATAAATCTTCTAAATTTTTGCATGACCAAAGCCATCTCGTCATCTCCAAGTTCTTGACCCGAGGAGGGAGTTTCTTCTTCTACTTCTTCAGATTTCTTCTCATCCAATGTAGCTTTAAGTGTGATGGTGTTCTTCTTCTTTCCATCATCTTCAGTACGGTATTTCATTGCAAGTTCGTGTGTGATGAGGGATCCAAGAAGTTCATCTAATGAAAGATTGTTCAAATCCTTTGCCTCTTGGATTGCTGTTACTTTAGAATCCCATTTGTCCGGCAAGGATCTCAAGATTTTTTGAACAAGATTTTCATTTGCATAGGTCCTGCTAAGATTTTTCAAGCCGTTAATGATATCAGTAAACTTTGCAAACATTTGAGATATAGACTCATTGAGATCCATTTTAAATAGTTCATAACTATGCACTAACATATTAATTTTTGATGTTTTAACTTGGTTAGTGCCTTCATGTGTTACTTGAAGTTCATCCCAAATTTTCTTTGCTGAAGTACAAGTAGAAATTCGGTTAAACTCATTGGCATCTAAAGCACAATAGAGAATGTTCATGGCTTTAGTGTTAAGCCTGCCCATTTTTATTTCATTGTCATCCTAATCCTCTTCCAGTTTTGGGATGTCAACTCCATTAACCTTCATGGTGGGTGTGTGTGTGATCCTTTTAAAATAATTTTTCATAGTTGAAAATCAATAGCTTGAATATAAATCCTCATTCTAGCATTCCAATAACTATAATTTGTGCCGGTAAAAAGTGAAGGTCTGTTACTTGATTGGCCTTCTGCCAAAGATATGCTCATGTGGTTTGCCATAGATCTTTTCTCTAAATAATTGTGTTACAGAGACACTGCTCTGATACCACTTGTTGCCCAATTGGCAAGTCCAAGAGGGAGGGTGAATTGGGTGTTTTAAAAATTTTAAGCAAGTATATGCAGTTTAAACACTTAGCTGTGTATGTGTTAGTAGTGTGCAAAGTAATGCGGAAGCAATAAAGTAAAAAGATCATAATAAAGAAGTAAGTACACTCAAACACCATAAATTTATAGTGGTTCAGAGCAACCCTCGGCTCCTACATCCACTATCCAAGGTGCACACTTGGGATTTCCACTATATTCTCTCAAAAATATAGCCAGTTTGTTTTACACCGGGCTCACAAACCAAAACCTAATACAACGTTTATTTTCACGAGCTCACAAACAACCAAAACTTGGTTTTCAAGGCTCACCAAAAATCTTAAACATGATCACAAGATGCAGGCCCCTACTGCACTTGCTATAATACCCAAAATAGAGTAATAAAGTTGCAACTAAAAAAAACTCTAAGAAGTTGATGAAAGGAAAAACAGTGCAGGTGGTTTGACAAGATTCTACACTAGGCATGTAAACATCTGCGGGAGCAGATAGGATTTTAAAATAATTTTTAAAATTCACGCAACGGGTATCTGCTCCGCCAGGAATTAATCTAGATCTAGTTGCATTTAGGCATGCATAAATATATAAAATATTATAAAATATTAAACAATTTAATCTATCCATGCATGATTAAAAAATAAATTTTTCATACCTTTATTCTACCTGGAATAACTTAGAATAAACCTGGAATAGACTGGAATAACTGGAATAAAGTTATTCCAGTCGTCTTCCTCCTTGGGACCCTGTTTTTGGCTTGCAAAACGTCATCGAAACACTGCCTTCCGGACCTCCGTTTGCTCCCAAATTTGAGCAGCAACTTCTTGGACAAGTTTCTTCGATTTGCCACCGATTTCTGTAATCAAATCTAAGCCAAAAAAATTAAAAAAATCACCAAAGTCTGCTGCCAGATTTCTGTAGCAGAACTGGTTAGCAAAATTTGGCCTTCGTTTCGGAGCAGCTGGGGCAATCCCGACTCGTGTAGTTTGCTCCTAGGAGTAGAGTGGTACTCCCTCTAGAGGGGAGACACGCCCGGGACTCTCGGATCCGCCTCCACGCATGGTGCTAGCCGCCGGAAGAGGGCTTCACAGTCACAGGTTTTCTGCAGCTAGGCAGAACATGAGCACTTGAAACAATGGAATTAAGGCCTTGTTTCTCTCTCACAAAACTCCTAAACCCAGTCCTAAAGATCTCTGCTTAAGCCTCTCAAAGAATGCCCAAAGCTCTCCTTTTTTAGGCCTCTCTCACTGTGGAAAAAAAATTTCTCTCGTTGAAAACTTCATCACCCGAAAATGGACGTTGGTTTGGCTTTTATAAGCAAGCTGGGAGGGAGAGGGAGTTGGAGCGACGGAAGGCCAAGAGAGGCAGCAGCAAGTTGGTAGCAATAAACCCATTTAATCAGTCATTAAGGGAGGGATTAAAGCTATTAACCAACAGTGGAGGGAGAAGAGGAAAACGCCCAGCTTTTTGCCTTCACGAGTTTGGATTTCAACCGTTTTACCTTCTTCAATCAAACGCATGGAACTTTTTCTCTCCAATTACCGTGTAAAACGGTCCAAGGGAAAAAATATCAAGGTGGAAACCAGTTCAACCAAAAATCGGTCCAATCCCTTTACGGTCCAATCCCTTTAAAAACGGTTCAATCCAATTGAACCTGGTTCAAGGAATAAAATTGGTTCACAACCAATTGGAGGCCGAAACGAACTCCGAATCAGTTCAAAATTGATTCAGAAAAATCCTGGCGCAGAGCTGGTCAACCCGGAACATTTTCCGATCGACCCAAACAAGGGCAAGATGGAAAAAAAGTGCTCAAAAATACCGTGACCATAAAACCAAGACGATTCCCAATCGTAATCGGTTTCCGGATCAGAGAGTTATCCTCTATGGCGTGTGACCTCATAGGTTCAAACCTAAACGGTAGCACTAGAATAATTTCTAGTACCAGCACAGGAAACCATCTAGCAATGGGTCCCGGCGTCCGGATAGGTCGAAGATGCGGGAGCAAACTATCGAACCTCTGGCATATGGTTACCGTATAATTCATCCTTTTGACCTCTAATGCTCATGACGACTGAGATTGGGCTGCCAACCCAGACTGAGTCAGTCGACTACGTGTCTCAACCTTGCAAGCCCAGTGACTCTTCACTAGGACTACCCCGGCCGAGGATTTGCTAAATTGAGATACTGCGAGACATTCAATCCAAACTTTTTGGACAGGTCAATTCCATCTTGGTCCATCACTGCTCCACAAGTACTTGCCTGTACCCAAAAACTTTCGTCACCGGATTAAAAATCGGTAGTCCGGCACCAAAGCACATGGAGTTGCTTGCAAGCTACCGTGATGACCTCAGGTCAGAGGGACACATATACCCATATCCATTCGTGAGTATCCTTTGGCAGAAAAGGGGCTACACGGAGTCACGTTCAATAAGATATCACATATCCCACTTGCAGATCACATCAGTGTCACCACACTCATTTGGTCAAGAGGACAACCAAGCGATGTGAACTACAACAACCTATACTTGATATATTGCTGTCCAGTACAATATATCCTTTGGTTGTGAACAGGATTTAAGGACCACTCGATACATCCTCTCTGTATCGAAGTCAGTGTAGTCCTAAGGACTTCATCACATGAAAGAGTTCATTTCAGGGAAATTATGTGATGAGTTGCCAAAAATAATATTTTATTAATTCATAAAATGAATATAATACTTAGCACAACCGCCTACTACCCAGGCGATTGGCTTTGGGACACAATTCCCAACAGTTGAGTTGTTGTAGTTAAAGCTCTTGAATGAGGGCCTCTTCAATACTCCTTCAATGCTCTTCAAGGCTCTTTAAGCTTCTTTAATGATTGACTCAAAAATTTGATTGGAAGTTATTGAAGACTTGAGATCTTGCTTGAATGCTCTTGGAAATATTCAATGCTCTCCTTCTCTTCTACTTTTTTTTACTTTAAATCCTTCGTTTATATCTCCTTGGAGTGTCCCTAGGTAGGTTTGGCCGTTGGAATGCATTGGAAACTAAAATATGGCCGATAGAAAACTTTTGGGATTCAAAAAAGCATTTTTGGAACTAGTCGTTGCAGTTTGAAAAACTGGAATTTGAGTCAGCTCGGATGACTCGAGTCGGCTCGGATGACTCGAGTCGGCTCGGATGCTTAGACAGGTAAAAGCTGAACTATGTCAGAGCTGGCTCTTTTCAGTTGAGTTGACTCAGATGACTGGTTTCTCAAAACTAAATATTTCTTTACCCTGGAGGAGTCGGACTCGAGTTCTCAAGCTTTTAGGTCGAGTCGACTCTAGCAACTTTCAGGACTAACCTTAGTTTTGTGCTGTGCTGTGCCATCCCATGTATCAGCTCAAACCAATAGAGCCGGCTCGAGTTGACACACTTCTTAAAAGCTTTAGATTGCCTTCAAACTTCTCCAAACTTTTCCTAAACTAATTTTAAACATATTCTAACATGTTTTTCTTATAAAATACATTGAATTCCACTGTTTTGTCCTTTTTACATAAATATTACAAAATATCAATCATTAGGGCTTTCAAATGACAAGAGTGATACAATAATTTCATTTTTGATACATGAAGGTATGCCAATGGTCTTAATAATATAAATTATTAAACTCCCATTTGAAACATTCTACAAAAACTTTTAAAGTACTTGAAGATCATTAGTATCAAATAGATGCTCCAATATATTGTTATCATCAAAATCATCCCAGGGGTCAACATTATATTTTTTTTGGTTTTGGCAAAAAAACTTAGCTTGAAACCAATCAAATTTCAAGTTTTAAGCTATAATCAATTGATTATGGTCCAGTATTCTGATTAGTACCAATCATTGAAGCAATGTCCATTTATTACCTGGCTTCTTTGAGTCACTAATTATTTCATTTTGTATCACTTATTAGAGCCTTTTTTGTGCCCTTTCTATTGTTAAATGAAAAGGCACCACCAACCCAACACCACACACCCATCCATCTCGTGAGGCACCTCATCCCCACCCTAGTTGGCTATCAACTGGTCTCCAAAGCCAAACAAAACCTCTAGAATATATGGCAAAGCCATAGAGAAATAGTTAGCAAGCATGTAAAGTTTTACTCGCATGTCCTTGCCTATTTGGCTTTGAACACTTCTACACTAAACTAATCACTGGTGTTCCAACTTATTCCTAGGACAGCTAATGCCACTAATATATTACTCATATATTGTGAGGTCCCAAATGGTAGTGTGGAAGTTCACCCTGACATATCTTTATGACTAGAAAATCATCAAAAGCCTGGCTAACTGAGATTATTAAACCATGCATTAAAATTTCCAGCTCTTTTACAACCTTATCAACCTAATGAAAGCTGGTTAAAAGTTTCTAATAGGCATTACTTAAAATGAAATAGCTCCAAATTAAATACATCAAACATGATAAAAGTTTAACCAATCCAGTAGATTAAGTACCTTCATAAAGGACAAATTTGAACTCTCAAGAGTAAAATTATCACCAAGAGACCATTATCTAGAATGGTGCTAGAAACCTCCTGGTCTTGCCTATTGCATTTTTCTCAAACCATGCTCGGCCAGCATTTAACAAATCTTCACCAAACAAATTCTTCAATGGGTGAACGCTATCATCTAAAAGTTCATTTTTCATAAGCATGACAATACTGTAAACCGAATAAATTGTTTAGCTAATATATTGCAATGATGCACATCATGCATGAGCACCATCAAGATAACATGTGTAACCAAAATGGTTAATGATTTTGCATATCTACAATAGTTTCTAAACTAAGCACATGAGACAATAGAGCACTCCAAAAGCTCGATACATAAGACATTGTAATGTACCGAATTACAATCTTAAATAGTTAGCAGAAGAAAATTGAATTAGATAGTTGTTATATTAATAAAAAATATGATACATTGAAAAAAAAGTGCATGATAAATGTGTCAATGGCATATATCGTTGCCTCCTTGTATTGTTTAAGATTTGGAGTGCTTCCTACAGCCTTTGAAACCAAGTATTGAGTAGGTAGAGGTTTAAAGAAGCTGGATATGTAAAAACATTCTGTGCAATTTGCTTCCAACTTCTACAGGATCCACATGTGAGGCCTTAGAATACCCTAAACAAGATTAGTCCAATTCAAGCCTGCATGAGCCAATTCAGACAATCATGCAAATTGCAAACTACATGTAATTACAAACCACTCCCATGAAAGGTTAACTTTTTTCATGCATCCTCCATACATTTTTTTAAAGGCACAAAACTTGTTCATGCATGTAGACTAAAGAGTTTTTACCAAACTACAGCCCTTTATAGACTCCTTAATCTTCAATTGTCACATAAATCTGAAGATGCAAAAGAAAAAAAAGCAATATAACAAAGGTCTGGTTTCCTAACAATGAGAGCAACAAAACATGATAATGTGAATCTATTCTGCTAATTACTTAGCCATCTCTCATACCCTATCACTTATATAGCTTCCTTTACCTTTTGCAGGATAGCAAGAAATAAGCAATGACAAAGGTCCTAATGATAGTAAAAATGATAGTCGAACCGCAAACAGGTTCATCCTTATTTGATCCTGCACACCAAACAAAGAAAAATAGATGGCTATGAAAATTATATTTTCAAAATTTTGAAATATTACGAAACAAATTCATACTCCTTTTTAAATTCTCAGATAAAAGAAAAATTGAAAGGCCGCTCTCGCTTAGAGAACCCATAACTTGAACATACTAATCTTCACTTACTCAAATTCCATGCAGACAATTCTTAAAATCCTCTTCCTGATGTTTTCAATCTTGTCCTTCGAGGTCTGACTCTTCTAGGTAGTAAATTATATATTCATCAGTAAAATCATCATGAATATTGAACCTCTTATGATGACAAAATGAGCCAGCAATCTCAATATTATTTCACATGTTCCCCTTCACGCCCCCCAAAAAAAAAAAAGAAAAAAAAAAGAAAAGGAAATTTGCCCTCATAGGAAATGCAGGCTTTTTGAAAGATACTTTCAGCATAGCAAAAAATGATGAATTATGATTATATTGATATCCTAAATGACCTCCATGTTCTGCTTTGATTGTTACCAGATTTATGTATACTATCTCTGTAAATCTGGAAAATGACATAGCAACTGCGATTCTCCTCATTCTTTAACATATTTTTAAGCATTGCCATTTTACTGGTTCCTTCCTTTTTCTTATAAATATTATAAGTTAGGGATGGGTCAAATAACATGTTACTTCCACCATAACACCCATCCGATTCAATCAACCCGTTTCTATCATCCATCTACTTGATTTCTGTAACTGAAGACCAACCAATTGACTCTTATAGTAGATGAAGTGATCCCAAAACAACAAGAAGAACAGATGACATGGACCATGTACATGAGTAACGATCCAAATGCAAAAGTAAGGCAGGGAGCACCATATACACACTAATTCCAAAACAACATTTTTGTTATCTCATCTGCATCAAGATTTTGAGACTCAACAAGAAGAAAAGGGCTGATTCTATGCATCTTTCACTAGAGTTACAAGTTTTTGTTTGAAAGCACTGAGTTCTCGACTAATTTTGGATGAAAAAAGGACCAGAGATGGAGATCGCTAAAGGTGGGATGACCAGAGAAGCCTCGGAGATGGCGAGCTGACTGGAAACAAGGAGGAGATGGTGGAGGCAGAGAGGTTGGAAGAGGGGAAATCGAGGCTGGGGTGGTATCGATGTGAATGAAATTAGGGCTTCAAGTGGTAGATGATGAAAAACTTCTCGACGCTTTAAAGCATCAGTAAATCCTGTTTATGTCGATGCTTTTATCCTTAATTCCGACGCTTTTAAGCATCATTATTTGATGATGCTTTAAAATAGCATTGGTAGGCTAGTTGGACTTTATGATGCTTTTCTCTAGCATCGGAAAAAATAGTTGGAAAAACTGAAATATCTGTAGTGATGGTTAGCATAAAAGAGGCAAAATAGAAAGAGAAGCATGTGGAATAGGATCTTAGGCTCGAATAAAAATCAAGGGGATAGGGGCTTGGCTTAGAGAAGAAAAGGAGGGCAAGAGAGGGACTCATTTGAATTGCTGAAGGTGGCAAACCACAGCCATAGGTAGTAGCTTTCAACAAAGAAATATCGGGGGAACTTAGAATAGGGGAAATAAAGAGGGGGTTTGAGAGAGGAAGTTGGGGTTTTAACCATAGTTGGCTAGTGGTGCTTGGCCATGACAACACAGTAGCCACCTAAGAGGAGGAAAAAGGGAGAGGGAAAGGCTCTAAGCTTGATGATGGCTCAATTAGATCGGGAAGTAGGACAAAATAGATAGGGTTTCTAAAGGGGATAGACCCACTTGATGATCGCTAAGGTTAGATTTCATCAGTTGAGAGCAGCTCTAATGACCAAATAACTATGACCAACCTCTGATCATTTTGTACTAGCCATGACTGTTTTGCAAAAATTACAACCATATCTACATGTCTGAGGCTTGGGTGAAAAATTGTGATTACTATCCTTTGAGTCCTAGTGTATTCTTTTTCAAAATTTAAATGAAAGTCTACAAAAGTCTACTGACTTAAAAAGTTCAACAAATGTTAGCAAATCATTTGTTCACTTTGGTTCAAATCTGATACAGTTGGATTGGTTCTCACATTCTTTCTCTTAACCTATGTATGATTCATATAAAATGTTAGAGATCCAAAGGTTATATTCGTAGGAAATGATATTAGAAAGTATACAGTATAAAGGAGATGGAAAATTTTATTCTAAATGGTGGAAAAAATGTTATTTAACCAACTGATTTTTCATAAACTTAAAAATATATTAGTTTTATTTTTGCATTGTGGTATTAATTTCAAACAATATGTAGAATTACAAGGATCAAGGATTGTGTTTAGTTATTTTATTTCATAATATAGATTAGTATAACTATATTTGTGAAAGAATCTTTACACTACAGTGAATCTGGTATTTAGCGATGCTTTTTTTGATCTTTCCCGATGATTTTAAGTGTCGCTAAGTAATCTCCCAACATTTTGTAAAGCGTCGCTAAAGCGTCGCCTATGCAAGTGTTGGGATGCAACCTGCCGACGCTTTAAAAACGCGTCAGCATTTGCCGACGCTTTAAAGCATCGCTAAATTTTTATTTATCGACGTTTTAAAGCATCGCTGGTTTTAAGTCTAGTGACGTTTTAAAGCGTCGGCATTTAGCGATGTTTTAAAACGTCGCTAGGCGTCGCTAGACTGAAAACTGGCGACGTTTTAAAGCATCACTAGACTTAAAACTGGCGACGCTTTAAAGCGTTGCTAGACTTAAAACTGGCGACGCTTTAAAGCGTCGCTAGATTTTTTTTTAAAAAAAAAATAAATAGTCATATATACAAACCCATAACCTGTATACATTATGAAAATGAAAACATTCAAACCTGTATCATATCAAACATACACAAACAAATGAAAACATTCAAATCTGTATCATATCCAACATATACAAACAAATGAAAACATTCAAACCTGTATCACATATCACATCCAACATACACAAACACAAATACAAACCAAATATAAAAAAAAAAATTATACATATAAATGTATCAATCCAAGTTCAAATAAATAAAAAGACATACATAAATAATAAAAAAAATATCTAGCATCACTGATATCGAGCTGGTTGTCGTCAAGTCTGCGACTCACAGATGCACCAAGAACCTATAAGATATACATCAGGAATTATAATACATACATTATATATATTCTAAATTATTATATACATACAAAATTAATAAATAATTACTTACCTGAGATGACATGAACATATGCAGCACAGATGTAACATGCTCTAGCTGAGACCTAAAGGTATGGATCTCTACTTTATCTACATCACGTGTCTGTCGGAGCTCTGCTATCTCCTCCTGGAGCTGACGAACATGTAACTGATCATGACCTCTCTAGTATCCCGAGTATATCTATGCACCTCAGATAACTGAGTAGGGGTAACTCCAATCCCATAACCCCTCACTCGTCCAGGATGCTCTGGTTCCATCAACTCCGAGAATACCTCGGCCTCGATGCGACTGCTCTGAGTAGATGATGAACCCTCGCCAGTGAAAGTAAAAATGTGGTGCAGGTGCCTACGCTAAGCATGCAACAGCACAGGGAGCAGGTAAATATTTTAAAATATTTTTAAAATAAATGCGAAAAACACCTACTCCGCACAGGATCTAGCATATGCAAATGCATGTATTGGCATGATACAGGACATATAATATTTATAAACATTTTGATAAATCTAGATCCACACATGCACCAAAATTAAAATCCAAAAAAACATACCTTATTCCCAGCTGGAATAAGTCTGGGATAAACCTGGAATAGACTGGAATAACTGGAATAAAGTTATTCCAGTCATCTTCCACCTTGGGCTGAAAACAGGGCTTCCGAAAAGTCCCCGGAACGCCGCCTTCCGGACCTCCGATCGCTCCCAAATTTGAGCTGTAGATTCTTAAGGAAGTCCTCTTCGATTTGGCACTAGTTTCTGCAAGAAAAACTAAGCCAATAAATCTTCAAAATTCGCCGAAGTCTGCTGCACGAAAATGGCAGCAGAACGGAGTAGCTGTCTTCGTCGTTGGATTTCGGGCAACTGGAGCGATCCCGGCTCGCATGGTTTGCTCCGAGGAGTAGAGTGGTACTCCCTCTAGAGGGGAGACATGCCCGGGACTCTCGGATCCGCCTCCATGCACGGTGCTAGCCACCGGAAGGGGGTTCACGGTCACAGAAATTCTGCTGCTGGGCAGAATTTGAGCATTTCAAAACAAGGGAATAATGCCTTGTATCTCTCCCTCACAAGCTCCTAAACCTAGCCCCAGATGCAAATAATAGTTCTCAAAATGGTGAACTCTCAACCTCTCAAAGAACACCCAAAGCACTCTCTCTTTAGGCCTCCCTCACGGTAGCCAAAAAAAATATTCTCTCGTTGAATATTTTTTTCACACGAACAGGGGAGGGCTTTTGTTTATAAAAGCCGCTGGGAGGGAGAGGGAGGTTGAGCGTTGTGAGGCCAAGAGACGGAAACAGCCCAATAAACAAGCCATTAAGGGAGGGATTAATGCCATTAAGGGAGGAGAAGGGAAGAGACGCTAGCCCAGCGTCAAACAAAACCATCGTTTGGCCTTCAAACGCAAGAAAATTTTCTCCCAACGTAAATAACGTGTAAACGGTTACAAGGAGAGAAAAACCATGGAGCCAAAACCAGTCCATGGTAAATTTGGTTCAAATCATTTAAACCAACCCATTTTGGTTCAATCCCATTGAACCAAACGGTTCAATCCAATTGAACCTGGTTTAGGGAATAAAATTGGTTCATAACCAATTGGAGGCTGAAACAAACTCCGAATCAGTTCAAAACTGATTCAGAAAAATCCTGGCGCAGAGTTGGTCAACCGGAACATTTTTCGATCGACACAAACAAGGCAAGACGGGAAAAAGAGTGCTCAAAAATACTGTGACCATAAAACCGAGACGATTCCAATCGTAATCGTACCCGGATCAGAGAGTTATCCTCTGTGGCGTGTGACCTCATAGGTTAGAACCTAAACGGTAGCACTATAACAATTCTAGTACCAGCACAGGAAACCATCTAGCAATGGGTCCCGGCGTCCGGATAGGTCGAAGATGTGGGAGCAAACTATCGAATCTCTGGCATATGGTTACTGTATATTTCAACCCTTTGACCTCTAATGCTCAGGACGACTGATGTCGGGCTGCCAACCCAGACTGAGTCAGTCGACTACGTGTCTCAACCTCGCAAGCCCAGTGACTCTTCACTAGGGCTACCCCGGCCGAGGATTTGCTAAATTGAGATACAGCGAGACATTCAATCAAACTGTTTGGACAGGTCAATTCCATCTTGGTCCATCACTGCTCCACAAGTACTTGCCTGTACCCAGAAACCTTCCATCACCGGATTAAAAATCCGGGTAGTCCGGCACCAAAGCACAGGGAGTTGCTTGCAAGCTACCGTGATGACCTCAGGTCAGAGGGACACTTATACCCATATCCAATATGAGTATCCCTTTGGCAGAAAGGGACTGAACGGAGTCACATTCAATAAGATCAAATATCCCACTTGCAGATCACATCAGTGTCACCACACTCATTTTGGTCAAGAGGACAACCAAACGATGTGAACTACAACAACCTATACTTGATATATTGCTATCCAGTACAATATATCCTTTGGTTGTGAACAGGATTTAAGGACCACTCGATACATCCTCTCTGTATCGAAGTCAGTGTAGTCCTAAGGACTTCATCACATGGAAAGAGTTCATTTCAGGGAAATTAAGTATGTGATGAGCTGCCAAAAATAATATTAATTCATAAAATGAATACAATACTTAGCACAACCGCCTACAACCCAGGCGATTGGCTTTGGGACACAATTCCAACAACTCCCACTTGTACTAAAGCCAATCAGAAGAGTATCTAATACCCATTTCCCATTTACAATAGTCGAACTCTTTTATTCCGAGGGCTTTAGTGAAGGGGTCGGCCAGATTTTCTTTTCCATCGATCTTCAGAAGATTGATGTCGCCTCGTTCCACGATCTCTCGTACGAGGTGGTAGCACCGCAGGATGTGCTTGGTGCGGTGATGAGCTTTCGGCTCCTTAGCTTGAGCAATGGCTCCAGTGCTGTCACAGTATACCGGAACAGGACCATCTAGGGAAGGTGCCACCCCTAGCTCTCCAAGGAACTTCCGCAACCACACAGCTTCCTTTGCTGCATCTGATGCTGCAATATATTCTGATTCGCATACCGAGTCTGCAACAGTTGCCTGCTTGGAACTTTTCTAGCAGATCGCTCCTCCGTTCAGGGTAAATACAAACCTGACATACTCTTGCTATCATCTCTATCTGACTGGAAACTGGAGTCAGTGTACCCCACAAGTTTCAAGTCAGGTTCTCCATAAATCAGCCTTTGATCTTTAGTATTTCTCAAATACTTGAGGATGGACTTAACCACCTTCCAATGTACCTCACCTGGGTCAGACTGGTATTACTCACTACTCCTAGTGAGTATGCCACGTCTGGTCTAGTACAAGTCATAGCATACATGATAGAGCCTACTGCAGAAGCATAAGGTACTCTACTCATGCGTTCTCTTTCCTCAGGAGTTGTCGCACAATCCCTTTTGGAAAGAGTAATTCCAGAACCTATCGGAAGATAGCCTTTCTTGAATTTTCCATGCTGAACCGTTTCAGCACGGTATCAATGTACGTAGACTGGACAGTCCAAAAGCTTCTTGGATCTATCTCTATAGATCTTCATACCTAGTATGTAAGAAGCTTCACCCAAGTCCTTCATGGAGAACTGAGATGATAACCAGACCTTTATTCCTTGTAATGCTGCGACGTCATTCCCGATTAAGAGAATGTCGTCAACATACAATACTAGGAATACAATCACAGAACCATTAACCCATTTATAGATGCACAGTTCTTCTCCATTCTTAACGAAGCCGTACGATTTGATACACCTATCAAACCGTAAGTTCCAACTTCGAGATGCTTGCTTGAGTCCATAAATGGACCTCTGCAACTTGCATACTTTTGATTCATCTGTGGATATGAACCCTTCAGGCTGTATCATATACACCTCCTCTTCCAGCTCCCCATTTAGGAAAGCGGTTCGGACATCCATCTGCCAGATCTCGTAATCAAAATATGCTGCCAAAGCAAGCATGATCCGAATGGACTTGAGCATTGCCACAGGGGAGAAAGTCTCGTCATAATCGATACCATATCGTTGACGATACCCCTTGGAAACCAGACGGGCTTTATAGGTCTCTACCTTCCCATCTGCCCCTTTTCTTCTTGAAGATCCATTTACACCCGATGGGTTTTATTCCTTCAGGCGGATCAACCAATGTCCAAACATTGTTGATTTCCATGGACTCCATTTCGGATCGCATGGCTCCAAGCCATGCCTCAGAGTCAGATCTCTGAAGTGCATCCATATAGGTGATCGGATCTCATTGTTCTCATCGAGCTCAATGGGATCGCCGTCCCGGACCAAGAAACCGTAGTATCTGTCCGGCTGACGCGGTATTCTACCGGATCTCCTAATGGGTTCTGGGTGTGATTCAATCACAGCCGGTTCTACGATGTCCTTAGAGTGTGTAGGTCCTTCTATTGGCTGAACTTCATCAAGTTCAATCTTAGAGGCTATAGTTCCTTCTCCAAGGAACTCCTTTTCCAAAAAGATAGCTCTAAGAGCAACGAACACCTTTTGTTCATTCTCCAAATAGAAGAAATACCCTTTGGTTTCCTTAGGATAACCAACAAATAAACACTGATCAGACCTAGGACCAAGTTTGTCTGAGTCTAAACGCTTTACGTAAGCCGGACAACCCCAGACCCGAAGGTGTGAGATTGATGGTTTACGTCCATTCCACATCTCATACGGAGTGGAGACAACAGATTTACTTGGAACATTATTTAATAAGTAACAGGCTGTCTGAAGTGCATATCCCCAAAAGGGTAGCGGTAGAGTTGCAAAGTCCATCATGGATCGAACCATGTCCAACAAGGTTCGATTCCTCCTTTCGGACACACCATTCAACTGTGGTGTTCCTGGAGGAGTCCTGAGAGAGAATTCCATTCTCCTCAAGATATGTCAAAAATGCAGCAGATAAGTATTCACCACCTCGATCAGATCGAAGGGTTTTAATACTTTTTCCAGTTTGCTTTTCTACTTCATTACGGTATCGTTTGAACATTTCAAACGACTCAGACTTATGTCTCATTAAAAAGACATAACCGAATCTCGAAAAGTCGTCTATAAATGTAATGAAATATTTGTATCCTCCTTTGGCACTAATTGTCATTGGTCCACATACATCAGTATGTATTAGACTTAGGAGTTCTGTAGATCGTTCACCTTTTCCAGAAAAAGGTGACTTGGTCATTTTACCAAGTAAACAGGATTCACAAGTGGGCAGTGATTCAGAATCACTGACCTCGAGAAGTCCATCTCCTCGCATCTTGTTTATCCTATTTTGGTTAATATGACCTAGTCTACAGTGCCAAAGATACAAATTATTGACATTATCTAACCTTGGGCATTTGCTAAAGTGTACATTACACTAACAGGCTTTGACAATACAAATATGCCATTATTTAATCTAGCTTTCATTATAACAGCATTATTCAAAATAACATTGCAAAAATCTCCTTTTATTGATAGTTCAAAACCACAATTGGCCAAAAGGCCTACAGAGATTATGCACATAATGAAACTAGGACAATAGTGACAGTCGACTAGTTCGACAGTACAAGACTCAAAGACAAGACGCAGGACTCCAACCGCCAGTACTGGAACATAATTTCCATTCCCGACGCTCAGAAACTGTTCTCCATCTTCAAATCTTCTGCTAACTTGAAGTCCCTGTAACGAATTACAAATATGAATTGGACTACCAGTATCCAATACCCAGTTAGCAGTATCAACAATTGAGTAATTACAAGGTCTTATCATATAAATACCTTGTCCAGCAGGCTTTTGCTTTCTCGGCCTGTTCGTATCAAGGGACGCTATATAAAGAGGACAGTTCCTCTTCCAGTGTCCCTTCTTCTTGCAGTGGAAGCACTCTACAGAAGACTGATCTGCCTTAAACTTCCTGGTCTGACTCGGGCCAGGAGCATTCTGCACCTTCTTTCCCTTTTTATTTATTTTCTTCTTCCCTTTCTTAAAGGGATGACGACCTTTACTTCCTCCCACTAAATTCACCACCCCCTTATTCAGTTGGTGGTCTTTCTCGAAAGTCTACAGCAACCCCAAAAGACCATGGTAGTTGACTGTAGGCTTGTTCATTCTATAATGATCAAGAAAGTCAAGATAGGAGGAGGGAAGAGAATTCAGGATCGCATCCTTGCCGAGCTGCTCGTGCAAGGGGCATCCGAGTTTGCCCAGTTTTTCAATCAACTCGATCATGTACAATACATGATCAGTGACTGAACCGCCATTCGGCATCTTGGAGTTGTAGATGGCACAAGATACTTTGTACCGTTCTACATCATCCGGGGTGCCGAAGGATTCTTTCAACTTTTGAAGGATTTCATCAGGTTGGGCCTCCTCGAATTTGCGAGTGAATCATCGTTCATCGCCGCTAGCATAATGCAACGGACAGTAGTCCGATCAGAGACCCACTTCAGATAAGCATCTCTGACCGCACTCCGTGCATTAGCGGGAGGGATTTCAGGTGCCGGATCCATTATCACATACAGGATCCGTTCGTGCTCCAGAACTATTCTCAACTTTCGATACCAACTATCGAAGTTGTGACCCTTTAACTTCTCGTTATCGAGAAGTGACCGGAGCGATAAATTTGAAGACATCTGAAAAGAAAATAAGACCAAATTAGTTTATGAATTAATAACTTAACCAAAAGACTTGGACTTTAGTCTAAAGGTTTCTCCCACTAATTTTTCAGATTGGTAGCCTCTGACTCCAATCCGTAAAAACAACATTTTTCAAGTGGGTACTGAAATCCAATAGGCCTCGCATGAGCCCGACTATGGCCAGCTCACCCATACGAGCCTAAAGGTAGGTTCGTAAACCAATTGTTTCCCTAAACAATTTTCAGTATAAAATTTTACCCTAGAGAACACCCCAATCGGCCTAGGGGCCTCCTATTGTGGGTCTCTGGTTAGGTCCAACCATTAAAATGACAAACCCAATGCTTCCAGCTAACTAAAGACCAAGCCCGACTATGGCCGGCCCACCTGGTCCCGTTAAGGAGGTTGCACTGAACCATCATCGATCAGATAGAAATTCCAGTCACCGGATGTACACCCGTTCTATGGAACTGCCGATGCACACCAAGCTAGTGGACATATTTCCATTCAACTTAATAGGAGGCTAAAACACTGTCAACCCTTTGACTTAGTCTTTTAAAGACCTAATAATTTTAGAGGATTTTTAGTTGTGACAGAAGAGAAGAGACAAGGACATGGATCATCCTCCCACTGAATCAATCAGATTCCAGGAGGGTTGAATTAAATCAACAATTGATCCATGGGCACCTATTGATCAGTCAGACCGATCAACCTGGGTGACATGGGTTAACTCGAGTATTGAGCTTTTCCAATCAGTTCTGGTTGACTCGACTAGCTAGGTAGGTGAGATCATGGATGAGTATCTGCCATTAACCATCTTTCCTAGACACCAACCAAGTTGGCCAGGAAAGAGGTAGCCTCATACAACCATGATCACAAATGCCAAACCTACCTCGACACCAGTCGGTTTACCAGACCCGATCAGATTTGCCTAAAGACTCGGGCGTCCACAGAGCCACTAATTGGATCCATTTTAGATGAACGGATCAACTAATCTAACTATTAGATAGTTCTAAAGAAGGACCTTAAACAATATTTGCTTAATCTTCTTTTAATCCGATTCAAGTAAACTTAGGTCTAACCCAGTTATGGACCCAACTAATCAGCTAACCCAATTAACCCAATTTGGCTTATGCAAATTTTATTAGATTTCATAAACCTAAAAAATTTTATTAAGCCAAATACTTAATTAAAATATTTTTTAATTAAGTCTCTATGTAAAACAATTTTACATCTTAAATCATGCATCATATCTAGATTTATACTTTTATAAATATTATATGACTCAAATAACAAAATTATAAATCATGCCAAAGTTATAAAAAAAAAATTAATTTCTTTTTGATTTCCTTAAAGGATCCTTCTGAAGAGGCCAACACAGACGAACCGCATCGTGTCAAAGACACACGGCCATGGTGAAGGTCTCAACTAGGTTCCTAAAAGTACTCTCTAATCCCAAGATTAAACAATTTAATCTACTATACATGCATCAAGATATGTTACACTAGAACCTGGCTCTGATACCACTGAAAGTAAAAATGTGGTGCAGGTGCCTACGCTAAGCATGCAACAGCACAGGGAGCAGGTAAATATTTTAAAATATTTTTAAAATAAATGCGAAAATACCTACTCCGCACAGGATTTAGCATATGCAAGATGCATGTATTGGCATGATACAGGACATATAATATTTATAAACATTTTGATAAATCTAGATCCACACATGCACCGAAATTAAAACCCAAAAAAACATACCTTATTCCCAGCTGGAATAAGTCTGGGATAAACCTGGAATAGACTGGAATAACTGGAATAAAGTTATTCCAGTCGTCTTCCACCTTGGGCTGAAAACAGGGCTTTCGAAAAGTCCCCGGAACGCCACCTTCCGGACCTCCGATCGCTCCTAAATTTGAGCTGTAGATTCTTAAGGAAGTCATCTTCGATTTGGCACTAGTTTCTGCAAGAAAAACTAAGCCAATAAATCTTCAAAATTCGCCGAAGTCTGCTGCACGAAAATGGCAGCAGAACGGAGTAGCTGTCTTCGTCGTTGGATTTCGGGCAACTGGAGCGATCCTGGCTCGCATGGTTTGCTCCGAGGAGTAGAGTGGTACTCCCTCTAGAGGGGAGACATGCCCGGGACTCTCGGATCCGCCTCCACGCACGGTGCTAGCCACCGGAAGGGGGTTTCACGATCATAGAAATTCTGCTGCTGGGCAGAATTTGAGCATTTCAAAACAAGGGAATAATGCCTTGTATCTCTCCCTCACAAGCTCCTAAACCTAGCCCCAGATGCAAATAATAGTTCTCAAAATGGTGAACTCTCAACCTCTCAAAGAACACCCAAAGCACTCTCTCTTTAGGCCTCTCTCACGGTAGCCAAAAAAAAATATTCTCTCGTTGAATATTTTTTTCACACGAACAGGGGAGGGCTTTTGTTTATAAAAGCCGCTGGGAGGGAGAGGGAGGTTGAGCGTTGTGAGGCCAAGAGATGGAAACAGCCCAATAAACAAGCCATTAAGGGAGGGATTAATGCCATTAAGGGAGGAGAAGGGAAGAGACGCTAGCCCAGCATCAAACAAAACCATCGTTTGGCCTTCAAACGCAAGAAAATTTTCTCCCAACGTAAATAACGTGTAAACGGTTACAAGGAGAGAAAAACCATGGAGCCAAAACCGGTCCATGGTAAATTTGGTTCAAATCATTTAAACCAATCCATTTTGGTTCAATCCCATTGAACCAAACGGTTCAATCCAATTGAACCTGGTTTAGGGAATAAAATTGGTTCATAACCAATTGGAGGCTGAAACAAACTCCGAATCAGTTCAAAACTGATTCAGAAAAATCCTAGCGCAGAGTTGGTCAACCCGGAACATTTTTCGATCGACACAAACAAGGACAAGACGGGAAAAAGAGTGCTCAAAAATACTGTGACCATAAAACCGAGACGA
The DNA here is from genome assembly GCA_021397845.1 of Areca catechu. Classification (NCBI taxonomy): domain Eukaryota; kingdom Viridiplantae; phylum Streptophyta; class Magnoliopsida; order Arecales; family Arecaceae; genus Areca; species Areca catechu. The sequence goes on from CM038042.1 coordinate 57,572,902, forward strand.
TTCTCAATCGTAATCGATACCCGGATCAGAGAGTTATCCTCTGTGGCGTGTGACCTCATAGGTTAGAACCTAAACGGTAGCACTATAACAATTCTAGTACCAGCACAGGAAACCATCTAGTAATGGGTCCCGGCGTCCGGATAGGTCGAAGATGTGGGAGCAAACTATCGAACCTCTGGCATATGGTTACTGTATATTTCAACCCTTTGACCTCTAATGCTCAGGACGACTGATGTCGGGCTGCCAACCCAGACTGAGTCAGTCGACTACGTGTCTCAACCTCGCAAGCCCAGTGACTCTTCACTAGGGCTACCCCGGCCGAGGATTTGCTAAATTGAGATACAGCGAGACATTCAATCCAAACTGTTTGGACAGGTCAATTCCATCTTGGTCCATCACTGCTCCACAAGTAGTTGCCTGTACCCAGAAACCTTCCATCACCGGATTAAAAATCCGGGTAGTCCGGCACCAAAGCATAGGGAGTTGCTTGCAAGCTACCGTGATGACCTCAAGTCAGAGGGACACTTATACCCACATCCAATCATGAGTATCCCTTTGGCAGAAAGGGATTGCACGGAGTCACGTTCAATGAGATATCAAATATCCCACTTGCAGATCACATCAGTGTCACCACACTCATTTTGGTCAAGAGGACAACCAAACGATGTGAACTACAACAACCTATACTTGATATATTGCTGTCCAGTACAATATATCCTTTGGTTGTGAACAGGATTTAAGGACCACTCGATACATCCTCTCTGTATCGAAGTCAGTGTAGTCCTAAGGACTTCATCACATGGAAAGAGTTCATTTCAGGGAAATTAAGTATGTGATGAGCTGCCAAAAATAATATTAATTCATAAAATGAATACAATACTTAGCACAACCGCCTACAACCCAGGCGATTGGCTTTGGGACACAATTCCCAACAGCCAGCATGCTCGGAGATCATAGAGGTAGCCGTATTCTATATTTTATAAAAAACACATATATCAATACTTAATAAAAATAAAAATATAAATCATAATATAATATAAATAAATAAATACATATATATCTCTGGACTTGTCCCAAACAAAACTGCCATCCTGGTGAACGTGAGTCATCCGATAGAACTCCACCTCACCAGGCTCCCTCCCCTGCTGATCATCCTATATAAAGAATAAATATTACAAAAAAATCTAAAATAACACATCTTATATCTCCGTACTATGATACATGGCACATGCATGATACATGATGATACATGATGTTAAAACTAAAAGTGTACTAAAAGTATTATAGGATGAGAAACATACAAACTCATGCCTGAGCCGTGCATAACTCTTGGACCCCGCAGTGTGAGGAACAGACTGAGCTGCTCGTGCAGCTATACCAATATCAGAATACATCTGCAAAATAAAATTAAAATAATATTATATATTGTATAAATATAATTATGACGAGTGAAAATTAATAAATTTCGAAGTGTTTGATGATGCTACACAACCTATGCCCTCTCGGAAAACCAATAGTGCACCAGCTCCATCCACTGATGAGGGTGAACATCAGGAGGACAGGTAGCTACAACATGCTCCTCTGTCCTACCCTCTCGCTTGTAGTTTCTCTTCAACTATGCCCTATATTTTTTTCACTTGTGATTGAGAGACTTAAGCATTTGTCTATGAATATTAGAACCAGAAGGTAGAATTGGAGCAGATCCCAACTCTATAGTACCATCAAATAAATCCTTCTGAAATCAAAATAGATGATTTGCCTCCAACCATCGATGATGTCCCATATAACAGAACTTTCCTCCATGTTTTAACTAAATTGAATGAGTTGATTCATCACAAGAAGGACATGCAACTCGTCCCTTAGTGCTCGAGCCAGATAAATTAGCATATGCAGGAAAATCATTAATAGTCCATAATAGAGCTGCCCGCAGATTGAATGTTTGGCCATTCGAAGCATTAATTGCATTGATACCCTCCCACAGTTGTTTCAATTCATCTATTAAAGGTTGTAAGAAAATATCAATATCATTGCCTGGACCCTTATCACCTGGAATGATCATTGATAAAATAAGTGAAGACTGTTTCATGCATATCCATGGTGGCAAATTATAAGGAATCAGTACAACTGGCCAGGTGCTATAGACAGAACTTAAGGTCCGAAATGGATTGAACCCATCACTGGCTAAACCCAGCCTGACATTAAGCATCAGTTACAAAATCAGGATGTCTGTCATCAAATACTTTCCATGCTAAACTATCTGCTGGGTGTCTCAGCATTCCATCTTTTGTATGGCTTTGATCATGCCATCTCATTGACGAAGCTATCTTTGATGATGCATAGATCCTTTTCAATCTAGGTACAAGAGAAAAATAGCGTAATACCTTCACCGGCTTTTGTTTAATTTGTGTTGTATCCAATTCATCCAATCCCTCACTCTCATTTTCTTTTTGCTTCGTCCATCGTGAACATCCACACACATGGCACGACTCTTGATCGGCATGTTCTCCTTGATATAATATACAATCATTTGGACAGCTATGAATCTTTTCATATCTAAGATCCAATTCCTTTACTAGTTTTTTAGCTTCATAATAAGATGTTGGTAAACTAGTACCTTCAGGAAATGCATCCTTTAACAACTTGAGCAGCATAGTAAAACTCTTGCCAAACCATCCATTCAAGTATTTTATATGAAACAAATGCACAAGAAATGAAATTTTTGAAAAGTTCTTGAATCGGCATATAATTCTTGATCTGCATCTCTTATCAGCTTCTGATAACGATCTGTTCCAACATTAGTTGGGGGTATCGGCTCTCCATCATGTATAGATTCAGTAAATATAGGATCCTTAGGTAACCCAGCTGCTACTTGTCCTCCAATGTAATCTCCAGGATGCTGAGCACTATATTCAAAAGCATCTCTGAGCAAACTCCTGATATCATCATCTCTTGCAAGATTTTTCTGTTGGTTACTGGATCCAAAATCAGGTATATGTTCCATGTTAGAGGTTTGGTTACATGTAGATTGTAACCTTGACTCTCCATGAAAAAACCACTCAGTATAACCTCTTAAAAAATCATTCCATACCAAATGTTCTTCAACAATATTTGGATATAGAGAATTGGGATTTATACATTTTCGGCATGGACATAAAATCTTCCCACTGATACTACTCTCCATACAAAATTTAATGAAATTCTGTACTCCATCCAGATATTCTTTGCTATTCCTTGATTTAGTTATCCAACTCTTATCTATTGTAAGAAAAAGCTAACTGAAATAAACAAATATTTATAAGAATAGAATAAATTTAAAATAAGTTTATTCTATAGATCAATTACAGTATTATTAAATGCAACCTATCACCAACTAATAGGTAAAGAGGTCCTATCCCATTCAAGAATTGCATTAATTATATAGGTCATTTACAGTAACCAAAGGATACGCAATAGAAGTTCCAGAAAAATTTCGGCAGCATTTCCCTTAGTTCTCCCCATACAAATAAATATGTATGAGGATAACTAAAAGAAAATACTATCCGAAATATATCTGGAACTCTATCCGTATCGTTTGATTACTGTAAGAACCTATAAAATTATTTGCAATTCTCAAACTGTCCAAACTGGACATTTAATTGACCACTGTACATATTTCTCCCATCCGTACAAAAATAAAATAATTGTATGGATGCTGTAGAATATGTACTTTAATTAATTGACGGGTCTATATTTCAATGCAATACAAGTTTTTTAAAAAATATCTAAAAAATTATAATTAATCATAACAAAGCTACAGATAGTATTGAAATAAAAGATGCAGGTATATACTAAGAAATTTATAAAGAAACAAAATTATCTACTAAGAAAAAGAATAATAAATAATAAAAAATATTAGGAAACTCAGTTATATACTATTTAATCTACAACTAAATCAAAACGACTACAATCAGTTGCCTACAAAAGAAGGCCATCCAAGATTGTTGCCATTAGAAACAGTTGAATCAGCCAAATAATTCATCACATAATCATCATAGATTCCATATACAAACCTTAAACCAATTTCAAAATAGGTTAGAAAGCTTCTTTACCCTCGAAGCAATCAAGCATCTAATAACAAAAAGACAACAAAACAGGTAGAGCATATTTTTCTTAGTGGTGTGCAATTACCAATACATGAAGCACGTACTATTTTCATGCATGTACATACAGTTTTCAGTTTAACAAAATATATGGCCAGGTTAAACTTCTTTGTTGAATTATTCTATTTTGAAATATATGCATTTGATGCAAATGCAGATGGGTAAACATGTTTACTTGCATTGTTGGTTGAAAACACTATTCCAATGAAGAAATGTAGGTTTTCTTTAATCATGTCAAAGACCATCAAGTTAGATATTGATCTCATATCTGTTCATGTCAAGTAAATCGAAGACACACCTTGCATGGTATCTATATAAAGATAATACTATTGATTATAGCTTAAGTCGACCCTTGATTACTAATACAAAATTTTGATTTAATTTCACAGGAACCCTTGAACGTTAAGAATCTTGTACTTACACATTTTGGAATGTTGATTTTAGCTAACATTTTTGTTGCTTATCAAACTAATTTTTGAACTTAATTTGATGTGGGAGAGAATAATTACAACATTACTCATTACCCTTGATATCTAATTTAGTAAAAAAAAGGTGATCCACATCAATTAATGCACATATTAAGTGATTTGATCCAAATCAATTAAGCAGCTAGCTCAATAAAAGATTGGATCATGCTCAATCTTTATTTTAACTGACAATGGAAGTGTCGTCAACTGGTTTAAATTGAGAGATCAGTTGTTCACCACAAATTCTTTGATATAATCATAAGATTGTTTGACTTTGCACTTTAAACAGTAAGAGGAACCTCTTGTTCCAACATAAAAAATCAAATTTGACATTTATCTTAAAAGTATTGCAATCTGCTTATGCAGGAACAGAGGTTAGGGTTTTCAAAATAGGTTACTCATGTAAGAACAGAGATCATGGTTGGATGCAAGTTGTGCAAAAGACTCTTCTTAGTATAATCAAGCTTACTTGTTTCATATGACACATTTTACACCACAAAATACTTTGAATAGAAACAGCATAAAATACTTTACATAATATTAGTATGTCAAAATTATAAATGTAATTAGACTAACAAGCAAATCATTTCAAAAATTACACATACAAGTATACAAAAACTTTACAACAAACTCAAATCAACTACTATATATCATCACTCTAACAATTATGTAGATGAAATGATCTCTTAATTTTTTAAGAGGCATTAACATTTTTTAGCAGAATAAGCTACTTAGCATCAAAAGGCCATAGCCTAATCAATTCAGCAACACATATCTACTTAAGTAGCTACATAAGCATTTAAGTGACCATTTTAAGTAACATCTACATATGCCAATGAGTGAACAAAAACAATCATCATTCACATCCATGGTTTTGTGCCTCCCAGGTGAGCATCCACATGTGGCTTAACATTTGACCAATACCAAAACAGCAATACAAAGGCACCTCTCTATTGCATGCAATCCTTAATCTCTTGATTTTCCCAAATTGCTGAAAGAATCCTGTAATGATTTCACAATTGTCAATATCCTATCCAAAAAGAAATCAGTTTTCTTGTTTGTTTCCCTGCAGTGCAAAAATGAGTACCTTCTATTTGCTCCTCGTAGAATCCATGAGGTTTGTGGCCAATATACAACACCGTTGCAGTTTCTTTCACGGCTTCTTCTGGCTCAGAAACTTTCCTCCCTGGACCCCCTTCTAAAGAGGGGGGGTTCGGCGGCGCGGAGGAGGAGGAGGAGGAGGAAGGGGGGTTCGGCGATGCGGAGGAGGAGGGGGGGTTCGACGGTGCGGAGGAGGAGGAGGAGGGGGGGGTTCGGCGATGCGGAGGAGGAGGGGAGGGTTCGGTGGCGCGGAGAAGGAGGAGGGGGGGTTCGGCGGCGTGGAGGAGGAGGAGGAGGAGGAGGGGGGTTCGGCGGCTCGGGCAAGATCTAGGCGCGGAGGAGGGGAGGGTTCGGCTGCGCGGAGGAGGAGGAGGAGGGGGGGTTCGGCGGTGCGGAGGAGGAGGAGGAGGAGGGGGGGTTCGGCGGCTCGGGCAAGATCTAGGGCTCGGGGGGGGGGCGGTTGGGGCGTCGGCGGATTCAGCACTCAGATAGGGACTCTTTGCCGACACTTATAAGCGTCGACGGATTCAGGAGCTTGCCGACGCTTACAAAAAGCGTCGGCGTGTTCGGAGAATACCGACGCTTTTAAACGTCGGCGGATTCAGGATCTTATTGACGCTTACAAAAAGCGTCGGCGGGTTCTGGATGGTTTCTGGCGTTTATAGAAACGTCGGGAGAAAAGGGTCGGCAATGACCCTTTTCACTATAGTGTTAATAATCTAAATCAATATATTTTATCTTATTTTAGTTTTTAATCTCCTAGTACGACTCTATCTTAGAAGAAGCAACAACTTAGAATTTCCACTACCAAAGTCAAAGCTACAATCATTTCCTTATCAAGATATATCTCCCTTGAACAATGATATGATGGTGGCAAAAGTTCTGCAAGTTTGAAGCGCCTAGACTCGCATTTCTCTTATATCCTCTCTTCGATCGTCATCTTTTTAGCTATTATACTATTTGTGGCATGCGAATGCACTAGTCAACCTTGTACTATTTGACTTACTATCCTTTCCATTAGCCAATAAGTTTCTTGGCACACACAAGAGCCATCATATTACTTGAATTGTGGCATCTTTAACTTTGGAGGGAGTGGCTCTATCACTGTGCAGTAAAGGGTGGCTTGCTGGTTAACTCTAGATCTTCAATCATCTCCATCCTCCAATCTTTTTGTCCATCTCCCCGATTCTCCTATCAAAGTTGGTCTCTTTTGTGGAAGTCTCCCAAGCTTAGTCAGATAAAGACTTCTCAAGGCTTGAGCCCGTCTTTGAGCGAGTCAAAGCTTAACTGCCCAACGAGTTCTATTAGAGCTTCTTAGATGAGATCAGTTGATGTTCTATGCCAGTTGGTCAGGACCATGAGAATCATGCGAGTCAAGTTAGTTATTTTTCTAAGCTTGCCTACAACTCTCAGTTTGATTGTTTCTTCTTGACCTCGTCTTTTACAAGTTTCGCTTCATTCCCACAAATGATAGAAATATGTTGCCACCTATCCGGTGAACTAAAGGATGCTAATGGATCTGCATGGGAGGAAGAAGCACTGATTTGCATATAAAAGGAAGATAGAAAGGAGGTCAACAGAACTGATTTGGCTAGGAGTCCTTTAATGCCCAAGTCTGAGACAAGTCTTTGGGGAACAGTAAAAAAGAAAAAAACCTAGAAAGAGTAGAGCATATTATAGAGTATAATATGTATGTCTTATGTACCTAGTAACTTGAGTCATTTTTTATGGATGAGGAGATTTTGTCCCACCAGGATTGGACTCTAGAGTATAGAGTCAATTAGTAGAGAGCTAACTCTCAGCTTTTCTTATCCAAAGCCATCCAGGCATATGAGACAAACTGAAATAGGTTTCTCTCGGTATACAGTTGGTAGATCAAATTTTGGGCCACATCAGCTATCATATAACATAAGGATAAAATCGTACATATTTTTTTAATAATTAGATACCTAGCATCATCTAAGGAATATTTCAGGAATACCCATTTGAACTATGGTTAAGTATATTTTTGATATTCATATGCAATAAATTATAAAATTTTACCAATGAATATGCAAATTCATATAATTGATGGATTAAGATGCAAATAAGAAAGATTTTAAGAGTAAATTGCAAAAAAATCCTTTTTATAAATAAAAATTATTAATATCATTTATAAAATAATCCCACAAGCATTATTAATATTTTGTTTAAGAAAACATTTTCCTAAAGATAATACTGCAAGGATTTAACTTGCTAACTCGTTACCTCACTACAAGAAAATAATAAATTTGTGGCCGATTTACTTTGATCAATTTCATGACCGATTTGTAAAAAAAATATTAATATAGCAACTGGTTATAAATTGGTTGCAAAATTTTTTATGACCAATTTCTATAATCAATTCGATTGATATATTAAAAATAAAAAATATTATTAAAATATATTTTTTTAAATATTTATGATAAAAAAATTGATCACAAATTTGCAACCAATTCACTAACCGATAAATCGATCTTATTTAATTTAAGTTTTAATTTTTGATTTTAATTTTTTTAAATTTTTTTGGTACTAATTTACTAATTAAAAAATCGATCACAAATTTTTAAATTAAATTTTAATTTTTTGAATATTTTTGCAACCAAAATTTTGGTTGCAAATATTTCATTTTTTAAAAAAATAAAAAAATAGAACCAAATTGATCATAAATTTAAATTTCAAAAAGTATTTTACACATTTTACATAAAAAATAAATAAAAATAATTTTAAGAATTTTTAAAAATTTTAATAAAAAAGTTAGATAATTTTTATTTTTATTTTTTTGAAATATTTACAACCAAAAAAATTAGTTGTGAATTTAAAAAAATTTAAAAAATGTGTTTATATAAATGCAAGACCCACTTTCTCTGCACTCGTCCCCCCATCCCAAACTCTAGCCATGTTCTTTCTATCCTCCACCCATCCCCACTAGCATTGGACCCGCTTCTCCCTCCCTAACCGTATTCTTCCTCTCCTCCCCCCTCCTCCCCAACGGCAAACCCCTCCTCTGGTGGTGGCTTCTTCCTCCTGTGGAATGTGATCCCTATAGCCTCTTTAAGGTGCGATTCCTCCCTCCCATGGAATGTTCCTGGTGGTGGCGGCTTCTCCTTTCTAAGGTACGATCATGCATTCTTCCACTGCTGCCCCCCTCCACCAGCAATTGACCCCCTTCCCTGGTGGTGGCTTCTCCCTCCCATGGAACGATCCCTTTGGCCTCTCTAAGGTGCAATCCCTTCCTCCTGTGGAATGATCCTGGCGGCGGTGGCTTCTCCTTTCAAAGGTGCGATCTTGCATTCTTCTTCTCCTCCCCCTCCCTCTCCCTCGGCGATGGACCCCTGTCCCCTGGCAGTAGCTTCTCCCTCCCATGGAATGATCTCAGCGGCGGCGACTTCTCCTTTCTAAGGTGCAATCATGCGTTCTTCCTCTCCTCCCACCCCTCCCCCGATAATGGACCCCCTGCCTCAGCGGCGGCTTCTTCCTCTCATGGAATGATCCCTTCAGCCTTTAATGGTTCTTATTGTTCAATTCTTTTGTCCAGCTTTCCCTCACTTGATGATCAATTGAATGATTAATCAGGGGTAACATTGATCATTTTGGTAGTAGCAGTAGTTCCAAGTTCACTGCTAATTCTCAAGAACTTTAGTTAGCATGTTCATTTGTGAACTTATTTACCCTTCAAAGAAGTCCAACGTACCTATCCAAATGCTTGAACTCTATACTTTCTGAATAACTTTTCTCTGAAAGTTTCCATCAGTCCTTGCTTTTGCCTCATTAAGGGCTTGTATAATGATTTCGATCAAAAAATGCCAGCAATGCATTTCCCAAAAATTACTTGAATTCCATGGTATTTCTTGATTATTGAAATACTTTTATGGAAGTGCTACAATTTTTATTATCAAAGAAAGAACAAATTTCAAGATACTTAAGCTACAATCTACTATAATCAAGTATGGTTACTATTGAAAATTGAACTTAAGTTCTACTCATGTGATGGGGGACAAAAATAAAATGATGAATGGAAAGTTTTAACAAGCTAACTAGAAAGCAAACTTGAGCAATTAATTATCAAATAAATAGGCTAAATTAATCCAAGAAAAGAATTTTCAGAAGGAGACTAGTTGATCTAATTTTTAAGTCCTGCAATATAGATCTAGTTCAAAATAAGGATTAGGATCTTCATGGTAAGGAAACCATCATTACTAGAGCAAGTTAACCTTCAAATGATTAGATCTAATGAAGCTTGGGAAGAGTTTTCCTACCAACAATGATAGCTAATTATTTGGTGGAAGAAGGAGCTCTCATCATCCAAGGATTGAGGCCTAAAAGTCAAGATTGGCACTCTCTACTTTGAGACTCACATTGGCCTTGATCTATGGCCTGGAGACCTTCATCCTTGATCTAGAAACCTGAGAGAACCTGCAAAGAAATTTGGGATTAGACATAAAAGAAGAATTGGAGTTGGAATGGAAACAAAGAAAAAAAAGGAAGAAGAAGAAAGTGGCCGGCGGCTTGGGACTTAGAGCTTGATCATAGATTCATCAATGGGTATCCCATCCTTTACTCCTTGCAAAAATCACTCTTCACTCTCAAACTCAAATTTAGAAAACTCTCATTCTCTCCTTAGATAAGGATCTACACACTCAAACTAGCTAGAAAACTTTTACTCCAAACAAGAACTCAAGAAAACTAGAACACAAGGAAACAATCATTTCATTAATTCAAATCATAGTATAGAATGAATATAATGAGAGCCTAGGGGCCCTATTTATAGGCTCCAATGCTAGGAATTTCGTCCAAGGGTGGAGAGGAGGGGATAAGGAGGGCTTAGTTGGCTCCAACAATTTTTAGGTAAGTGATTTTAATTTAAAAATAACTTATTGGTAGAAAGTTGCAACCACTTTGACATGTGGCATCTAGAAGATCCTAATGTGGCTTCCAAATGCTGATGTGGAGGCTTAGGTGTCATAAGTTGTGGAACCCCACATGTCAAATATTGTTGGGATAGTGGAATGAATCTTTATGTTCGCTATAAAACTCTTGATGTAGTTTAATTCCTTCTCCTCCAAGGTTGTTTGATGAGTTGTTCCCCCATGTGCTTCAAATCTTGGCATGAATTGGGCTTGGGATTGGTCTTGAAGAGGCTTGAATGGTTGATCTTGGACTTGAAGAGGACGCCCTCCATCATGCTTGCTTCTTCCATGTGTTGGCTTATAAGCCAAATAATGCTTTAAAAAAATTTGGCTTATGAACATGCTTCAAGAAAATTAATAGGCTTCTTCCATGTATTGGTTTATGAGCTAAATCATGCTTCAAGAAAATTTGGCTTATGAACATGTTTCAAGAAAAATTATAATTTGCTTCGAAAACTTTATTGACTATAGCTGAAAAATAAAGTGAGTTAATCAAAGTATATATTCTTATTATAGATGTCCCCATCATCATGCTTCTTGCATAATGATATTTCATTTCTATTTTATATTGTTGCTATGATTACAGGATCTCTCATTCATTTCAAAGTAGTGAAATTTGGTATATAAACTCCATTACAAACTCACATGTATTGTTGTTGATGATGGCCCTATTCTAATGCATGCAACAAAATTTTTATATTAATTCCAATAATTGGAGAACAAAGTCTTACCCTATGACTAGATATGTATAAGTAGTAATCTTTTGAAACTTTCTATTTCCTTGCACAACAAAAATGTGTTAAATCTAGACCATATCTCAAAATCTGCCCAAGCATTAATTGTGATTCATTACCAGCATGCTTAGATTGCTAAGTTTTGATAGCTCTTTGATAGATTACTTTAAATATGCTCTGCTCAAGAATGTAATTGTTGTTCATTTTATTAATGATATCTACAAATACGAAAAATATGATTGCCATTTAAAAAGTCTGAAGCATCAAATCAATCACTTGTTCCAAATAAATGTCTTCTTGTTGTAGCATGTGTTGACGAGTTGGCATATTTTCAAAACTATTTTCAAAACCTTATATATGATGTCTCAACTACTTCATGTCCACTTTTCTAAGAGAATGCTATGAAGCGTTGCCAATATGCTTGCTTATTACCTATTTGATGTGGCATAAGGGGATTGATGTAAAAGTGGCAAACTGGTTTGATTTTATGTCATATGGTAATGTCTGCATGCCTTCTCGATTCAGAATGATTGATGTATGTTGGTTGTAGGTTTGTTTTTGCACATTTGGACGTGTCATGAATTGGTTTGGACTATATGGCCTTCTTGCTATTATATATAATGTTGTTGTTGATTTGCTTAGGAAACTTGTTAGTGATGGTTTAATGGTTAATCTGTCTAGTCAACATGTACTGTTGAATATTTCTATTCTATATGTCCTTTAACCAAATAAAGAAAGGCAATGACATTTAAGATATCCTATAGAAGATTTTGGTTCATAGGAATGCATCCTCATTATGCTGGTCTTTTTCTTATATCTGTACCTAGCAATATTATTCTTTTGTATTATATCACTGCAACTTTGAGAATAGATGGACCAAGTACAAGTCTAGAGACCAAGTTTTGGAAAAACTGCAAGAAAGTTGAATGTTTCATTCTATAAATCATGGGTGTTAACATATATGGAAATGGGTGACTATCGAATAAGTGAGATTCTGTTGGTGCATCTAAATGCATGCTTGTCATATATTAATAAGTTGGGATTATATTTTCCAGTAAATTTATAAGGTATAACTTAGAATAAATGTGTTACATAAATACATCATGTCCCTTGTATAGGTGTAAATGGCACCTGAAAACCTAATAGCTTGACTAGATTAGTTTTATCAAGTTTAAATGTGGAGACAGCATGGTATTAACCTAAGTTCAACCTATTTACGGCCCTAGTCCCATACATTTGAGGCATAGCCCATCTGAGGGGAGGGAGAGACTGTGGCTACAAGACCCATGGGTTTCCCATTCATCCCATGTATATGAGGAGCTAGGCATCTTGGTAAGAGAGCTTATTTTGGATGTAAGATTCAAAGTTCCCCATGAAGTACTGGAAAGTCATTAGCACCGTCTTGACAGATTATGCAATTTACTATTCAACTTCCTCATTACATGCCACTCGTTTTTCCCCTAACTGTGCTAAAAAAAATATTAGTAACCAAGGCCTGGGAGGAACTCAAACTTATGCCTAAGATGGTAAGCATGACTATAAGTGGCTGCAAGGTTGACTTGGGTGCAAACAATCAATCATACAGACTGAAATGAAAATACAAAATCTAAAAATTAAGCATTCAAACCCTTTGTAAATAAAAAAAAGAGCATCTGGATGCTTCTTAGCACTTATTTGCAGCATCTAGAAGTCCAATTTCTTTAGGATTGGGATGTCCAGAAGCTGCTACCATTTTTCTCTTTCTTTTACCATTTTGACGATGTATTAAGTAGCCTTTTAACCATCTTACATAGTATTGCAATTGAAGTTGTTTTGCTTGACAGCATCATGGAAAGTTGATAACCATTATATGTATAAGAAAACTTCAACCTATGGAATGTACAGAAAATAAAGTAATGAAAGAAACATTATTGGTCTTTATATGTTTTAAGAATTTGTAGTATAGATTATGTTCAAATCTGTTTGTTGTTCATTGGAGCCAAATTATTTGATCCATAGAAACAAAGAACAAAGTCAGTAGAAATTGTTTACTTTCTTTTTGATGAGATATGTGTCCATCATTGTTGGCTATATCCTTCATACTAGGTTTACTGTACCACTACTTAATTGAGATTTGGTATGGAGGGGATATTGACACTGTACCAGCATGGTACCAATAAATGGTCTACTATAGAGATGGCAAAACTTTGTGTCCATTATTAATAACTAGATTTTTCAAGAGGCCAAATGGATTGATCAAAAGAAGTAATCAGACAAAACCAACATGATGAGTCAAATCATGTTTCCAAACCATATTTTGCTATAGGTTTTTTATTACGAGTTTTGTGTGGTGGAAGCATCCTTAGCAGCCTACTAATAAGTTTCTTTAACCTCTAGTTGATACAGGAGTAAGTAAGTTGCTTTGATTTTTTTGTTTAATGAAAAAATGCGTCTTAGCTATTGCCATCCATTGGAGCGTAGAATTCTTTAACTAATGTTATGATACTAGACTTTACAACTCTAAACTGATAACTTGGAAAGTCAGTTATTCCTTGCTATAAATTCAAAATAGTTGTTTTTATTTGAATTTGTCAAAGTCTAGGATTGAAACAGTGGCAATATTGCATAAATTAATTGGTCATTCTGCATTTGACATTCATACTGCATTTTCTTCCCTATTACAAAACTAGAAAGTCTCGTTGGTGCAGTTTAAATCAGGTGATGGATTGAGAACAAATATAAAAATCAGAGAATTCTTTGAAAGTTGAGCCTAGAATTTGAAGAGGATGAACTTCACATCTTGGCCTTTAATATAAAATAATCAAGATATTTCACTTATTTTAAGATTGTCATGGAAGAGTCATAATGCTAGTTAATACCTTCCCCCCATTATGATGTTCTCAACTTACTGAAGTTTCACCAAAGAGATATACATATATGACATATCATTAACTTTTAGGAATAAGCGGTAATCTATAGAGGCTCTTGAAGTACACGTACACATGGATGTTATAGTGTTAAACTAGGTTACATCAACTATTTTCCTAAGTGCATGCTTTTTATTATACGCTCTCATGCCATGGTATACCCATCTTACTAGTTACTTTCTGCTTGGGTGCTTCACCTTCAACTATATTGACTTCCTTTAAGCAATCCTTGCTAACAATAGCATCGAAAATTTTGTTTATTAGTTTAGGCATCTCACTTGGCTAAAGAAAGTAGCTCTTGAAGAAGTAGTCCTTCCATCCATGGCTTGCAATCCTAGTACTGGGTATTATTTGGCACGAAGTATACTAAATAAGTGATACAATAAGCACGAGGTTATGCTATGGTCCCTTCATTTTATTCCCATATAATGTGTTAAACTTGATGGGTGCTGATTAATTTTGGCTACTATATTCTTATAGTTGTCATATTATTTTTTCCCGATGATGATTCAAAATTAATGGATATTGAAGGGAATGGCTCTAGTAGATATACTATGGCATTTTTTCTTATTCTTCTATGATGTGTTAAACTTGATGGGTGCCAACTGATTTTGTCATGATTACGATACATTTGGCACGATGTATGTTTATATTTTATTCCCATATGATGTGTTAAATTTGATGGATGCCGATTGGTTTTGTCATGATTAATACATTTGGCATGAAATATTTTTATATTTTATTCCTATATGATATGTTAAATCTAATGGGTGTCGATAGGTTTTGCCTGCTATATTCTTATGGTTGCTGTCTTGTTTTTGCTAATGTTGATTCAAACTTAATGGATATTGAAGGGAATGGCTCCAACATATATACTATGGCATCTTTTTCTTATTCGCATATTGTGTATTAAATCTGATGGATGTCGATTGGTTTTGCCATGATTGATATATTTGATATAAGGTATACTTATATTTTATTTCCATATGTATGTTAAACCTGATGGGTGCCAATCAGTTTTGCCATGATTGATACACTTGGTATGAGGTATGCATTATTTTATTCCTATATGATGTGTTAAACTTGATGGGTGCTGATCAATTTTGCCTGCTATATTTTTATGGTTGCCTTCTTGTTTTCTCTGATGATGATTCAAACCTAATGGACATTGAAGGGAATGGCTCCCGTAGATATACTATGGCATCTTTTTATTATTCTCATATGGTGTTAAACTTTATGGGTGCCAATCGATTTTGCCATAATTGATACATTTGGCACTAGGTATGCTTATATTTTATTCCCATTTGATGTGTTAAACTTGATAGATGCCGATTGAATTTGCAATGATTGGTACATTTGGCATGAGGAATGCTTATATTTCATTTTCATATGATGTGTTAAACCTAATGGGCGACGATCAGTTTTGCTTGCTATATTCTTATGGTTGCTTTCTTGTTTTCCCGGATGATAATCCAAACTTAATAGATATGAAGGGAATGGCTCCAACAAATATACTATGGCCTCTTTTTTTATTCCCATATAATGTGTTAAACTTGATGGGTGTTATCGGTTTTGCCATGATTACGATATATTTGGCACAAAGTATGCTTATTAAATCTAGTATTTTTTGATGGTGCTTGATATCTGCCAATTGTTAGCCTTTTTATTTCGTGTTGTTTATTATCTCGTATGTTGATTAATGATAGCACATGATCCTTTGGATTAGATTATAGTTGATGGTGAGGCATTATATGACCTTCTTTAATTGAGATGAACCAAGGTTTTTTATTAAGGGGAAGTTAGTGAAGGATATTGCAGCATAATTTTAGGGCACTGAATTAATATTTATTATTGGCTAATAATCTTGTTTGTTCTCTTTTTCGTTACATGACAGTATACCAAACTAATATTCTAAAAAACTTGTAATAGTTAAATTATGTGATACACAAACAATTCTTTCTTTTGGATGTGTGCATTGAAATTTCTATATGTTTTGACATCTAATATCAGTTTGGCTACTTGAATACATCTCATTAACCTATCTAGGGCATCAAACCTAGGCTATCTCTTGGTATGGGAATAGACCAAATACAAGTAGGTGGGATAACTTCAAAGGGACAACATGAATGGCATATTTCTCATTACTTAGCATTTTGTAAGTTTGTATTGCCAACAAAAATGAAGGGTCTGACTAAACTAAGACATTATAGTATGTTATGTAATACAAGGCTGCAAGTGTCTTAAATATAGCTGTCATGTTGAGAGTTGCATGGGTTACAATTAGAAAAGAAAATTTTCTACCCTTGAACTCATAAATATTTGTTGTATAATATAAGGTATTTATGAGGAATTGGGATCTCAACTCTATTAAAGAAATCCTGTTATAATTTTTCATTTATCATAGATGAGGGCTATGGTATTCGTAATAAAATAGTGGGAGATATAATTAAATTGATAAGTCCTTATCTAGTTGTGTATATCATCTTGAGTGGTCTGCTTATACATTGTTCTTTATTTTTATGTAGATTAATATTATGGTTTCTAGTTTATCACTATAGGATATTTTAGATGCCAATAAGTTAATCGGTCCCAATTATGTGGATTGGTTAAGGAACCTGAGAATTATCTTAACTCAGGAGAAGGTCTCCTACATCATCGATTCTCCTTATCCAGATTCAATTAGAGATAACACTATAAAGGAAGAAAGGAGGAAAGGGCCATATATATAATATGGTAGAATGATAATTTAACTATCAAGTGCATTATTGTAGGCCCACGTAGGCAACCCAAGAGGGGGGGTGAATTGGGTTTTATAAAACTTTTGTACTATTTAAAAGATGAACTAAAGCAAGTATATGCTAATACAATTTAAGTGCTTGTGTATTTCAAATAAATGCAGCGGAAATAATAAAATAAAAGCATAAGGAGAACAATCACACAAACACAAAGATTTATAGTGGTTCGGTGCAAACCAAGCACCTACATCCACTCCCCAAGAATCCCTTGGGAATTCTACTAAGTTTGGTTTTATAACTTAGGCTCACCAACAACCTTTACAACTTGTTTTATCTTCGGGCTCACAAGTCAAACCCTAGTTGGTTTCAAGGCTCACCAACAACCACCCTTGGTTTTACGGGATAACCAAGAACCTAAACAACTTGTTTTGGCTTCGGGCTTACAAGTAAAACCCTAGTTGGTTTCAAGGCTTACCAACAACCACTTTGGTTATCCAAGGCTCATCAAAAACCTCTTTGGTTTTCCAAGGCTCACCAAAAACCTTAAGTAAAATAATGTAAGAGCAAATATAAAAGAATACAATAAAAGCTTTCTAAAATAAAGCAAATATCTCTTTGAAGCCCGTTGAGAGTTGATGAAGATCTTGTCTTCAAGTTGATGAAGCCTTTGATTGATGCTTGAGGATGTGAACTTTGGATGCTCTCTTTGAAACTTGGAAGCTTGAAGGCTTGATCCACTTAACTCTTGAATCCTTGAAGAATATTCAAAAATCTCATCAAAGGATTACTTCCCCAATTGATTTTTGATGTTTATATAGCATCCCAACACTTAAATGACCGTTTATAGCCGTTAGGGAGGAAAATATGACCGTTTGAAAGCAAGTTGGAGAAGTTCTGTAGCCCAGAAAACTAGCCGTTACTGTTCAAGTGTCGACACTTCACCTTCAGGTGTCGACACTTCAGTTTCAAGTGTCGACACTTCAGTTTCCAGTGTCGACACTTCACTTCCAAGTGTCGACACTTCAGCTTTAGGTGTCGACACTTTACTGAAAGAGCTTTCTGAAGTTTTCTGTTTATCTCAGGCCTTGAGTCGACACTTCACTCTTCAAGTATCGACACTTGTTCCTCAGGTGTCGACACTTCATTTTCAAGTGTCGACACTTGCCTGTGCCATTGCTGAAACATCTTCAAATTGAAATTTTAACCTCTTCAAGTCCTTCCATATTAATTCCAAAGTCCATATACTTGATTTTCCATTAATTTAAGGACTTTTTCAACTGAAATACAAGCAATTCTTCATTCAACATGGTTGAGTACTAAGATATGAAAAATATACTTAAAATATAATTAGTACTCATATATACTTAAACATTTTGTCAATCATCAAAATCAAGACCAAAGTCAACAATCTTCCCCTTTTTGATGATGACAAAACCTTTAAGTATATGAATAGGGTAAGCTTAAAAAAGTTTAACAATAAGATAAACATGTAAGCTCAAAACAATAAGCACCAAGCTCCCCCTCAAAATATGATCCAAAAAATCTTCAAAAATATTTTTCAAAATATGCAAAAATTTTAAATTTTCAAAATTTCTTCTTCTTACTAATTCTTTCCTTTAGATAAAAATATTTTACATTCTTCTCCCCCTTTTGCACTTTCTTTCATTTCTCAAATGATTTTTCATGTTTATCCAATCTTCCCCTTTTCATACTTAACAATTTTCTCCCCCTTTTTGACATCATTAAAAAGGGTGAAAGGCAATACAAAGTGGGAATGAAGTTGGAAAGAATAGCAAGTAGGTCATTAAAATCAATGCATGAAATCACATAATTATGATATCAATACAAATTGAACAAGATACCATAGAATGTAAGTACATGCAAGAAATGATTTGATGTATATTATCCATTCGCCTTACTTGTTCATGGGATAAGGTCACAGTGGCATCCCTACACGTCATAAGAGAGTCCATTGAATGGGAAAAGAGGGTCTTTAAGCCCTACTTATCTTCTATGACCGGACGGCCATGGTGACTAACCCAATCCGAAGCGGTTACTAGGAATTCTTTTAAAATTAATTTTGATACCAATAGAATATGATACCATTTGAATGTAACTCCTCTCAAAGAATTAGATTTGAAAACAAGGAGTATCAGAGCAATATAAGCAAAGCATGATATCAACAAGATATTCAAAGCATCAAATATGATAACAAATCTTTGGATGCTCCCCCTGAATGTTATTCCTCCTTTAAAAATATGCATTTATTTTAGGAATAAAATATGAAAGCTTATGCATCAAGATTTGAAATTTTTCAAGATATTCATGATTTTTCAAAATACAAAGCATTTATATTACCTAAAAATTTTTAGCATAATTTCAAATTCATTTTAAGATGATTTGATATCCATACAAATGCTAGAAGTAATATGATATCAGTCTAGCTACTAGAGCAAGGGTTTGTCAATATGCATACCTTCTTCTTAAAAGTAACCCTTAACTACTAGTTCTATACTTGATCCAAATCATTTCTAGATTATGCATAGATGCCAACAATGAAAGCACATAAATCGTAACATTTCACTTGAAATAATTCATAAACTATATTAATCAAAATCAAGTGAAGATCTAATAATCACAAGTTTGACCATGAAAGCTTGAAATCCATCAACATCAAAATGGTCATAATCACAACAAATGATTATTAGTCTAAGCTTGATTCTAATCAATCAATTAAAATATTTTTCAAATCAATATGCATCTTTAAAAGTATTTTTCATGAAATATATTAATCAAAATCAAGTGAAGGTCTTACAATTATAAATTTAATCATGATAGCATGAAATTCATCAACACCATAAAGTTCATGATCATAGCCAATGATGATAAGTCCAAACTTGATTCTAATTAACTATTTAAAACAATTTTTCAAAGTAATTGATGCAATAAAAATTAATCTACAATTTTAATTATGGAAGGAGATGTTTAGAATTTACTAATATATAAAGTCCTTTCTTTTACCATTTAGTTCAAAATGTAGCTTGTCCACTTCTTTAAATTATCTTGTACAACCTCTTTTCAAGAACTTCCTTTCTTCATATTGGGTTGCAAGACATTCCTGCAAAATAAATTAAGTGGACATTTTTGGTATCCAAACTTTCTTGGATCCTTTATGATTAGTAATTATGGTTCCTTTTGGAATCCAAACTTTTCTTAATCTAGAAGGATAAGCATTGAAACCACATTTATAAGAAAAATTGAAAGAAGCAGGAATATAGAAATTCTTCAAAAGTTTTTGCTTCTTTTCCTCAATCAAAATATTTTTCTCATTAAAAAGTTTATCACATAAATCTTTCAAAATAACATTTTCTTTTACTAAAAATTCTTTTTCTTTAGAAAAATTATTCTTTTCATTTTTCAAAATATCAATCTTGGCATTTAAATCACCATTTTTATTTACAAGATTGGTGTTGTCAAGAGAAAATGAATCTGCATTCCTATTTAATTTCTTGTACTCAATTTTTAGCAATATATATTCATGCACAAGATCATTAGATGCATCATGTGATTCTTTAAAGGTAAAATCATAATTATTTTTAGCACATACATTTTTTTCATTTGTCATGAAACAAAGATGTGCAACTTCATCATCCGTACTTGAATCTTCGCTATCGCTCCAAGTTGCCATCATTGCCTTGAATTTCTTTTTGGCCTTGAGAGCTATTATTTTCTTTTCTGTATCAGCTTCCACTATCCTTTGCCATAAGTTCAACTCATAGGTCATGAGTGAACCGATAAGCTCCTCCAAAGGTAAGGTTTCTACATCTTTAGCTTCTTGGATCGCCGTCACCTTTGGATCCCATGATTTTGGCAAGGATCTAAGAATTTTGTTCACCAAATTAGCATTAGTATAGATTTTGCCAAGACTTTTTAATTCATTAATAATAGTCATAAATCTTGAAAACATATCAGATATAGATTCATAATGCATCATTTCAAAAATTTCAAAAGAATGTATAAGCAAATTAATTTTAGTGTTCTTCACTTGAAGAGTACTCTCATGAGTAACTTCAAGTGTGTCCCATATTTCCTTCGCCGATGTGCATGTAGAGATTCTATTAAATTCATTCAAGTCCAATGCACAATAAAGCAAGTTCATTGCTTTAGCATTGATTTCAGTTTGTTTAATGTCATATTCATTCCAATCCTCTTCGAGCTTTGGAATGGAAATGCCATTAACCAAAATGGAAGGAATATGAGGACCACTAACAATAATTTTTCAAAGATGATAACTAATAGATTGAATATGGATGTGCATGTGAGTTTTCTAAAATGTGTAATTTGTGCCATTGAAAAACGGTGGTCTAACATTAATACCTACAAGGGTTGCCATGAACTTTAGCTCAAAATCGTTAGATTTTCAAACAGAGCACCTGCTCTGATACCAATTGTAGGCCCACGTAGGCAACCCAAGAGGGGGGGTGAATTAGGTTTTATAAAACTTTTGTACTATTTAAAAGATGAACTAAAGCAAGTATATGCTAATGCAATTTAAGTGCTTGTGTATTTCAAATAAATGCAGCGGAAATAATGAAATAAAAGTATAAGGAGAACAATCACACAAATACAAAGATTTATAGTGGTTCGATGCCAACCAAGCACCTACATCCACTCCCCAAGAATCCCTTGGGAATTCCACTAAGTTTGGTTTTATAACTTAGGCTCACCAACAACCTTTACAACTTATTTTGTCTTCGGGCTCACAAGTCAAACCCTAGTTGGTTTCAAGGCTCACCAACAACCACCCTTGGTTTTACGGGATAACCAAGAACCTAAACAACTTGTTTTGGCTTCGGGCTCACAAGTAAAACCCTAGTTGGTTTCAAGGCTTACCAACAACCACTTTGATTTTCCAAGGCTCACCAAAAATCTCTTTGGTTTTCCAAGGCTCACCAAAAACCTTAAGTAAAACAATGTAAGAGCAAATATAAAAGAATACAATAAAAGCTTTCTAAAATAAAGCAAATATCTCTTTGAAGCCCGTTGAGAGTTGATGAAGATCTTGTCTACAAGTTGATGAAGCCTTTGATTGATGCTTGAGGATGTGAACTTTGGATGCTCTCTTTGAAACTTGGAAGCTTGAAGACTTGATCCACTTAACTCTTGAATCCTTGAAGAATATTCAAAAATCTCACCAAAGGATTACTTCCCCAATTGATTTTTGATGTTTATATAGCCTCCCAACACTTAAATGACCGTTTATAGCCATTAGGAAGAAAATATGACCGTTTGAAAGTAAGTTGGAGAAGTTCTGCAGCCCAGAAAACTAGCCATTACTGTTCAAGTGTCGACACTTCACCTTCAGGTATCGACACTTCAGTTTCAAGTATCGATACTTCAGTTTCCAGGTGTCGACACTTCACTTCCAAGTATCGACACTTCAGCTCCAGGTGTCGATACTTCACTGAAAGAGCTTTCTGAATTTTCTGTTTATCTCAGGCCTTGAGTCGACACTTCACTCTTCAAGTATCGACACTTGTTCCTCAGGTATCGACACTTTATTTTCAAGTGTCGACACTTGCCTGTGCCATTGCTGAAACATCTTCAAATTGAAATTTTAACCTCTTCATGTCCTTCCATATTAATTCCAAAGTCCATATACTTGATTTTCTATTAATTTAAGACTTTTTCAACTGAAATACAAGCAATTCTTCATTCAACATGGTTGAGTACTAAGATCTGAAAAATATACTTAAAATATAATTAGTACTCATATATACTTAAACATTTTGTCAATCATCAAAATCAAGACCAGAGTCAACAATTATGTTGGTCTCTATGAGCAATGAATTATAGAGGTAACATAAAGAAATGGAACCTCAATCTATACTACTCAATCTTAAAGAGCTTTATGGAGAGCAAAGTAGGGTTACCTAATATAAAATGTCGAAGCATCTATTCTGAGCATGTATGAGTGAGGGCTCGTCCGTTCAAGCCTATGTACTAAAGATGATTAACTTAATCACTTGATTAGGTCAATTAGGGTTTGTTATGGATGGAGAGCTTAATCAAGACTTGATCCTATAATCACTCCTTGATTCCTTCTCTTAGTTTGTTATGAACTATCACATGAATAATTTGAACATTACATTACCTGAGTTGCTCAATATGCTTAAGACAACTAAATGCCATTTTAAGAGAGATAAGGCTCATCTTCTTGTAATTGATGGAAAAAAAAATAATAATAATGAAGAAGGGTTCAAAAAGAAAGTGGAACCCTAAGAAAAGCATCTAGAAGAGGAAGAAGGAAAAGAAGCCCTTTGTTGATAGAACTTATTTTTACTACGGCAAGCAAGAATACTAGAAGAAGAACTGTAAGTCATATCTTGCTAGTTTGAAGTCTAATGCTAGTGGAACATCAAAAGGTTCATACATGATACAAACTAACTTGTCATTGAATACTTTAACTTCTGATTCATGGGTATTGGATACCGCATGTGGTTCTCGTATATGCAAGTCTTTGCAGGGACTTCAGAGAATTAGGAGCTTGAAGAAAGATGACTTTGAGCTTTATGGTACGAGTGGTGAATCCATTCAAGCAAAAGCTATGGGCATCTATCAATTGTTATTGCCTTTCGACAAAATTTTAGAATTAAAAGACTATTTCTATATTTCCAATATTATTATAAATATTATTTTTATACCCTTTTTATTATAATATAGTTTTGAAATTAATATAAAAAGCCATGGATGTTCCATTTTTTATTCTAATAATTTCTTTGGAAGTGGTTTATTTATTAATGGTCTTTTGTTCTTTCACTCAATAATAAAGTTTTACTTGTTGAAAACAAGAAAAAAATAAAGATGTTAATATCACTTTTCTCTGGCATTATCGATTAGGTCATATTAGTGAGTCTAGGATAAACAAGTTATACAAAGATAAATTCTTTGATCCTTATGATTATCAATCATTAGAAACTTGAGTCCTATCTCATGGGTAAAATGATCAAATCTTCATTCACTGGTCATAGAGATAGGACATCTTATGGAAGTCTTACTTATCAAAAAATGATTTTCTTAGTAGGAGTTGTGCAAGTGATCATTAGACCTGAGATCACCATAGTATCTTGTACACATGAATCAATGTTTTGGTCCATACTCATTCATGACTTAGTCATATATAGGATATTCGTGGTATTGTGAATTGTGTATGAAGGTTATGAGTAGGTCAACAACGAATCGATCACTCATAGTAAGAGGAGTATTTAATCCATGTAATCTCATCAAATGACTTAGAAAGTCTTTGATCAAAGTAGGATGAAATTAGAAAATGATTTCTAATCTTTTTTCGATTGAGTCTTCATTAGTGATTTAAGATTCAAATGAATAAAGTGTAAAAGTTTAACATGACTCCATGTGGGCCCCTTAATCCTTAGTGATACCTAATAATATATGATGGCAGGCTATTAGAATGCAATGGGATGAACCTCTAGATATAGTTAACATGTGATACATTCCTTCTATCACAAGTTCCAATAAGATGGAGATCATGGAATACTCACCAAACCACATCATCTATCATATGTAAGAAAGACTTACCTGACTTGAGTTCTTGATATGAACTATGTGGAAACTCTTTTCCATTATTCACATTGCCCTGGCCAAAATCTTTTGAACTCGGTCTCATAAATCATATAGTACCATCTTCCTTGTCTACCAAGGATGACAAAATCCATCTTCGTACATACCCTATTCCTACAATGAAACTACTATAGCCAATATGTACTGCAATGACCTATATAGCTAGGGACCAAGTATATATAGTCAAACTATAGTAGCCTCACTATGAGTAGCCGAGGTGCCTCAGTCAAAGGACTAAACACACAATTATAATATCAAGTAAGTCACTAATGAGTGGGTAGCCATCCAAATGACTTCTCGTAATGCTCGTGCTTAGTACCCTTATTCTAAAATAATTACCTGCACTCTCACTTCAGTGTCTTTACACTATAGACTCAAGACTCATCTATCCTAAGAAGAGCGATTCGTGCATCGATCACCATCTCCATAATGATCCACTGATCAGAGCTATTTAAAAATTAATTACTAATAACGCAAGTATCAAATTTCTAACTCTTGAGAATTTGTGTTATCTTTTTATTAATCTCTTAATGATTTGTGGACACAAAAAAACACAACATGAATGAAAATAATCCAATTTTTATTGATTTCAATAAAATAAAGTACAAGAATATGCCTTTAAAAAGTAAAAAAATAGTATCCTGCAAGCAATCATATTTTTTATATGATAAGACTTTTCTATAAATTATTTTGACTCAGGTATGATATTTATTAATAAAGAGGCATTTTGATCCATCATATGTTGTGTCTTATATCCTTTTGTTTTAAGATTATGATGAACTCCATAGATTAGGATAATGGATTTAGGGTTATAATGTAGTTCATAATAGTAAGACCAAATGATGAGGACATTATCCAAGATAGATTCTAATGCACATCCTTGAGCAGACATATGTATTTTTATTTTTTTATGAGGGTATATGGAGATTGAACGTGTTATTTTTATTTTTTATTATTTTGTATTCTGCTCATTAACAGATCTCAGAGCATGAAATGGATTAGTTGGAGCCTATTTTAGATCAGTCCTATTATTTCATATTAGTTTGAGTTCTAGTATTTTGGTTAATTTAGTCTCCAATTTGTTGGAGAGTCCTAGTATTTTGGTCTCCAATTTATCAGGGATTATAGTCTATTTAAAGCAGTCTTGTCAATAGAATAAATCAATTGACAAAAAGTGAATAAAATTTATTGGGTTTTCCCGACTCCCTCCTCTTCTATATCTTTTCTTTTTCTTCCTTCCTCTTCTTCTCCTCTCATCTTCTTCTTCATCTTCTTTCTCCTCTTTTCCCTATATTCCTCCCTCTATTCCTCTTATTCTCTCCCCCTGTTGTCTCGAACAAATAGAGATTTTAGACCACCCAATCACCTCTTCAAACCATCATCAAGCTTCCAAAAGCCACCAACTGCCTTCCCTGTTTCAACTCCCCACCATTGAATGAGTGCCATCCCACTACCGTGCCACCTATGTTCGACCTCCCGACCACCAATCTTATTGGCTATCATCCCCACTGCCATCTCCCATCCATCCATGAGGAGATCACCATCGACCAAATGCCCATGCTTTTCTGCCATCGTGACCATCAGACACCACTATCAACCATCGCCAGTAAGCCCTCTTCCAAGCCCCTCAATCGAGCCATCCCATGCCACCGACACCACCTCCTTTGCCCGAAGCCTAGCACGCCACTGCCGACTCCATCACCTCCCTCCCATTTGGAGAGCCCATGACCAAACTCTGTTCTCTAAAATCATAAACTAAACTTCCATTCGAGCGCCTCCCAATCTGCCAATTCCGTGGTTGCGCCCATGCGACCCTTCCATCATCTTCATCGATCGCGATCACCCCTTAAAGGGTGCTCGAGCTCCCTTGTGCTACCTATGCTTCTAACCATGCTAGCCCATCCTCTTGTTCATGTTGTTGATCCTAACATCAAATCATCACCGGCCACCTCCCATCGAGTGACCCCAACTCCTACACCTGTGACTAGGCCTTAGGGACCTCGATTCCCCATGACCACTATGCTAATCGTTAATCATCCATGCTGCCCTGCTTCTTCCCATGCCATTAGCTCCACCGATAGACAACATCCCCTACCCCATCGATGACTTCCACTCCAGCGATGTCACCACTGTGACCACTGGTGACTCAGCTGACCTCATCCTCTGAGTTGACAAGAAGGCCCCCTTGTTGACTCCGTTATTGATTTTGATGATAAGCAAAATGGTTAAGTATAAGTTGAGTACTAATGATTTTCTTGAAGTATATTTTTTATAGAAAAAGGTGCTCACAAATTTGAAGAAGTTTATTTGATTGAAGAAACAAGCTTAGATGAAAATATCTGCTCAAAGAGGACCTGGACAATCAAAGTTTGCTTAAATGGTCAATTTAGTGAAGTATAAATTTGATTCAGCACAAGTTCAGTCATTTCTGTGAAGATTTCAATGAGGTGTCGACTCAAAATGTCGACACATGACATCAAGTGTCGACACATGGAAGTGAAGTGTCGACTCAAACCGGTACACAAAGAATATTTCAGATGGCAT
Organism: Areca catechu; assembly: GCA_021397845.1. NCBI lineage: Eukaryota > Viridiplantae > Streptophyta > Magnoliopsida > Arecales > Arecaceae > Areca > Areca catechu. Next base: position 57,600,097 of record CM038042.1, read on the forward strand.
AGCTGAAGTGTCAACACATGGACCTATAGTGTCGACACATGGATCAGCTCATCGTCTGAGATTTTTAAGCCACAAAACTTGCTGAAAATGAAACTGCAAAAGTGTCGACACATGGATATGAAGTGTCGATTCAAAGTGTCGACTCATCTGAGAAAGTGTCAACACATCTAAGATTTCCAGAGAACCAGATTGAAGATTCTTGAACTGGGTATCGGCTCAAGAAGTTCAAGTGTCGACCTGAAGTGTTGACTCACAGCCTGAAGTGTCGACACATGGAGTTCTGGGAACAGTAACGACTAGTTTTTCAAACTCAGAACTCGATCTTTTGCCCTCCAACGGCTAGATTTTCAAGTCTAACATCTAGAAACCGAATTTGAGGCCTTGAAAATGTATTTATACATTCCAAATCGAATCAAAAGGGAAGCAGTTGATGAGAATGAAATAGAAGCATTCAAGAGAAAAGAAAAGAGAGCTTTAACTCCTATCCATTAAAGATTCAACCACTCTTAAGCAAAAGCAAGCCTCCAAGCATTAAGAGTCTTCAAGAGCATTGAAGATCATCCATTCTTGAGCATTCAAGAGATTTCAACAAGTTCAAAGCATCTCTACATCGAGCTTCAAAGAGATACCCGCTTTTGTTTAGAAAGTTTATATTGTTTCTCTACTTCAAAACTTTATTTGTTTTAAGGGTTCTTGGTTAGCCTAGTGTAAAACCAAGGGAGGTTATTAGTGAGCCTTTGAAAACAATTAGATTCTTGGTTAGCTCGAAAAACTAAGGAATGTTAGTGGTTAGCCTGTAAAACCATTTAGGTTCTTGGTTAGCCCGTAAAACCAAGTGAGGTTTTGACTTGTTGGCCTTGTAAAAACAAGTTGGGTTTTTTATTAGTGAGCTTGGAAAACTAATCAATTGTAATTGTTGTGATTATAGTGAATTCCAAGAAAATCTTGGGGAGTGGATGTAGGTGTATTGGATAGCACCAAACCACTATATTTCTTGGTCTTTGTGGTTGATTGATCTCTCTACTTACTCTTTCATTTATTGCTCTTTAATTCCACTGCACTTTTACTTAAGAGCATTACATTTAAATTCATAGTATCTTCATTAATTGTTAGATTGGATTGCATAGTATTGCATTGCATCAAGTAATAATTTTTAGAGACCCAATTCACCCTCCCTCTTGGATTGCTTACTGCGCAACAAGTGGTATCAGAGCCTTGTTCTCAGTGTATTGGCTTTATCATCTTGAGTAAAGTCTATGGCATCCCCTATTGGTACTAGCGTAGTTGAGGGTCAAGCCTCAAATAGACTTCCATTTTTTAATGGATCAAATTATACATATTGGAAAACTAGCATGATAATTTATATGCATTCTATTGATTATAATTTATGGAGAGTTGTAGATAAAGGTCTTCATATTCCTTCAATAGTGGTTAATAGTGTTTCCATCCCAAAGCTCGAAGATGATTGGGATGAAAATGACATTAAGCAATCCGAGATCAATGCCAAGGCAATGAATCTCCTTTATTGTGCATTAGATCCTAGTGAATTCAATAGGATATCTACATATACCTTTGTTAAAGAAATATGGGACATACTTGAAGTTACCCATGAGGGTACCGATCAAGTGAAAAATACAAGGATAAACATGTTAGTGCATACTTATGAAATGTTCTGAATGGAACCTAATGAGTCAATCACTGACATGTACACAAGATTTACAAATATTATAAATGGAATGAGAAGTCTTGGAAGGGTAATGTTTAATGCTGATCTTATGAATAAAATCCTCAGGTCACTTCCAACATCGTGGGATCCGAAGGTGACCACAATTCAAGAAGCAAAGAATGTTGAGAAGCTACCTTTAGAGCAGTTGATTGGATCGTTTATGACTTATGAGTTGAATCTGAAACAAAAGTCAATGGACATGGACAAAAAAAAAAGGGGATTGCTTTCAAATCAAACATACAAGAAGAATCCTTAATAGATGAGTCCGAAGAAGAAGAAGAAGATGAAAGTGAAGAAGCCTTCCTTGCAAGAAAATTTGAAAAATTCATGAAGAGGAGGAAGTTCACTTATAAAAAGAAATATCAATCAAAAGAAAAAGGAAAAGAGAAAGAGAAGGAAAAGGAAAAATAAAAGGAGAAGGAAATACTAACATGCTTCGAGTGCAAGAAGCCGGGTCACTACAAGTTCGATTGCCCTTTCCTTAAGAAGTTAAGGAAGAAATTAAGAAAGAAAGCAATGATGGCCACCTGGAGTGACAATGAAGACTCCAGTTCTGAAGAAGAGCAGACATAAGTTGCAAATCTTTGTCTAATGGCACATCAAGAGCAATATGAGGTAAATTCCGATATCGAAATAGATTTTACTTTTGATGAGCTTAGAAATGCTTTTGATGAACTTATACATCATTATAAACTGATTTTATGTGAAAATAAAAAGTTGAAAAATCATGCAAACAGTTTCTCTCTTGAAAATAATTTTTTGTTAAATGATGTTATTGATTTAAAATCTAAATTAGATGTTGTAGAAAAGAAAAACAATGCTTTGTCAATGGAGAATGGAGATTTGAAAAGATCCAAGAATGTTATTTCAAATGGTGATCTTTTAAAGAAAAATAAAGATTTAGAATTGGAAAATGCTAAGTACAAAAATGAACTTGAAAAGATAAAGCATTTTGTTGAAAAATTTACCTATAGTCAGAAAAATTGAACCTACTTTTGAATAGCCAAAAAGCTATTTTTAATAAAACAGGATTAGGCTATAGACCACAAAAATAATAAAAATATTTCAAAAATTTTTTTGTACCTGCATCTTCTAGCATAACTTATTTTTCTTATAAAAAGCTAGATCATAAATCTTTTCAATGCAATTTAAGAAAAATCAATTCTTTTGAAAAAGTGTGGGTTCCAAAAGGAACCATTTTAAGTGCTAACCCTAAAGGATCCAAGTTAGCTTGGGTATCTAAAAATAAAGCTTGATTTTATTGCAGATGTGTCTTGCAACCAAGGAGAACAAAAGACTTTGGTATTTTGATAATGGTTGCTCAAGGCACATGACGGGAGATTTGAATCAATTCACTTCTCTTGAAGCATTGAATGGAGGGAGTGTGACCTTCGGGGATAACGGTAAAGAAAAAATCATTGGTATTGATAAGGTTTACATAACTCCTTCTAGTTGTATTAGTAATGTACTTCTAGTTTTCTATTATTGGTACTAAATGTGTATTTAGGAATAAATTAGATAAAAATTGAATTGTTGTTAGAAATAAAGCTAGGCTTGTTGCTAAATGCTACAACCAGATGTAAGGAATTGATTTTGATGAAACTTTTGCTCTTGTTGCTAGACTTAAAGCAATTAGACTATTGTTAGCATTTGCTTGTTTTATGAACTTTAAATTATTTCAAATGGATGTTAAGAGTGCTTTTCTAAATGATTTTATAACAGAAAAGGTTTTTGTTGAACAACCACCTGAATTTGAAAATCATGCATCCTGATCATGTTTTTAAATTACATAAAGTACTTTATGGATTAAAGCAAGCATCCTGAGCCTGATATGAAAGACTTAGTAAATTTTTAATTGAAAATGAATTTTCTAGAGGCCATGTTGATAAAACATTGTTTTTGAAAAGAAAGATAATGATTTATTAGTAGTACAAATATATGTTGATGATATCATTTTCGATGCTACTAATAAAATTCTTTGTCAAGAGTTTGCTAAGCTAATACAGGGTGAGTTCGAGATGAGCATGATGTGAGAACTCAATTTCTTTCTCGGACTCCAGATCAAGCAAACTACAGATGGAATCTTCATCAACCAAGCTAAGTATACAAGAGAGATTATAAAGAAGTTTGGGATGGAGACTACTAAAGCAATAGATACGCCTATGAGCTCCTCTTGTAGACTTGATAAGGATGAGCATGGTAAATCAATAGATCAAAAGTTATACAGAGGTATGATTGGCTTTTACTGTACTTAACTGCTAGTAGATCAGATATAATATTCAGTGTATACATGTGTGCTAGATATCAGTCTGAACCAAAAGAATCATATCTAATGGCTATTAAGCACATTATTAGATATCTATTTGGTACTGTTAATATTGGTTTATAGTATTCTAGAGATTCATCTGCTGAATTAATTAGATATTCTGATGCTAATTTTACTGGTTGTAAATTAGATAGAAAGAGTACTAGTGGTACTTGCCAATTTCTTGGAGTTAATTTAATCTTTTGGTTTAGCAAGAAATAAACTTCAGTTGCACTATCCACAACTGAGGCTGAGTATATTGTAGCAGGAAGTTGTTGTGCTCAAATCATGTGGATTAAGCAATAACTTGAAGATTTTGGAATCAAGTTGACTAGTACACCTATAAAATGTGATAACTCCAGTGCTATCTGCTTGACTAAAAATCTTGTTCAACATTCTACGAGTAAACATATTGAAATTAGACATCATTTTATTAGAGATCATGTTGAAAATAATGATGTTGTGTTTGAATTTATTAGTACTGAATTTTAATTAGCTGATATCTTGACTAAACCTCTTATGGAAGATCGATTTTATATGATTAGAAGAGAGCTCGGGATCATCAATCCTTTTGATTAAAATTTTTTATTTTTGACTCAAAAAGGATCAATTTGACATCAATTATACTTAACATGTTAATTTTATTGAATTTCATTGAATTATCTATGATTTTGATCAAACCTTCAACCTCTTATTTTTTTTGGTTTTTAAGTCGATGTGTCGACACATTCGTGAGTCGACACATGAACGACAATAGACCGAGAATAAAGGCATTCCAAAAAGTTTTTTTTCCTCATTTCTTCATCTCTCTCGAGCCGACACATGACCTAAGGTATTCCTCACTCCTTCCCTCTATTCCATGATTTAAACCTGTTGATTCTTTGATTTTGATACTTTATTGTTCGAATTTTGTGACATTTCCCTCTCATTTGCATTTTGAGCCTTAGAAATCCTAGGTTTTCATCCAAAACTTGCCCAAATTCTTATTCTAAACAACGGGATCCCAAAAGCAAGTAGTCCGTTGTCCTCGTCAGTCCAATCAGGAAGAAGAATGAAGAACGAAGGCTAGACACGAGGCTAGAGCTCATGATCCACCTGCACGACCTCTTTTTATAGCTTCTAGTCGGATGAGTTGAAGACCATCATCGAGGGATGATGAGTAGACTTCAGTTTTGTCGACTAGCAGCACTTCAGGATCGGACAGTAGATTCGAGAGGCTGGTTTGACATCATTTTGTTCACTAAGCGAGATATTACCCAGGGCTTATTAGGGAGTTTTATGGATCACTCGCCTGTGGGTTTGATGGATGGATGGCATAGGTGAGAGGCCGGGATATCCCAGTTATATCAGAGACATTGAGTAAAGTTTGGATATTTCGATGACTGGATCAATGGTGGACAGCCTGATGGATAGAGTGAGTGGTCTCCAATGTATCTTTGAGTCTGATATTTTGCCTGAGGGAGCCACCGTACCCACATCCTAACTATCAGCAGAGATAAGATTATTGCACCATATTGTCGTCCGGATACTTCTACCGAAGACCGGACGCTTTGATTACATCACTGAGCGGGAGTTGCTTGTGATGGTCTCATTAGTTAGCGCATACCTGTCTGCCTTCCAGTGCTCATGGTTCACTAGATGACGGAGGCGTCGATGAGTCAGCGACTCTGCCTACCCTATAGGATGGGGTTGACTATTCTGTTCAAAAAGTACAGTGTCAGCTTTGAGGATAAGCCCTTCCTCAAGCTATTTCATACTGATGTATATGACATCAGGTCATTACACATGATGGGTTATCATCTGTTCCGAGGCCAGTGGAGATGGAGAGTATCTGGTTAGGCCTACGATAGAGCTGATGACGATGATGCTGTAGAGGAGGAGCATATCCTCTCCAACAAGGCAAGACCTACAAAGAGTCAGCCTGAGACAGCAACACAGCCAGAGGCTGCATCTCAGTTGAGCCTACTACTTCAACACAACCTCAACCAGTTCAGACGGAGACTCAGGGTGTTTCAAATAGTTTATTGGACAGAGTTAGATACATTGAGATAGATCTTTTGATCGTTAGACAACATATTGACTGCTTCATAGCTGAGACCAGAGAGAGCCACAGTGGACTGAGTGATGGCATCTCAGCTATACTGACCGCACTGTCTCGATCTTTAGTGAGTACTCCAGTTGCTGATACAGCTCCACCTGCTCCAGCACCAGTTGTTGATGGTGATGATGATGGAGATGATGAGAAGACTGACTCTAATGGATTCGATTTTTCAGATCTGATCTCATTGCCAGTGGTGGAGGTGATGGCAGACTTGCCCAGGAGTCCTACTCATTACCTCTCTAGTTCACCTACCCAGACTCTAGTCCTATCTTCTCCTCCTTCAAGATCAGTTGATTATATTCTGATTCCTATACTTTTACCAGTTATTGATTCTCCAGTTGTTCATTCACCGATTATTTATTCATGCATTATTGATACACCATGATTGACACTCCTATCATTGATTCGTCGATTACAGACCTACTCATTCATCTTTTAGCTGATATATCTACCTTTGATACACCTATCTATCATCAGCTGATATGCCTGTTTTTGATACACCATCTGTTGATACTCCTACCATTCATACATCCTCACTTATTTGAGAGCTTAGTTTTTACACACTTGGCTTTCAATATCTTGACTCTGGTCCTTCCTTTGATCATACACCACTTCCGGTAGTCGCAGAGACTGTCAACCCAATCTGTTCTGTTCCTGCGGAGGACATTGCTTCCACCTCTACTGCTCCAGTCAGAGGTCAGACATATGCTCGATGCAGAGGATGTGGTCGTCGTACCCCTCCATGACGACCAGGACCCGACTTAAGATCTCAGATCAATGTGGCCTGGAGCTCAATCTTTTATTGATATAGGACTGATTGAGATCGGATCATCTTCTGATGATGATGATGAGGATGAGGATTAGGATATCTATGTATTTTTAGATAGTTTACTTTTATGCATCTATGTATGTTTTGTCTTTTGTTATACAAATGCTGACTTGAAATGAGATATCATGTTATACTTCATGTTTGTGACTTTAAATGAATGAATGATTTAAATTTTTCTTGGTATTTTATTATCTTTATGAATTGTCTTTATGAATGAATGAAGATTTTACATTGCACTTCAATGCTGTATTAAATCTATTGCCTTCCTACCTTTTTAATGATAACAAAAAGGGGGAGTAATAAGATTAAAGTATAAATGCAAAGTATATTTGTGATGTACAAGGGGTAAATAAGAGCATTTGCAAAATTTAAAAATTATTTTGAAAACTTGAATTGAAATTGTTTACAAATTCTTTAAGAAAGGGGAGCTATACCTTGTTTTCATTGAAAATCCTTTTTAAGATGAATTTCATCTTAAAACCCCTCTTTAAGTGTTTGAAAAGATATTTGCAAACTCTTTTATGGATCATCAATTCAGGGGGAGACTTATGTATTGCTGAATTATTGTCTATCCTAAACATATTTTCTTGTAGAGTATCATGATACATATGCTTATGTCTCATATATATCCCAAAGCTCTGATACTCTCAATCATTACAACTTACTCTGATACTCTTAAATTATTATATCACACTTATTTTGATACATCTTGTCAATATTGAAAGTTACCTTGATACACCTATTGCATTTAGTTCAAGCACCTTGATGAATTCTTTTAAAAGCTTTTTATACAATTTATACTTAATTTTGTCATCATCAAAAAGGGAGAAATTGTTGACTTCGTTATTGATTTTGATGATAAGTAAAACAGTTAAGTATAAGTTGAGTACTAATGATTTTCTTGAAATATATTTTTTATAAAAAAAGGTGCTCAAAATTTGAAGAAGTTTATTTGATTGAAGAAGCCAAGCTTAGATGAAAAGATCTGCTCAAAAAGGACTTGGACAATAAAGTTTGCTTGAATGGTCAATTGAGTGAAGTATAAATTTGATTCAGCACAAGTTCAGTCATTTCTATGAAGATTTCAGTGAGGTGTTGACTCAAAGTGTCGACACATGACATCAAGTATCGACACATGGAAGTAAAGTATCGACTTAAACCGGTACGCAAAGAATGTTTAAAATGGCACGGCTAAAGTGTCAACACATGGACCTAAAGTGTCGACTCAAAGTATCAACATATGGATCAGCTCATTGCTTGAGATTTTCAAGCTACAGAACTTGCTGAAAATGAAGAACTACAAAAGTGTCGACATATGGATATGAAGTGTCGACTCATAGTATCGACTCACCTGAGGAAGTGTCGACATATCTGAGATTTTCAGAGAACTAGATTGAAGAGTTTTGAACTGTGTCGACTCAAGAAGTTCAAATGTCAACCTGAAGTGTCGCCTCATAGCCTGATGTGTCGACACATGGAGTTTGGGAACAGTAACGACTAATTTTTCAAACGCAGAACTCGACCCTTTTGCCCTCCAACGACTAGATTTTCAAGTCTAATGGCTAGAAACTAGATTTGAGGTCTTGGGAAGGTATTTATATGCTCCAAATCAAATCAAAAGGGAAGTAGTTGATGAGAATGAAATATAAGCATTCAAGAGAAAAGAAAAGAGAACTTTAATTCCTATCCATTAAAGATTCAACCACTCTCAAGCAAAAGCAAGCCTCCAAGCATTCAAGAGCCTTCAAGAGCATTGAAGAGCATCCATTCTTGAGCATTCAAGAGGCTTCAACAAGTTCAAAGCACCTCTATATATTGCTTCAAAGAGATATCCACTTTTGTTTAGAAAGCTTATATTGTTTCTCTACTTCAAAACTTTATTTGTTGTAAGGATTCTTGGTTAGCCTAGTATAAAACCAAGGAAGGTTATTGGTGAGCTTCTGAAAACCAATTATGTTCTTGGTTAGCCCAGAAAATCAAGGGAGGTTGGTGGTTAGCCTGTAAAACCATTTAGGTTCTTGGTTAGTGCATAAAACCTAGTAAGGTTTTGACTTGTTGGCCTTAAAAATAAGTTGGGTTTTTGATTAGTAAGCCCGGAAAACTAATCAACTGTAATCGTTGTGATTATAGTGAATTTTCAAGGAGATCTTGGGAGTGGATGTAGGTGCATTGGATAGCACCGAACTACTATATTTCTTGGTCTTTGTGGTTGATTGATCTCCCTACTTGCTCTTTCATTTATTGCTCTTTAATTCCACTGTACTTTTACTTAAGAGCATTACATTTAAATTCATAGTATCTTAATTAATTATTGGATTGGATTGCATAGTATTGCATTACATCAAGTAATAATTTTTTAAAGACCCAATTCACTCCCCCTCTTGGGTTGCTTACTGGGCAACGCCCCTGTTCCACCCGGCCTCTAGTTCAACAATCTGAGAAGACCCCTCTTTGCATGATCATGAAAGCAGGAAGAGTCTTGCATGCTTTTCGAAGCAAAGTACCTCCTGCCTGTCAACTTCAAGTAATTTTTTTGTGAAAAAAACTTGGGTTTATTAATTGGTTACACCCTTGTTTGATCTCCGAACAACTTGATCACACGAATAATAAAATCACGTGCATGATTGATGAGTTTGCACACTATCAGAGCAAATCCAGAAACCTATGCCAACTTCTAATTTTGGATTTATTGGGCTATTTATTCTTAGCCTTAACTGATTTTCTCATGATTTTGGTCGAACCAGGTCTGAGGACTTCCTTCCTAATTTATCTGCGAACTCATCACCATCCACCTCGACTACTTCTGCATTGATCTCCCTTTTCCAGGATTCTGTGACATCTCATGCTTGGTAAAAAAGTTTTCATAGTTTAGATTAGGAATTAAAATGTTGCTAGAAATTTATTTTATTAATATCCTACCTTTAATTTAATCAAATCCAATTTAATTGAATTGAACTAACCTAGTATAGTAGTTGTTTCTTAACGATCAACAATCCAATCTCTTGAAATAATTGATTATGTATGTTTATGGGTCATTTCCTAGATCAAAACTTAATTTTAACTAGACCTAAACTAGTTTGATTCTTGCTTGGTTTGATTATTTGCTTTTATTTACTTTAATTGCTTATTTATTTTATCTACTAATCTCAATAGATGTTCATTAGGTCTATGATAGCTTCCACTTCAAATTTTGGTATCAAAGCCCACGTTAGTTTAGTTTAGGTTAAGAATATTTTCATTGCATTTAAAAATAATTAAATTCAACGTATTCAGCATCCTAATACCCTACTCATCCTTTAGTATTTTAGGAAGTGCTATTCATAGAAAACTCCAAAAATTATAAATTTACTTCATTAGAAAATAGACTCATAACCTAACAATTCTACATTTATGGATTCCTAAAACTACTTTAAAATCCATGCCAGTTTATACTCGAAATTCTTACCTTCTATTCCTAGAATTCTGCAACCGGTGGTTTCGGACAACCTCTATTCAAACCCAAAGTCTTGTTTCTAGGTGTATCAAAAAATTATAAAATTGGTATCTCTAGAAACTAGACTCGAATTAGAAGATTTCTATGTATAAAAATGTATATAACTGCTTTAGGATTCATGCCATCTTGACCTGAAACTTCTGACTATACGTGTAAAAATCTGCAACCTGCAGAACTACATAATACCTATTCTTTTGACAATTCTCGTTAATAGGGTTATTAAAAAATTATAAAATTATAGATTTAAAAACTAGATTTGAAAAGGAAGATACTTGTTGACAATTATAAAATCAAATTCTAGATCAATACCAAATTTTTCTAGAAAATTGGTCACTACATTCTGATAATTCTACTGAAAATTTTAGTTTGCGTAGTCCCTAAAGAATTAGTCTATTCTTAATCCTAGGAGTATCCAAAAATTTTGAAATTTAGGTTGTTGGAATCTCTACTCATTGAAGATTCTGACCATGCTTTGAAATTTATGAAAACACCTTTCTAGGATATCTATTTTTGAGCATAAATCTAGACTAAAATAAAACTACTACATATTCAGGGAATTGAAAATTCAATATAGAGCTTGTTATGACCCTTGTATGACCACCAGGTCAAGAGCAAAATACCATCATGAATTCATAGTCAGATAGCAAGATGGATCATAACCTAATAGTTGCATCCCTTCAAGCCTTACTGAAAAGATTGATAATCTGACTGGCATTTGTCAAGAGTATGGATTAATAAAAAAAAATTGGAAGAAAATCAAGCCAATAATAATCATATTAGGTATACTCCTCTTAGACCTATGATATAGTCAATCAAGAAGGCTGATTCTAAAATTCAATAATTTTTATGCAAGGGACTAGACTATACTACTAGTAAGTGCCCATCCATCCTACTTATAGGGGAATCTAAAACTGAAAATCATAAAAACAACCCTAAAGAAGAAGTTTATATAGCAGATCCAGAATTAGCAAATAATTATGATAGCTATGATACAATCCAAATTACCACTACACTTAAGGAACAACTAGAACTATAAGAAGATTAATGCATATTGAACCAACCTAAAGAAATTGAAGATGGGAACAACACTGCTATCATGTGCAAGGAAAACATAATAGTGATAGTTGCATTGATGCCACATCTCCTGATGACATTTTACACCTAGATTTAGTACCTGTAGACCACTCGAGTTCCTATGATATGGTTCGGACAAGTACTTCATCTATTCCTCTTAAGCATAGGTGTTTATTAAACCATGTTTATCCCAAAGAATTCTATGCTGTGGTCCAAGTCCTTAAGTTTTGGAGGCATTATCTACTTTCATGAGAATTTGTCCTATATTTGGATCATAAAAACTTCAAGTTTTTCAATTCACAGAAAAATTTATGTTTAAAACCTAGAAAGTGGATTGAGTTCTTTCAGGCCTACACCTTTGTCATAAGGTATGAAGTGGATATAAACACTAAAGTTGATGTGGGCCTCTTATCGTAATAAGTTGTGGGCTTTGATAGTTAAAAAAATATGATAAATGCCCAAACTTAAAAAAATAAAAAAATAAAAATATTATCGATCCATTACTTGTGTATACTAGAATATTAAAGTCAGCATCATCCTTCCTAGAGCATATTAGGAGTCTGCATAAAAAAAATCATTAATAAAATTAATATAAGTAATTAATAAATAATTAGCAGATTCTCACTAACAAGTCAGAAATTTGCTAAAGATGATTATGTCATGATTAAGATCAGACCTGAGTAGTTTCCACCAAGAACCATTTGGAAGCTACTTGCCCAAGAAACAGGTACATTCAAGATTTTTAAAGAAAGCTAGATCTAATACATAAGTTAATGAACCACCATCTGGCTATGGCATTAATTTAGCTTTTAATTATCGAATCTAATTGAATATAAAGAACTGGCATTGATACCCAGTAATCTGTTTGAGCCTATAACATCCTTTGTGAGCAACCCTATCCCTGAGTGTCCACAAGCCAAAATTGAGAGAGCAGCACAATCAGATTGATCGCATCTTGGATGAGAAGATCAAGTTTACTAGGGGTTGAGACTATCATGGCTCTGTTGGTTCCTTGGTGAGACAGGCTGGAGTCAGAGGATTCCTAAATTGTTCAAGAATTTTAGAGTAGTATGGAGCCTAACTTGACGAAGTCGAGTTCTCCCTTTCCCAGGAGAATGATGAGGACATCATCCAGTACATATTCTGATACACATCCTTGAGCAGACATATGCATTTTTATTTTTTATAAGGGTATATGGAGATTAGGCATATTATTTTTATTTTTTATTATTTTGTATTCAGCTCATGCATAGATCTTAGAGCATGAAATTGGATTAGTTTGGAGTCTATTTTAGATTAGTCTCATTATTTCAGATTAGTTTGAGTCCTAATATTTTGGTTAATTTGGTCCCAATTTGTTAGGGATTATAGTCTATTTAAAGTAGCCTTGTCAATGGAATAAATCAATTGACAAAAAGTGAATAAAATTTTTTGGGTTTTCTTGACTCCCTCCTCTTCTATATCTTCTCTTTTTCTTCCTTCCTCTTCTTCTCCTCTCCTCTTTTTCTTCATCTTCTTTCTCATCTCTTTCCCCTCCCTTCCTCCATCTATTCCTCTTATTCTCTCCCCCATGTTGTCCTAAACAAGTAGAGATTTCAAACCACCTAAACACCTCTTCAAACTGTCATCAAGCTTCCAAAAGCCACCAACTGCCTCCCCTATTTCAACTCCCCACCACGAAACGAGTGCCATCCCACCACCGCACCACCCATATTTGACCTCTCAACCATTGATCTCATCAGAATCATCCACATCGCCACCTCCCTTCTATTTATGAGGATATCACCATCGACCAAATGCCCATGCTCGACTGTCACTATGACCACCAGCCACCACCATCAACCATTACCAACAAGCCCCTCAATCGAGCCATCCCATGCCATTGACACCACCTCCTTTGCTCGAAGTTGAGCATGCCGCCACCAACTTCACCACCTCCCTTTCATTTAGAGAGCCCACGACCAACCTCTATTCCCCAAAACTATAAGCTAAACCTCTGTTTGAACATCCCCCACTCCATCGATTCCATGGATGCCACCCATGCGACCCTTCCATCATCTTCACCGATTGCGATCCCCTAATGAGGTGCTCGAGCTCCCTTGTGCCGCTTGCACTGTTGATCGTGCTAGCCCATCCTCCTATTTGTGCCACTAATCCTAACATCAAACAAGTCACCAGCCACCTCCCATCGAGCGACCCCAACTCCTCCAACCATCCGTGACTAGGCCTCAAGGACCCCAATTCCCCATGACCACCATGCTGACCGTCGACCATCCGTGCAATGACCCAACCAATCTCATCCTCTGAGCTAGCGAGAAGGCCCCCTGTTCCACCCAGACTCTAGTTCAACAATCTAAGAAGACCCCTCTTTGCACAATCATGAAAGCAAGAAGAGTCCTGCATGCTTTTTGAAGCAAAGTCCCCCTTGCTAGCCAAATTCAAGCAATTTTTTTGGGAAAAAAACTTTGATTTATTAATTAGTTACATCCCTAGTTGATCTCTAGACAATTTGATCACATGAATCATAAAATCACGTACATAATATAGGAGTTCTCATGCTATCAGAGAAAATTTAAAAACCTATGCCAACTTCTAATTTTGGATTTATTGGACTATTTATTCTCAACCTTAACTAATTTTCTCATGATTTTGGTTGAATTAGGTCCGAAGACTTCCTACCTAATCTATCTGCAAACTGATCGCCATCCACCTTGACTACTCCTAGTTAATCTTCCTTTTCAAGGATTCCGTGACATCTCATACTTGGAGAGAAATTTTTCATAGTTTAGATTAGGAATTAAAATCATTGCTAATTTTTTTTTTATTAATTATCCTATATTTAACTCAATCAAATATGATTTAATTAAATTGAACTAACCTAATTTAGTGGTCATTTCTTAATGACCAATAATCCAATCTCTTAAAATAATTGACTGTGCGTGTCAATCAGATCACTTTCTAGATCAGACCTAATTTTAACTGGATCTAAATTAGTTTGATTCTTACTTGCTTTGATTATTTGCTTTTATTTACTTTAATTGCTTATTTATTTTATTTGCTGATCTCAATAGATGGTCATTAGGTCTAGGATAGCTAGCCCATCCTGCATCACCTAAATTTCTATAAATCCTAATTTAAAATATTTTTAGTCGTAGGATCATTGAGTCAGGGATCATATTTTTGATAAGACTGTTACATCCTATGTATGCTTAATGGAGATGGTGGTTGGTCTCATGACCACTTATATAGGGATACTAATATAATAATATAGGTGCTCATATAGGAATAATTTCATTGAATTAATTTGCCTTGAGAATATCTTACAGAATCTTACTTATTTGTCAAACAATGATTCTCTAATTTGGAGTTTTGCAAGTGATCCTTAGACCTGAGATCACCATTGAACCTTATGTATATGAATCTATATTTTGGTTCATACTCATTCATGACTAAGTCATGTATAGTGTGTTCATGGATATGATGGATTGTGTATGAAGATTATGAGTAGATCAACAAGAAATTGATCATTCTTGTAAGAGAAGAATTTATCCTATATAATCTCATCATATGATGACTAAGAAGTCTTTGATTAAAATAAGATAAAATTAAAAATATTTTTTAATCTTTCATTGATCGAGTCTTCATTATTAGATTGAGATTTTAAATGAATAAAGTATTAGGATTTGACAAATTTCCATATCCATCGCTTATTTAAGATAAAGGATGATTGAAGGATTGAATTGCACAATAACTTATCACTGAAGGTGGTTTGGTAATTTTATCAAATTTTTCATCTTCTAAGTAGGCATGAAATGTTGCTAATAAATCATGTCTTGTAGGTTTGCATGAATTAAAGTGATTAATTCATGAGTCAATTAAAAAAAATGTCTAATTTGATAACTAGTGTTGATATGGTTTTAAACTAATTTGATTACTCGAGTTCTAATTGAATTAGATCGACATGAATTTAGACCTATTGCTGGCTAGATGTGGAGCTTAAAGGATCACATATGTTAAAGAATTGATCAAGGAAGTCAATTATATTTTTATTTAGATCTTAGAATCTTAATTGGCAAGCTAATTGATATACTAGCATATGTTGGCTAGCCAAACTACTAACCTAATTAGATTAGGTTTGATTGCTTCTATTTAGGCTAACTAATTTAGGTGGAATTTAAATTAGATTAAGCCATCAGGTTTTGGCCTTCTTTAGACTCTTAAAAGTCATTATTCAGGCCATATTGTAAGAGTCCTAAGGGCTTGGGACTCTTGAATGGTGCTATAATTAGTAGGCACACATATATAGTGAGCAGAAAGAACAAGAGTCCTACAAATGATTCACCTTTTGAGATAATGATAGACTCATCCTCTCTCTCCTCCACACCCCACATGGATCAAGTTTGAGTGGTTAAGTGGATAAAAATTGGTGCTTATCTTGATTTGGCATGAAATAAATTATGCATATGGATTGATGGCACACATGAGAAGGACCAAGAGTCCTTCTGAGAGTTAATCACCATTTTTTTTGATAAGCCTATCTAGATGACATGGCTATTAGGATAATTGAAGAAGTCAATGCCTCATTGTGTTGCACTAAATAAATCAGATTTATTTGAAAAAATGTGACACACCTCTTAGCACAAGGATTTCCAAAATGTCGTATCTATATGGTGTTTCTTCTTACAATTCACCCATTAAACTCCTGCTTTAAGGGACTTATTTGATACATTGTATATTAGATAAGTGATGGGGCATGGATGTAATTAAAACTTTCTCTCTATACATAAATAAGTCTCGGTGATAAAGATCGAGGATTATCAAATTATCTTAATAGTTCTCTTCTTTCCCTTGTTAGGACAAGTCTTCAAGATTAAGACAAGTTTGTTATTTTAAGATAAGGACTTAGGAAGAGAATTAGAAAGGATAAAAAGATTTTAAGTGAAGAACTAGAGAGGTCTAAAGGTACCTTTTTTTAGGGTATTGGTCCTAAGAGGCTGAAAGGCTATTAAGAGGAGAAAGGCTATCAGGAGGAGAAATTTGGCAAGCAAAATAGAAGTGCTTCCTTAACCCAATTTCAATGTGGATCACCTTTAGAGGGCATACACTTATATTCATGTAGAAATACTAGGATATAGCATTATAGTTATTCCTCTAAGTCCCTTAAATATTGCCCTAATTTGTCGATATAGTCAAGGGATCCTGAGTTTGGGGTTTCGGTTGGCCAAGATTTCAATATTGAAAATTTTTTAAAATCTATTCTTCCACTACATAATCGTAACCCTACAGCGGTTTCAAAGCCACCTTGATTGATTTAAGTAATGGTCAATTTATTGTTAAACATATGAATGTTATGTTATATATTTACAATGATAGTTGTAACATATATTACTTTATGAATGCCACTAATTTAGTGTTTCATTTAAGCCTTAATGATATAGAGATATATTTAGATTGTTTAATCATCATTTCAAAATAATGTTGTTCTAATATAGTGGTGAAGTCTACTATGTTTTAAGGTTATCCTAAAATGATGATGCACTTGGCACATATTATGATGTTATATGCCTTTTAGCTAGTATGCAGTATTATGATATGCTGAGACCATAAAAGCTCTCTTAAAATTATATTTAGTTGTAGTGTTAGAAATCAAAATGTAAATTCATTTAGGGTTTGATTGATTAATTGGTGTCTAGAAAAATGGTTATGGGAAGGAAAAGAGAATGTGTTTTTAATTGGGTCTATTGCTTACCTACCTAATTTTTTTGGTGTCTAGGGCAAGCACATGGGGCCTCCCACCTCTCTCTAATATGATTGATTTAAATCTTGAATTGGAAATGCTAATTGATTAGAACACTACTATTACATTCATGCTAAGCCAAATTCATGTGAAAAACTATAGTAGGTTTGTTATGTAACACAAGGCCTACTCTAGAAATTGATGTGGGATTGTCTTGGTGCATCTAATGCTTTATATCATGTTTGATAGCATTGTTTTGTTGTGTAATACAAGGGCTTACTATTCAAACATGACTATATAGAAATAAAGGGTCTAACTAAACTAAGATATCATAGTTTGTTGTGTAACACAAGGCTATATGTGTTTTAGAGATAGTAATTATGTTGAGAATCACATAGATTTCAAGCAAAAAAGGTAATTCCTATCCTTGAACTCATGAATGTTTGTTATATAATACAAGGCATTTGTGAGGAATTGGGATCTCAACCCCAATAAAGAAACCTTGGTAGGGTTTCTCGCTTACCATAGGTGAGGGTTATGGTATTCGTAATAAAATAGTGGAAGACAATTGATATATAAGTCCTCATCTAATTATGTATGTCATCTTGAGTAGTCTGCTTACATATTCTTTATTTTTATAAATTTATTTAATGGCTTTTACTTTATCACTGTGGAGCATTTTAGATGCCAACAAATTGACAAGTTCTAATTATGTGGACTGGTTAGAGAACTTGAGCATTATCTTAACACAAAAGAAAGTTTCCTACATCTTCGACTCTCCTGATCTCGAACCGATTGGAGAGGATGCTATGGTGGAGGAAAAGGCCACAAATAAAATGTGGTAGAATGATAGTTTAACTTTCAAATGCATCATGTTGGCCTCCATAAGTAATAAATTATAAAGGCAATATGAAGATATGGAACCTTAATATATTCTCGAGGAGTTGTATGGAGAGCAAAGTAAGACTGCTTGATATGAAATATCGAAGTAATTTTTCCAAGCAAGAATGAGTGAGGGCTTGTTTGTACAAGCCCATGTATTAAAAATGATTAACTTAATCACTCGATTAAGTCAATTAGGGCTTGTTATAGATGGAGAGCTCAATCAAGACTTAGTCATGCAATCACTCCCTAATTCCTTCTCTCAATTTGTTATTAACTATCACATAAACAAACTGAACATTTCACTGCCTAAGTTTCTTAACATGCTTAAGATAGTAAGGAGCCATTTTAAAGGAGATAAGGCTCATCTTCTTCTAATTAATGGGAAGAAGAAAATGGCAATGAAAAATGATTCAAAGAGAAAGTGGAACCCTAAGAAAAGAATCTAGAAGAGAAAGAAGGCAAATAAGCCCTCTACTGATGGAACCTACTTTCCCATGGGAAGCAAGGATACTGGAAGAAGAATTGCAAGAGTTATCTTACATGTTTGAAGCTTAATACTGGTGAAGCATCAAAAAGTTTGTATATGATACAAACTAACTTGTCATTGAGTGCTTCAGCTTTTGATTCATGGATATTGGAATCGCATGTGGATCTCGTATATGCAAGTCATTGCAGGGACTATGGAGAATTGGGAGTTTAAAAAAGGGTGACTTCCAGCTTTATGGCATCAGGCATGAGTGGTAAAGCCATTCAAGTCAAAGCTATGGACATCTATCTACTATTATTACCTTCGGACAAGATTTTGGAATTGAAGGACTGTTACTATATCCCAAATGTTGTTAGAAATATTATTTTTGTACCCTTGTTATTACAACAAAATTTTGAAATTAATGTAAAGAGTAATGGGTGCTTAATTTATTATTTTAACAAATTATTTGGAAATGGTTTATTCAATAATTGTCTTTTAGTTTTTTTGCTCAATGATGAAGTATTACTTGTTAAAAATAAAAAAAGAAAGAGAAAACATGTTAATGTTACTTTTCTTTGACATTGTAGACTTAGTAATGTTAGTGAGTCTACGATAAACATGTTATACAAAGATAATTTCTTTGATTCTTATGATTATGAATCATTAGGAACTTATGAGTCCTATCTCATAGAAAAATGACTAAGTCTTCATTTACAGGACATGGAAAATGGATAACTAAGTTATTAGGTCTTATATATATAGATGTATATGGACCTATTCAACTTAAGTCAAAGAAAGATACTCTTTGTTATGATATGTCAATGCAACATGGACTAATTATCGGCTCAACTGCTCACCAAACTCCTTCTGAACCGGGCATCTAAACTAGAGCACCTGGGGCCAGTCTTCGGTCTAGTCAAAGGTGTTAGTCTTGAAGACTACTACCACCAGCTCCTGACCAGTCTTCTATACATCAACCAAAGAGGGCCGATCCGAAGAATACTGATTCGAAGACAACATCGGCTTCATTTCACAACCCATTCTGAAGGGAAGAACACCGATGCAAATGACAGAGGTGTCTTCGACTTATTTTGCGGGAGATAAATCCAAAAAGATAGTCCATCGATTCAATGCCAACCCTTCCCGAAGAAGAAGCTCGGAAGCGAATCTCCGGTCGATCCCAAATTTTTGAACGTGGGTATGGATGGTTGTTATGATCAACCGCATGGCCACTACCTCCAATCGTAACCATATCGAGGTGGCCACGTGGCCACTAACTTCAGCTCCAATGACTCCAGACTGGCCAGAACTGACTGGCAACCATCTATGGTTATATGCGGGGTTAAGTTAATTAACCCCATCCTAACCATATATAGGTGAGCCTAACCATACTCTAGCATGAAACTATAAATACTAGTAAGAGGGGACACTCAAGGTATGCTAGACAAGCTTGGAAAAAAGAATACTTTCGTTATCTTCCTCTTCAGAAACTCTCCATTTTGTTGCTAGAATCTCCCTCTCTAACTTAGGCATCGGAGTGTCCCCTACCGGAGAAAATTTGGTTAGGGACCTATTTTGCAGGTATCCATCAAGGAGAGCGAACTGGCTATCCAGCAGCTTCGTCCGATTAACGAAGGTTCCACATCAACAGATTGGCGCACCAGGTAGTGGGAGGCGAATAAAACAAGTGGGCGTTGACAGTCTGCAGTAGCTCAGACTTACCACCTACTGGTAGCTCCCCTCATTAAGAAAGGAGAGTGTGAAGAAACCTTGATGGTGAAAGGAAAAACTTAAAAGCTTTGACAAGCAGGGGCCATCCTCCGTCTCAGAGGAACGATCTCCCGATGGAGAATAATATTCCACCTCCCACACTTATGTGGGACAACAACAGTTTAAGGCTCTTCTGAATCGGGTTGATGCTCTGACAACTATGGTTCAAAATTTCCAGGATACAGCTTTCCAAATGGGGCACCTGCTAGCCACCTCTAGACACAGTCATCAGTCTCGAGGGAAGGGAGACCAGCATCATGAGTCTACCCAATTTTTCCCCCATGATCGGCTTTCTCCGAAAGCCAAAGCTCTTAGCATTTGAAGCCGACCGATGCCCCATGGAGGGGGAAGAGATCTAGACGATCTTTCTCTATCTCCTCCGAAGACTCCACTCCCGAAAGGGATGTACCGAAGGAAGCCTGCCTTGACTATGATGAAAAGATCAAGGCCCTTGAGTCCCAGGTTGCGAGGCTCAATGATCAGAAGAAGGACGGTGAGTTTGTGGGTACGACTCGCGTCCCTCGTTCACCTCTTGCATCATGGCTAAAATTGTCCTTCGGCATTTCAGGGTTCCTCAAATGGAGCCTTATGATGGGACTACTGACCCGCTGGATCATCTAGGCAGTTTCAAAGCCCACATGATGATTTAGGGGGCCTTTAACACACTACACTTCCTCGCCTTTCCCGCTACCCTGAAAAAGGTGGCTCGTATATAGTATTCGAGCATACACCCAGGTACCATCGATTCCTTTTCTGAATTGGAAAAAATGTTTATCCTATATTTCAAGACTTGTCTCAAGATGCCCTATAACATGGACATGCTATTCCTCCTTCAGCAGAATGAGGGAGAGAGCTTCGAGACTACATCTCCAGATTCAATTTGGCTACTCTCGAGATCCCCAATCTCAACAAGTATGTAGCCATGTCCGTTCTTAAGAAGGGGCTCCGATCATCCAGGCTCACCTTTTCCTTGGATAAACTCAACAAGCTATGCTAAGCTCCTGTCAAGGGCTAAAAAATATATCGATGCTGAAGAGTAAGCAGCAAACCAACGACTGGCTGAAGGAAAATCTATTTCGAAGAAGAAGAACAAGGGGCTGGATCCCCCTACACCCAACAACAACAACAATGACAACTCTATCTGACAACGGAGTCCTAAGCCCAGAGCACCGGGTGGAAGATTCGACTCCTACACTCCCCTCAATCTTCCTAAGAGAGGATTTTGATGGAGATAGAAAAAGAAAGCTATCTCCAACGGTCGTGTCCTATGAAGGCATCCTCTTCTACGAGGAATAGGAACAAATACTGTCGATTCCATCGAGACCACAGCCACAACACTGAGGACTGCATCCAACTCAAGGATGCCATTGAAGATCTAATCAAGAGAGATTATTTAGGGTGGTACGTCGATCTCCCTGAATCTCGGCCTGAGGTAACGACCCCTAGAGGGCCCTTGAAGAAATTGAATTACCTAACCAAAGACCCATGGATGGAAGGGTGGGAATGCTACATCGGCCAACCAACTAGAGAAGACCCGAAGACGATGCTCCAAAATGGCTCAAGGATAACAACTCCATACTTTTCTCTGATGATGACCTTATGGGAGTTCAGCACCCACATGATGATCTAGTTGTAATATTGGCTGTTGTGGCCAACTATGATGTAAGACGCATTTTAATTGATAATGGAAGCTCAGCAAATGTCTTACTTTATGATGTGTTCTCCAGAATGTGTTTACCCAAAAATAAGCTACAAAGATCCCCTATGCCACTGACTGGGTTTGGGAAAAATTAAGTTGATGTCGAGGGTGAAATAGTGCTACCCGTGACTTTTGGCACCAAACCTGACAGAAGATACTTTCCATCAACTTCATAGTAGTCCGAACTCCTTCGGCCTACAATATAATCTTGAGACGACCCTCCTCAAACAAATTCCGGACTATAGTGTCAACTTATTACCTATAGTGCAATTCCCCATCAGGAGTGGAGTTGGCAAGCAAAGGGAGACCAAAGAATTGCACAGCAATGTCTGATGATACAAGACAGACAATCGGCTGACCCCACAACCCTAGACCAATTGGACCCGAGGGACCCGGCTGAAGACTGTGGTGAGCCGATGGAGAAAACTATTTGGTATAATTAACCGAAGAAGACCCCTCCAAGACTATGTAATTGGGAGTCTACTTGATGAAGAAGCAAAATCAAAGCTGATATGCTTTCTCAAGGATAATGCCGACGTCTTCACCAGTCAGCTTCAGACATGTCTGGGATTCAGCCGAAGTGATTACTTATCGACTAGAAGTAGCCTCTGATTATAGGCTGGTCTGACAGAAGAGAAGAAATTTTGCTCCCGAAAGGCAAAAGGCGATAGAAGAGGAAGTACGCAAGCTTCTCAAGGATAGATTTATCTGAGAAGCCCGCTATCCTGAATGGCTCGCTAATGTGGAATGGTAAAGAAGGCTAACGGTAAGTGGATGATCTGCATCGATTATATAGACCTCAACAAAGCTTGCCCAAAAGATAGCTTTCCCCTGCCAAAGATCGACAACTGGTCGATGCCACTGCGGGCCATCAATTATTGAGCTTCATGGATGCCTTTTCTAGATACAACCAGATATGAATGGATCCTCAGGATGAAGAGAAGATGGCCTTCATCACAAAAAAGGGCCTCTACTGTTACAAGATGATGCCATTTGGATTAAAGAATGCTGGGACAACGTTCCAGAGGCAAATAAACAAAGTGTTCACAGAACAACTGGGAAGGAACATGGAGGCCTATGTGGATGATATGATTGTGAAGAGTCTCCTTACAGGTGATCATATTAAAGATCTAGAAGAATCATTTGTTGCCTTGCGACATTACCAAATGAAGCTGAATCCAACAAAATATGCTTTCGAGGTAACGTCAGGCATGTTCTTGGGATTCCTTATGACAAAATAGGGAATCGAAGCCAATCCTAAAAGGATCTAGGCTATTTGGAATATGAGACATCCTTCCTGCAAGAAGGAAGTGCAACGGTTGACGGGAAGAATCGCCTCCTTAAGTCGATTCATTTTTTGATCAGCTGAAAAATGTCTCCCTTTCTTTAAGGTGCTTCGACAGTCTGGAAGCTTTGAATGGATGGAAGATTGCCATCTTGCCTTCGAAGAATTGAAGAAGCATCTAGAGACCCCATCATTGCTCTCTGAACCTCAAGAAGGGGAGACTCTTATACCTTTCTGCTACGGATGAAGCATCATTTCGGTCCTCGTTCGGAAGGAGATGAATGACCTCTGGAAGCCGATCTACTATACCAGTAAAGTCTTACAAGATGCAAAGTAAGGTATCCAAAAATGCAAAAGATTATCTATCCATTAGTGATTGCGGCGAAGCGCCTGTGACCCTATTTTCATGCCCACGCCATTATGGTCCTGACTGATCAGCCCCTTAAAGTCATTCTTCACTGCCCTGACACATCTAGAAGGATAGCCAAGTGGGCTATTAAATTGAGTGAATTTGATATCAATTTCCATCCCAGATCGGCCATGAAAGCACAAGTGTTGTCGAGTTTCTTAGCTGCATGCACATGGAAGCCCCAGGATAGCGCACAACCGACCGAAGAAGATGGAGCCGACCCGAAGGATATGGAGTCCGTCTGGGTACTTCACGTGGATGGAGCTTCTAACTCTACTGCGTGTGGAGTGGGCCTCATATTAGCTGAACCAGATGGGCACACTGTGGAGTACGCGCTCCGTTTCTCCTTCCATTCTTCAAATAATCAAGCTAAATATGTAGCACTCCTTGCGGGACTCCGAATCATCAAAAAGCACACTGTGGAGTATGCGCTCTGTTTCTCCTTCCATTCTTCAAATAATCAAGCTAAATATGTAGCACTCTATGCGGGACTCCGAATCATCAAAAATCTAGGGGTTTGAAAGATTCAGATCTTTTTGGACTCCCAACTGGTGGTGAACCAGGTCAAAGGCGAATTTGAAGCCCGAGACCCTGCAATGATCCAGTACTTAAAAAAGGTGCAGGCCCTATCCTCCCAGTTGGAATTCTTTGAAATCACTCATGTGTCATGATCAAAGAATTCTCGAGCTGATGCACTATCTCGATTAGCCACCACTACTCCAGACTCCCTTAGTTGTACTTTCATAGAACACCTTGAGGTTCCAAGCATAGCTGAAGAGACTCCAGGAGTACACCAAATTGAGAACGAGCCTAGTTGGATGGACCCCATCCTCAAGTTCCTGAATGAGGGCACATTATCAGAAGACAAAGTAAAGGCCAAGAGAGTCTGCTGGATGGCATCCCAGTACGTTGTCTTGGATGGAAAATTGTATAAAAGGTCTTTCACCCAGCCTCTACTGAAATGCCTAGGGCCGACAGACGTCGACTATGCCTTAAGGGGAGGTGCATGAAGACATATGCGGAGACCATCTAAGGGACAGATCCCTAGCATATAATATAATATGCCAGGGTTACTATTGGCCAACCATCTAGAAGGACTTTGAAAACTTTATCTAAAGATGCGACCAATGCTAGATATACACCAACATCTAGAGACAACCGGCAAGTCAGCTAACCCAGCTGATAGCACCATGGCCTTTTACCTAGCGGGGCATGGATATTCTTGGTCCATTCCCACCGGCATCTGGACAGTAAAAAATTGTCATCGTTGCCATCGACTACTTTACCAAGTGGGTCGAGACCGAACCATTGGCTCACATTACGGAGGCAAAAGTTGAAAGCTTTGTGAAGAATTATATTATATTCCGACTTGGAATCCCTTATGCCATAGTAACTAACAACGGCAGGCAATTCGACAACCCGAAGTTCAAGGACTTCTGTGGTCAGTACCATGTGCTACACAAGTTGACTTCTGTTGGCCACCCGCAGTCCAATGGAGAAGCCGAAGTAACGAATCGGACTATTCTCCATAGTCTGAAGACCTGATTGAATGACGCCAAGGGACTTTGGGCAAAGAGTTGAATTCTGTTCTGTGGTCTTATTGGACAACCCCCAGAATGGCTACCGGTGAGTCCCCGTTCAATTTGGCATACGGCACTGAAGTAGTCCTTCCCATAGAAGTTACACTATAATCCTTGAGGATCGACAGGTACACGGAGCTCGAGAATTTGGAGCACCGACGAACAGACTTGGATCTGCTACAAGGCACCAGACTTCAAGCTTAGATGAAGATGGTGGCATATTAACAGAAATTCGCTAGATACTACAATTCCAGGGTGAAGGAGTGAATCTTTCATCCTGAAGACTTAGTACTGTGAAGGGCTGAAGTATCCAGGCCGATAGAGCAAGGCAAACTTTCTCCCAATTGGAAAGATCCCTACCGAATCAAGAAAGTCATATGCCCAGGAATGTATGGACTCGAAACTTTAAATAATGTTGTGCTACCCTAGCCTTGGAATGTACAAAATCATTTCAAGTACTATCAATGAAAGCTCACACCAGGGAAGACTTCAATAAAAGTTTATTTGAAAATAGGTCTGGCCTACCCGTTTCATCATCAATCAACAAAGAAAGGCTCAGCCAGGCAACCTTATGATCAGCTAAAAGCGCAAATATGGGTCTGATCCACTCGCCTTATCGGTATGTCTGATAAGTGCAAAGGTAGGCCCAACCAAGCCAACTTATAATCACCTAAAGGCACAGGGATGGCTTAAGTAACCTACCCTACGGTTGAAGGAAAAGCAATGCAATGGATGCCTACCCTAGGCATGCTACATTAGGGAGTAGGTATTGCATAATTAAAATTTTAACATGCATACGGAAAAACTTACTCATGCACAGGATCTAACAAAAACATGATGCATGAAATAGATACAGAGGCATGTAAAGGTAAGTGCAATAATTATAAACAATATGATAATTTCTAGATCTAAGCATGTATGATAACAAAAATAAAAATATACCTGATCAAAGCAGGAAGAAGCCGACTCCCTCAGTCTTCAGAATAGATCAGCAGCAAATCAAGGCAGTCGGTTGAACTCCTTCAACAACAAATCATATCTACAATAGCAAGAAGAAGAGATCGATCCAATCTCTCGAGGTATCCAAATGTCCACCCTCTAGAGTATTCATGCGCGGGCTCTCGCCGATCCAATTCCCGGAAGGATGCTAGTCCTCCAGGAATCAAAAGATATGTCATGGAAAGTAGAATAGGAAAAACCAAACAAATTCCCATGGACGGTCTTCTCCAAGACCGCCCAAATCCACCAAGAGCACACAAAACTTCTCAGTCGAGGAGAAAACCTAGCAATCGGGGACTGTCAACGAATCCAGGAGCAGAGATCATGTTTGGTTTCCTCCAGCGAACCAAAGAGAAAAAACAAAATGGGGAAGAGAGAGAAGGAGGTCTTCACGGTCGGTCTCTCATGCCTTGTTACAATCCCCTTTACTGCACGCCCCTATTTCCACTCTCACCTTCAGCGCACGGCCAGCAACTAGAAAATATTAGCTGCTGAGAACACCGATGCATGCATGGAAGAAATCGTGAGAGGTGAACAGATAAAACCCAAGCCCCTCAAAAAACATTCTCTCACGGCCCAAACTCATTTAAATTTGTTTTGGATAGGCTCTTGATCAGATAAAAAACCGCTGGGAACCGAGGGCTTTGAAGAGAACCAAAATGGGCAAAAAAACACCATAAAATAGCGACCGAGAGAGAGGGAAAACATGTGGAAAAGATCATCGTGAGACCCATTTTCAGATCACGGTGCTAAGGATCAGATATCCCAAGCAGCGTCCGAACTTCAAGCGGTCCTTATCCCATTCAATCGGTGAAACCGTGAACAGGGGAAGCCATCAAGTCTTCAAACCGGTTTATTAAAAATCTGGGAGAAAAATACCATGAAAACAAACCAAGTAAAAATCGGTTCATCAAAAACCCCGGTCCGACCAAACCCGAATAATTAAGAAAATCGGGTCTAGTCCTGGTCTACCAGGAATAATTCCTGGTAGATAGGGGAAGCCATCAAGTCTTCAAACCGGTTTATTAAAAATCTGGGAGAAAAATACCATGAAAACAAACCAAGTAAAAATCGGTTCATCAAAAACCCCGGTCCGACCAAACCCGAATAATTAAGAAAATCATGTCTAGTCCTGGTCTACCAGGAATAATTCCTGGTTGATCCAAACCAATCCTGGTCGATTCAAATTAGACCAGGTTGACCAGAAAAAATCTAATGTATGCTCAATCAGTCCGTTTGACCTTAATACTGAAATGATTCCCAATCGTTGATCGGCTCCCGTATCAGGAAGAAATCCTCTATGGCATGTGACATCATAGGTTCGAACTTAAACGGTAGCATTGGAACACTTCCAGTACCAGTACAAGATACCATCTAGCAATGGGTCCCGGGTCCGGATAGGTCGAAGATACGAGAGCAATATATCGAACCTCTGGCATATGGTTACCGTATAATTCATCCCTTTGACCTCCAATGCTCAAGATGACCTAGGGTTAGACTGCCAACCCTAACTGAGTCAATCCATAATATGTCTCAACGTTGCAAGTCCAGTGACTCCTTACTAGGACTATCCCGATCAAGGATTTGTTAAATTGAGACAATGCGAGACATTCAATCAAAATAATTTGGACATGTCAATTCTATCTTGATCCACCACTGCTCCACAAGTACTTGCCTGTACCCAGAAACCTTCCATCACTGGATTAGAAATCCGGGTAGTCTGGTACCAAAGCACAGGAAGTTGCTTGCAAGCTATCATGGTGACCTCAAGTTGGAGGGACACATATACCCATATCCAATCGCGAGCAATCCTTTGGCAGAAAGGAGCTCCACGGAGTCATGTTAAATGAGATGTTACACATCCCACTTGCAGATCATATCAGTACCACCACATTCCTTTGGTCAAGAGGACAACCAAACGATGTGAACCACAACAACCTACACTTGATACATTATTGTCCTGTATAATGTATCCTTTGGTTGTGAACCTTTTTAAAGGACTACTTGATATATCCTCTCTATATCAAAGTCGGTGCAGTCCTAAGGACTTCATCATATAAATAGAGTTCATTACAGGGAAATGTATAATGTGATGAGCTACCAAAATAAAGTTTTATTAATTCATATACAAATTACAATACTGAGCACAACCACCTATAGCCTAAGCAATTAGCTTTGGGACATAATTCCAACAACTCCCACTTGTACTAAAGCCAATTAGAACAGTATCTAATACCCATTTTCCTTTTACAATAGTCAAACTCTTTGATTCCGAGTGCTTTAGTGAAGGGGTCGGCCAGATTCTCCTTTCCATCGATCTTCATAAGATTGATATCACCTCGTTCCATGATCTCTCGTATGAGGTGATAGCACCACAGAATGTGCTTGGTGCGGTGATGAGACTTTGGCTCCTTAGCTTGAGCAATGGCTCCTATACTGTCACAATACACAGGAACAAGACCATCTAGGGAAGGTGCCATCCCTAGCTCTCCAAGGAACTTCCGCAACTACATGGCTTCCTTTGCTGCATCTGATGTTGCAATGTTCTTTGCTTCGCATACCGAGTCTGCAATTATTGCCTACTTGGAACTCTTCCAGTAGATCGCTCCACCATTCAAGGTAAACACAAATCCTGACGCACTCTTGCTATCATCTATATCTGACTGGAAACTCGAGTCAGTATATCCCACAATGTTTCAAGTCAGGTTATCCATAAATCAGCCATTGGTCCTTAGTATTTCTTAAATACTTCAGGATGGTTTTAACCACCTTCCAATGCGCCTCACCTGATCAAACTGGTATCTGCTCACCACTCCTAGGAGTATGCTACGTCTGGGTCTAGTACATGTTCATAGCATACATTATAGAGCCCACTGTAGAAGCATAAGAAACTCTACTCATGCACTCTCTTTCCTTAGGAGTTGTCGCACAATCCTTTTGGAAAGAGTAATTCCATAACCTATTGGGAGATAGCCTTTCTTGGAATTTTCCATGCTAAACCGTTTCAGCACGGTATCAATGTAAGTAGACTGGGACAATCCTAGAAGCCTCTTAGATCTATCTCTATAGATCTTCATACATAGCATATAAGAAACTTCACCCAAGTCCTTCATGGAGAACTAAGATGATAACCAGACCTTTATTCCTTGCAATGCTGCTATGTCATTCTCGATTAAGAGAATGTCATCAACATACAGTACCAGGAATACAATCATAGAATCATTAACCCACTTATAGATGTAGGGTTCCTCTCCGTTCCTAACGAAGCCATACGATTTGATACACATATAAATTGCATGTTCCAACTTTGAGATGCTTGCTTGAGTCCATAAATGACCTTTGCAATTTGCACACTTTTGACTCGTCTATGGATGTGAACCCTTCAGGTTGTATCATATACACCTCCTCATCCAGCTCCCCATTTAGGAAAGCAGTTTGGACATCCATCTGCCAGATCTCATAGTCAAAATGTGCTGCCAAAGCAAGCATGATCCGAATGGACTTGAGCATTGCCACAGAGGAGAATGTCTTGTCATAATTGATACCATATCATTGACGATACCCCTTGGCAATTAGACAGGCTTTATAGGTCTCACCTTCCTATCTGTGCCCCTTTTTCTCATGAAAATCTACTGCACCCAATGGATTTTATCCCTTCAGGTGGATCAACCAATGTCCATACATTGTTGATCTTCTTGGACTCCATCTCGGATTGCATGGCTCCAAGCCACGTCTCAGAGTCATCTCTGAAGTGCATCCATATAGGTGATCGGATCCTCATCGTTCTCATAGAGCTCAATGGGATCACCATCCCGGGCCAAGAAACCATAGTATCTGTCCGTTGATGCGGTACTCAACCAGATCTCCTAATAATGGGTTCCGAGTGTGATCCAATCACAGTCGGTTCTATGATGTCCTTAGTGTGTGTACGTTCTTCCACTAGTTGAACTTCACCAAGTTCAATCTTAGAGGCTATAGTTCCTTCTCAAGGAACTTCTTTTCCAAAAAGATAGTCTAAGAGCAACGAACACTTTCTGTTCATCCTCAAAGTAGAAGAAATACCCTTTTATTTTCTTAGGGTACCTAATAAACAGGCACCGATCAGACCTAGGACCAAGTTTATCTGAGTCTAAATGCTTTACATAAGCCGGACAACCCTAGACCCGAAGGTGTGAAATTAAGGGCTGACATCCAGTCCATAACTTATATGGAGTGGAGACAATAGACTTGGAACATTATTTAGCAAGTAACAAGTTATCTCAAGTGCATATCCTCATAAGGATAGCGGCAGAGTTGCAAAGCCCATCATGGATCGAACCATGTCGAACAGGGTTCGATTCCTCCTTTCGGACACACCATTTAACTGGGATGTTCCTGGAGGAGTCCACTGAGAGAGAATCCCATTCTCCTCAAGATATGCCATGAACTCACCAGATAGGTATTCATCGTCTCGATTAGATCGAAGGATTTTAATACTCTTTCCAGTTGTTTCTCTACTTCATTACGATATCGTTTGAACATTTTAAACGACTCAGATTTATGTCTCATCAAAAAGACATAACCATATCTGGAAAGGTCGCCTGTAAATGTAATAAAATATCTGTATCCACCTCTGGCACTAACTGTCATGGGTCCATATACATCAGTATGTATGAGACTCAAAAGTTCTGCAGCTCATTCACCTTTTCCATAAAAGGTGACATGGTCATTTTACCAAGCAAACAGGATTCACAAGTGGGCAGTGAGTCAGAATCACTGACTTCGAGGAGGCCATATCCTCGCAACTTGTTTATCCTATTCTAGTTAACATGACCTAGACTACAGTTCCATAGATATAAGTTGCTGACATTTTCTATCCTCGGGTGTTTGCTAGACATGTACATTACATTAACTGGCTATGACAAAACATAAATGCCGTTATTTAACTTAGCTTTCATCATCACAGAGTAGTTTTCATAATAACTTGGCAAAAAATCTCCTTTTATTGAAAGTTCATAACCATAATTGGCTAATAGGCCTACAGAGATAATGCTCATAACAAAACTAGGACAATAATGATAGTCAACTAATTCGACAGTACTAGATTAAAAAACAAGACTCAGAACTTCATCCGCTAGCACTAAAACATGATTTCCATTTCCGACACTCAGAAACTGCTCCCCATCCTTGAATCTCTTGCTAACTTGCAGTCCTTGCAACGAATTACAAACTTGAATAGGACTACCAGTATCCAATACCCAGTTAGCAGTGTCATAAATAGAGAAATTACAAGATTTTATCATATAAATACCTTATCCAGCACCCTGCTGCTTTCCCTTCCTTAGCCTGTTCGGGTCTAAGGATGCCTGATAAAGAGGATAGTTCCTCTTCCAGTATCCCTGCTTCTTATAATAGAAGCACTCTGCACTAACTTGATCAGCTTTCACATTCTTGGCCTGACTTGGGCCAGGAGCACTTTGCACCTTCTTTCCTTTACCTTTCTTCTTCCCTTTCTTAAAGGGATGACGACCTCTAAAACCTCCCACTAAATTCACTACCCCCTTATTCAGTTGGTGGTCCTTCTCGTAAGTCTGCAGCAACCCCATCAAATCATGATAATTGACTGCATGCTTATTCATTCTATAATGATCGAGAAAGTCAAGATAGGAGGAGGGTAGAGAATTCAGGATCGCATCCTTGCCGAGTTGCTCGTGCAAGGGACATCCGAGCTTGCCTAATCGTTCGAATATCTCGATCATGTATAATACATGATTAGTGACTAAAGCGCCATTCCGTATTTTGGCATTGTAGATGGCACAAGACACTTTGTATCGCTCCACATCGTCTGGTATGTCGAAAGATTCCTCAACTTTTGAAGAATCTCGTCTGGCTGGGCCTCCTCGAATTTGCGACTGAACTCGTTGTTCATTATCGCCAACATTATGCATCGGATAGTAATCTGTTCAGAAATCCACTTCAAATAAGTATCCTTGACCAAACTCCGAGCATTGGCAGGAGGGATTTCAGGTGCTGGATCTGTTATCACAAAAAGGATCCACTCGTGCTCCAGGACTATCCTCAATTTTCGATACCAGCTATCGAAATTAGGACCCTTTAACTTCTTGTTATCAAGAAGTGACTAGAGCGAAAGGTTTGAAGACATCTGAAAGAAAATTAAGACCAAATTAGTATATGAATTAATCAATTAAACAAAAGACTTGGACTTTAGTCTAAAGGTCCCTCCCACTAATTTTTAAATTGGGAGCCTCTAACTCCAATCCATGAAATCATCATTTCATAGTGGGTACTGAAATCCAATAGACCACGTATGAGCTCGACTATGGCCGGCTTACCTATACGCACCCAAAGGTAGGTTCTCTAATCAATTGCTTCCCTAAGCAACTTCTAGTAATAAATTTTGTCCCACAAAACCTCCAATCAGCCTAGGAGCCTCCTATTGCGGGTCTCTGGTTAGGTCCAACCATTAATATGACAAATCTAATGCTTCCAGCAAATGAATGACTAAGCCCGACTATGGTCGGCCCACCTGATCACCATAAAAAGGTTGCATTGAACCATCATTTATGGGAGAGTAATCCCAGTAACCGGATGCACACCCATTCTATGGAACTATTGATGTACACCAAGCTAAAGGACTCATTACTAACCCACTTAATGGGAGGCAAAGAAACCATCAACTCATTGACTTAGTCTTTTTCAGGACTAAATAATTTTGAGGATTTTAATTAAATTATAACAGAAGAATAGAGAGAACATGGATCAACCTCCCACTGATCAAATCAATTCTCAGGAGGGTTGAATTAAATTCAACAAGTTGGTCCATGGGCACCTAAAGATCAGACAGGCTGATCAACTTGGGTGACATGGGTTAACTCGAATCAATAAG
Source organism: Areca catechu (assembly GCA_021397845.1). Classification (NCBI taxonomy): domain Eukaryota; kingdom Viridiplantae; phylum Streptophyta; class Magnoliopsida; order Arecales; family Arecaceae; genus Areca; species Areca catechu. The sequence goes on from CM038042.1 coordinate 57,633,344, forward strand.
CTTTTCTAATCAGTTATGGTTGACCGGATTGGCTAGGTATATGAGATCATGGGTGAGTATCCACCATTAACCATCTTCCTAGACACCAATCAAGTTGGCCAAGAAAGAGGTAGCCTCATGCAGCCATGATCAAAAATGCCAAACTTGCCTAGACACCAATCGATTAACCAGACTTGATTAGACCAGCCTAAGAACTCGGGCTTACCACAGAGCCACTAATTAGATCCATTAAGAAGAATGGACTAACCCATATAACTATTAGATAGATACTAAAGAGAAGGTCCTTAATCAACATTTGATTAGTTCTCTTAAGTCCAATTCAACTAACCTTAGGTCTAACCCAATAAACGGACCCAATCAGACAGCTAACCCATTAACCCAGATGGCTTATTCAAATGACATTAGGTTTCATAAACCCTAATCTGGTTTGTCATTAAATTAATCTTTCAATTCATAATTGTTAGATTATAAGCCAACTTTTAATTAAAACATTTTTAATTAAATTCACGTAAAATCCTTTTACATCTTTCATGCATCATATCTAGTCTTATCATATCTAGTCTTATCATATCAATTATAATATTGCAAGCCTTAACAATTATAGACATGCCAATGTATAATCATGTATCAGGATTAAAATATTTTTAATACTATAGGTTTCCTTTAAAGATCCTTCTAAAAAGGCCAACACAGACGAACTGTCTCGTGCCACAGAAACTTAGGGGTTTTAAACCCTGATAAATCGGTACGGACACATGGCCATGGTGAGGGTCTCAACTAGGTTCCTAAAAATAATCCTTAATCTAGATACAGATCCAAATACATGCAATCATGATATGCTACACAGGAACCTGTGGCTCTGATACCACTGAAGGAAAACCAGTGCAACGGATGCCTATCCTAGGCATGCTACACTAAGGAGTAGGTATTGCATAATTAAAATTTTAACATGCATACGGAAAAACCTACTCATGCACAGGATCTAACATAAACATGATGCAAGAAATAGATACAGAGGCATGTAAAGGAAAGTGCAATAATTATAAACAACATGATAATTTCTAGATCTAAGCATGCATGATAACAAAAATAAAAAATATACCTGATCGAAGCAGGAAGAAGTCGACTCCTTCAGTCTTTAGAAGAGATCAGTAGTAAATCAAGGCAACCGGTTGAACTCCTTCAACATCAAATCTGATCTGCAACAGCCAAAAGAAGAGATCGATCCAATCTCTCGAGGTGTCCAAATATCCACCCTCTAGAGTATCCATGTGCGGGCTCTCGCTGATCCACACCTGGAAGGATGCTAGTCCTCTAGGAATCAAAAGACAGGTCATGAAAAGTGGAGCAGGGAAAACCAAACAAATCCTCATGGACGGTCTTCTCCAAGACTGCCCAAATCTATCAAGAGCACACAAAACTTCTCAGGCGAGGAGAAAACCTAGCAATCGAGGACTGTCAATGAATCTTGAGTAGAGATCATGTTCGGTTTTCTCCTGCGAACCAAAGAGAACAAACAAAATGGGGAAGAGAGAGAAGGAGGTCTTCATGGTCGGTCTCTCATGCCCTGTTACAATCCCCTCTACCGTACGCCCCTGTTTCCACTCTCACCTTCAGCGCATGGCCAGTAACCAGAAAATATTAGCCGCTGAGAACACCGATGCATGCATGGAAGAAATCATAAGAGGTGAACAGATAAAACCCAAGCCCCTCAAAATACATTCTCTCACGGCCCAAACTCATTTGAATTTGTTTTGGATAGGCTCTTGATCAGATAAAAAATCGCTGGGAATCGAGGGCTTTGAAGAGAACCAAAATGGGCAAAAGACACCATAAAATAGCAACCGAGAGAGAGAGGGAAAACACGTGGAAAAGATCACCATGAGACCCATTTTCAAATCACGATGCTAAGGATCAGATATCCCAAGCAGCGTCCGAACTTCAAGCAGTCCTTATCCCATTCAATTGGTGAAACCGTGAACAGGGGAAGCCATCAAGTCTTCAAATCGATTTATTAAAAATCTGGGAGAAAAATACCATGAAAACAAACCAAGTAAAAACCAGTTCATCCGACCAAACTTGAATTAGTAAGAAAATCAGGTCCAGTCCTGGTCTACCAGGAACAACTCTTGGTTGACCGAAACCAATCCTGATCGATCCAAATCAGACCAGGTTGACCAGAAGAAATCCAATGTGTGCTCAATTAGTCCGTTTGACCTTAATACCGAAATGATTCCCAATCGTTGATCGGCTCTCGGATCAGTTAGAAATCCTTTATGGCGTGTGACCTCATAGGTTCGAACCTAAATGGTAGCACTGGAACACTTACAATACTAGCACAAGATACCATCTAGCAATGGGTCCCGGCATTTGGATAGGTCGAAGATACGAGAGCAATCTATCAAACCTCTGGCATATGGTTACCGTATAATTCATCCCTTTGACCTCCAATGCTTAAGATGACCTAGGGCTAGACTGCCAACCCTAACTGAGTCAATCCACAACATGTCTCAACCTTGCAAGTTCAGTGACTCCTCTTTAGGACTATCTCAGTCGAGGATTTGCTAAATTGAGACACTACGAGACATTCAATCCAAATATTTGGACAGGTCAATTCCATCTTGGTCCACCACTGCCTCACAAGTACTTGTCTGTACCCAGAAACCTTCTGTCACCGGATTAGAAATTCGGGTAGTCCGGCACCAAAGCACAGGGAGTTGCTTGCAAGCTACCATGGTGACCTCAAGTTGGAGGGACAAATATACCCATATCCAATTGCAAGCAATCCTTTGGCAAAAAGGAGCTCCATGGAGTCCCGTTCAAAGGCAGCGATCCTTTGGCAAGTCCGATCTAAGGGAGCGGAAAGACTCTTCTACTATCAATTATGTTAAAGAACTCACACTTAACATCATTTCAAAAGAAAGTATTTTCATTGATTGATAAGGGAAAGAACTGTACAGTCAAAAAAAAAAAGAAAAGAAAAAAGAGGGATAACTGAAAAGGAAGATCTAAAGATTGGTCACCGACCCCTTTCTAGATCGGTGAGCGATGTCAGACCACTATGGGGTGTTCTGGGAGGCTTCAAAGCGGGTCACCTCCTCCTTTTCCTCTGACTCCTCCTCGAAGTCAGAATCACTCTCCCATCCGGGGTACAAAATCAAGGGCCTGATGTTCTTCGACCCTTTAGATCATAGAAGCAGATGGCTTTACTTTTATGCTCTTGAAACCCCCGGTGGTAAGAGTCCTGGATGGCCTCGATAACTTCATTCCAGAAGGCCTGGGATGCTTGGAACTTGGCAACCACCTCCATTGCCTCCTTCCTAGCATGCTCCACCGTCGCTACCACCATAGTGGCCCTCGTGTTCGCCTCCAATCGGGATTGGAGGGCTTGAACCTTCTCCTCCAGGCGAGCCACCTCCTGGTTCCAGAAGTAGTCATCGCCCTCTTTGGGGACCTTGGTGCTAGGTCCCTCTCCAGGCTTTCGAGCGGTGGCCCTCTTGCAAGACATCTCGCGGAGCTCGTGAAGGCTGAACTTCATCTTTGAAGTTTGAAAAACGTGGATGAAGATGGCTCTGGAACGAAGAGCTCACTTCTCTACTGCTTGAATAGCTCTCAAAAATTGGAAATATGAATCATATTTAACGACAATTCGTGCTTGTGGAGGACGTGTCCCACGCCCCATATCAAGCCAATTGAAAAGCATCACGTGTTGAAGCATTGTTTCGAACCCATAGCAGCTTATTTGAGGTGAATGTGGTTATTAATAACCACATTCAGGAAAAGAAGCCGACGCTTCAAATCTGGAGCAGCTTTTTGGGGCCGATATGGCATTAATGGCCAGCTTCGGGAAAAGAAGACTGGCCACCACTCCAAGGGTGCGGAAGCGCAGCCGCTCGTATACCAACATGTTAGGCATTAGCGATAAGGAATGTACTTTAGACCTTCCACCCATGGATGGCACTAGGCATGTCTTTCATTATTTTGTGACCAGGACAAGGGCCAATGACCCACCATCCACAGCCATGGAAACTTCTCTTCAAGACGAAGAGGGAAGTAAACAAACTGGTCTTAAGCCTTACGTTGGCTATGTGGCAACAGACCAAAAACCCACAGATATTCTAAATACTATTTGAGGTCAACTGTGCAAGAATAATCTGATACAAGTTAAAGATCCTAAGAAGGAAAGGGTGTAGCAGGAAACAAAGATCGGCTTTTAAATGGTCTTCGTATACAACAATGCACCCAGAGGGAGGCCAATTCACCCGTTCTTTAGGTCTTGGGAGCATCAGAAGGAAGTCTTCTGGAAGGCAATAGCATTCCCAAGGTGGGCTATCTTCTTGAGGGAAGCAGAACTGGAGATCAGCTCTAGTCTAATCTCAATGGCAACATCCCTAACAGGACCTGAACTGTTCGAAGGCTCGGCCTCTCCCTTAGAGGAGATCCTGTCAGCGACACGGATCTCTAAAGACCTAACCATGCTGAAATAAGAAAGAGACGGAAAAGCAAGGAAACCCTACCTGTGGAAGAAACTGGGGACTAGAAGTAAGAAAGGCTGAACAAAAAGCGAAAGCAAATAGGAATGGAGAAGCTTCTTCTACAGGATCTCTTTCCCCCTTTATAAGGAGATAAGAGACACTTCAGCATGCCTCCTCGAGAGAAGAAGCTCCTTCCTTTCATTGCACCCTATATGCAGCCACCAAATACGGCCGTGCGACTCCAAGGGATGTCAAGCTGACTCGACATGGGAAGAGACAAGAGACCTAATCCACGTGACTTCATCTAATGGTGGAAAAGAGGCCCATACCTTCTCCAAAGGATAGGGTGAGGCCATGTCTTCTATCCAGATCCCAATTGAAAGATCGGCCAAATCGTCGCAATAAAAAGAAAAGGTGCAACCCTTTGACTGGCTCATGCCTTTTCATGTTCCAATAAGAAGATGACACCTGTCCTCAACCTGATCTTTGAATCAGATATCAGTTATGGCGGACGACCGGATCAAAGATTTACCATCATTGGTTGTGCCTCTTAGCAAAAAATGACAATCCATTAATACTCTCACTCTTCAAGGCAAATTATTGCTTTGAAAACTGAGAGGGAGAAAATTTTTATGATATGTCAATGCAACACGGACTAATTATAGGCTCAACCTCTCACCAAACTCCTTCTGAACCGATCATCTAAATCGAAGCACCTGGGGCTAGTCTTCGGTCTAGCTGAAGGCATTAGTCCCGAAGACTACTGCCACCAGCTCCCGACCAGTCTTTGTACATTAGCCAAAGAGGGTCGATTCGAAGAATACTGATCCGAAGACAACATCGCTTCATTTCACAACCCATTCTGAAGGGAAGAACACCGATGCAAATGACAGAGTTATCTTCGGCTTATTTTGCAGGAGATAAATGTGAAGATAGTCCATCGATTCAATGCCAGCCCTTCCCGGAGAAGAAGCTCAGAAGCGAATCTCGGTTGATCCCAAATATTTGAACGTGGGTATGGTTATTATGATCAACCACATGGCCACTACCTCCAATCATAACTATATCGAGGTGGCCATGTGGCCACTAACTTCAGCTCCAATGACTCCAGACTGACTAGAACTGGCTGGCAACCATCTATGGTTATATATGGGATAAATTAATTAACCCCATCCTAACCATAGACAGGTGAGCCTAACTATACTCTGGCATGATAACTATAAATACTGGTAGGAGGGGACATCCAAGGTACGTTAGACAAGCCTGGAAAAGAAAATACTTTCGTTATCTTCCTCTTCAAAACTCTCCATTCTGTTGCTAGAATCTCCCTCTCTAACTTAGGCATCGGAGTCCCCCATCGAAGAAAATCTGGTCAAGGACCTATTTTGCAGGTATCCATCAAGGGAAGCGAACCGGCAATGTAGCAGCTCTGCCCGATCGATGAAGGTTCCACGTCAACACTCTTATTTGATCACATTCACTGATGACTTATCAAGGTTTGGATATGTTCATCTTATGAAATATAAATATGAAATCTTTGATAAAATTTAGGAGTATCAAAGTATGGTTGAGAAATAAACTAGAAAAGTTTTAAAATCCTTTGATCTGATCAAGAACAAGAATACTTGTCTAGTGAGTTTCTTAGTCATCTTAAGAACAAAAGTATTCTCTTTGAATGGATGCCTCCTTATACACCACAACTAAATGATGTAGCATAAAGGAGGAATCGTACCTTATTAGACATGATGCAGTCCATGATGAGCTTCATATATCTTCCTGTTTCCTTCTAAGGTTATGGCCTAGAGACTGTTGCTTGTATCCTTAACAGGGTTCTATCAAAATCAGTCACTAGCACTTTATATAAATTATGGAAAGAAAAAGGCCAAGCCTCAAATATTTTAAGATTTATGATTGTCTTGCATATGCTAAAAATATTTTTGGATATACGTTAAGTGCTTGGACTGATAAATATAGGTTTATAGATTATCCTTAAGAGAATATTAGACATCTCTTTTATCATCCTACTGAATAAAAAGTCTTTGTCAGTAGGCATGCCACATTCTTGGAGAGAATTTATCCAAGGATGCAGTAAGAGGATACTTGAACTTAGTGAAGTTCAAAACCTATAACCTACTCCTAGAGATATTCCACAAGAAATTTCTCAACCATTAATATCTATTAATCAAGTACAACCATAACATACACCTGCTCTCTATAGTTCAGAGAGAGTATGGGGTACACCTCTTAGATATGGCTTTGTCATTGGAAATGATAATGAAGATAGTATCATCTAGGATGATGATCCTGTAACCTATACAGAAGCTATCAAGAGTAAAAGCTCTGACAAATGATTTGAAGCCATGAAATCTAAAATGAACTCCATATAATCTAACCAAGTTTGTCCTTGGTTGACAAAATGAAGGAGTAAACTTAATAGGGTGCAAATGGATCTTCAAGAAAAAGATTGGAGTAGATGGCCAAGCAGAAACCTACAAGGCTAGGCTAGTGGCAAAAGGTTTCAAACAAAGATATGGAATTGACTATGATAAAACTTTTTTGATAATAGCTATGCTCAAGTCTATTTGGATTTAGCTTGCTATAGCTGCATATATAATTATGAAATCTGGTAAATGGAAGTAAAGACTGCCTTTCTTAATGTGTATCTTGAGGAAGAACTCTATATGTCATAGCGAAATATTTTGTTTCAAGTGGAAAACCGAACCAAGTATGCAAGTTTAAGAAATCTATTTATAGATTAAAGAAAGCTTCGAGGAGTTGGAACATTTGCTTTGATTAAACAATCAAGAAATTTGATTTCATCAAAATATGTCAGTAAACCATATGTGTATAAGAAGATAAATGGGAGTGTCATTATCTACTTAATATTGTATATTAATAACATACTTATTACTGGGAATGATATCCCAATATTACAATCGATCAAAACTTGGCTATCTAAAAAGTTTTTCATGAAAGATTTGGGAGAAGCATCCTATATACTATTGGAAAAAGTTTCCTAAAGCCAATCATCTAGATATAGATGGTTAAGCTATCTTATAAATATATATAAATTATTTATAAAGTAAATATTATTTTTGATAGCTCAACACTATTTATCATCTTCTTGTGAACTTAATATATTGAAGTCCTTAAAACTGCATGGTTTAACAAAAGAGGATTTTCAAGTGGTTCTTAAATTGGTTGATGACCAAATGATATGTTATTACCTAGGATGACAATGCTTATCGATAATAGATCATTGTGTACCATATAGGTTGGTTATCCACTTAACCGAGTGTGGAGACACTAGTATGGCATATAAGTTAGTGTAGAGTACATCTTATTGAACAGTGACCAACTCTATGAAGTACTTTACTTTCAAGAGTATCTTGTAGGAAGGATATGGATATATATATCTCTCTAACTTGAAACTATCATGATAACTTGGCAAGCAACTCATTGTACTTTAGTACTGAACTACCTAGATTGCTAATCTAGTGTGTTGCCTAGTAAGCAACCCAAGAGGGAGGGTAAATTAGGTCTCTAAAAATTATTTGATGAAATGCAAGAGTGTGTGATCCAATTCAACAATTAAACTAAGTACTATGAATGCAAATAAATTGCTTTAATGTGCAGTAAAAATATAAAGCAATAAAAGTAAGAGCAAGTAGAGGAGACAAGTAATCATAAATACAAAGAAGTATAGTGGTTCTATGCTATCCAATGCACCTAAATCCACTCCCCAAGATCCCCTTAGAAATTCACTATAATCTCAACCGACTATAGCCGATTAGTTTTTCGGGCTCACTAATCAAAACCTGACTTGTTTTCACAAGACTCATAAGTCAAAACCTCACTTGGTTTTACGGGCTAACCAAGAACCCAAATGATTTTAAGGCTCATCACCAACCTCCCTTGGTTTTGCGGGTTAACCACAAAATCTAATTGATTTTCAAAGGCTCACTAATGACCTTCCTTGGTTTTGCAATAGGCTAACCAAGAACCCTTACAACAATAAGGTTTTGAAGTAAAGAACAATAAAAGCTTTCTCATAAAAAGTAGGTATCTCCTTGAAGCTCATTGTTGTGATGCTTTCAACTTGATGAAGCCTCTTTGATTTCTCAAGAATGATTGATCTTTAATGCTCTTGAAAGCTCTTGAATGCTTGATGGCTTCTTCTTGTTTGAAAGTGGTTGAACTCAATGAATAGGAGTGAATGCTCTCTTTTCTTCTCTCTTGGTTAATTTTTTTCATTCCTTTAATCATTATTCATTTTGATTTGATTTGGATCATATAAATATCTTTCCAAGGAATCAAATTTGGTTTTTAGCTATTAGATGTGAAAAACTAGCCATTGGGAGCCAAGAGGGACGAGTTCTGCATTTGGAAAACTAGCCGTTATTATTTCCAGAACTCCATGTGTCGACACTTCAGGCTGTGAGTCGACACTTCAGGTTGACACTTGAACTTCTTGAATCGACACATAGTTCAAATATCTTCAATGTAGCTTTCTGGAAATCTCAGATGTGTCGACACTTTTTCAGGTGAGTCGATATTTTAAGTCGACACTTGGCATCCATGTGTCGACACTTCACCAGACTTCAACTTCAGCAAGTTCTGTGACCAAAAAATCTCAGGCGATGAGCTGATCCATGTGTCAACACTTTGAGTCGACACTTCAAGTCCATGTGTTGACACTTCAGTCATGCCAACTGAAACTTTCTTTGTATACCGGCTTGAGTCGACACTTCACTATCATGTGTCGACACTTGGTGTCATGTGTTAACACTTTGTATCATGTGTTGACACTTTAAGTCGACACTTCACTGAGATCTTCACATAAATAGCTAAACTTGTGTTAAATCAAGTCTATGTTGAACTCAAGTATCCATTCAAGCAATCTTCAACTATTCAAGTCTTCTTTGAGCAGATCTTTCATCTACACTTTGACTTTTTCAATCAAATAACATTCATCAAATTGATGAGCACCTTTTTCTATAAAAACATACTTCAAAGAAATCATTAGTACTCAACTTATACTTAAGTATTTTGCTTATCATCAAAATCAATAACGGAGTCAACAATCTCCCCCTTTTTGATGATGACAAAAGCTTTAAATATAAATTGCATAAAAAGCTTTCAAAAGAACTTTTCAAGGTGCGAAGAGCTAATTACAATGGGTGTATCAGGGCAATTGCGATATTGAAAGGGTGTATCAAAGCAAGAGTATTATAATGGCTAAGAGTATCAGAGCTTGGAATATATAAGATATAAATTCATGTATCATGATACTCCAAAAGAAAACATGCTTAGGAGTGACAAATTCAGCAATATACTAGACTCTCCCTGAATAGATGATTCATAAAATTGTAAACATCTTTTTAAACATCTAAAGAGAAGATTTGACATAAATTTAATTCAAAATAGATTTTCAATACAAAGGAGGTATTGCTCCCCCTTACTTAATGAATTTTGTAAAGAATTTTTAATTTAAGCTCAAAGAATTCTCAAAAGAATTTTAAACATGAATTTCCAAATACATTTATACTATTACTCTTATTACTCCCCCGCACATTTATACTTTAGTCTTATTACTCCACCTTTTTATTATCATTAAAAATAAAGGAAGAGATAAGCAAGTCATTTATGATAAAATATTGAATTACAACATAAAGATTCATTTAACCATTCATTCATAAACAAAGACAATGAAGTATTGAAGGAAATTAATGCATTTTATTCATAACATGAAGTACAACATAAGATTTCATTCCAGGTTAGAATTTTGTATATAAAGAGAACATCAAAACATACAGAAAAGCAAACTAACTAAACATAAAAAATACAGTCCTAATCCTTATCCTCTGAAGACCCGATCTCTATCGGTCCTATATTAGTGAAAGCAGGGACTCGGGGCGGGCCATATCGATCTGAGATCACGAAGACGGGTGCTGGTCGGTCATGAAGGAGTACGATGACCATGTCCTCTGCATCGAGCATATGTCCTACCTTTAGCTGAAGTAGAAGAAGTGGAGGCAATGTCATCAACAGGAACAAAGCAGATCGAAGCGATAGTCTCTACAACTGTCAGATATGGTGTATGATCAAATGATGGACCGAAATCAAGATAATGAAAGCCAGGTGTGTAAAAACCTAGCTCTCGAATAAGAGAGGATGTATGAAGGGTAGGTGTATCAACTGTGTATGTGTCAAAAACTGGTGTATCAGATGAAGAAATGATAGGCATATCAACGATAGACGTATCAGCTAAAGAAACAAGAGGTGTATCTGTAATCGGTGAGTCAACAATAAGAGTGTCAATGATGAGGGTATCAATAATAGGTGAATCAACAACAGATGAAAGAATAGGTATAGGAGCATGATCATCGGATCTAGATGGTGGAGTAGATAGAACAGGAGTCTGAGTGGGTGAACTGAAAGAATCTCGAATGGGACCCTAGGTAAGTCTACTACCACCTCTGCCATTGGCTCTGAAATCAAGTCAGCAAAGTCAAAATCGTCAGAGTCAGTCTCCTCATTATCACTATCATCACTATCATCCATAACTGGTACTGGAGCAGGTGGAGCTGGAGTAGAATCTGGAACACTCCCAGAAGAAGGTCTGGACAGTGCAGTCAAGATAGCAGAGATGCCATCACTCAATCCTCTGTGGCTATCTCTCGTCTCCATAATAAAGCTGTAAAGTCGCTATCTAATAATCAAGATATTTGTCTCTATGTGACTGACTCTGTCCATCAAACTCTCTGAAACTCCTAGAGCATCTGACTGAGCTGGCTGAGGCTGAGATGTAGGCTCAAACTAAGAAGCAGACTCTGGCTATGCTGCTAGCTTAGGCTGACTCTCTAGAAGAGGTGCCTCTATAGGTCCTGCCTCGCTGGAAAGTATACGCTCCTCCTCTGTAGCATTATCATCTCTGTCATCGGCCTGACAAAATACTCTTCGTCTCCATTAGCCTTTGAACAGCTGATATCCCATCTGGTGTCGAGACCTGATGTCATAGACATCAGTATGTAGAAGCATCCGGAAGGGCTCATCATCAAAGCTCACACCATACTCTCTAAACAGCAGTGTCAACCCCATCCCATAAGGTAAGCAAAGTCTCTAACTTGTCGAAGCCTCTGTCATCTGATGTATCATGAGTACCGGAAGGCAGACGGGTGTGTGTTGAACCAATGAGACCATCACAAGCAACTCTTTCTCAATGATGTAATCAAAAGGCAGGTCTTCGGTAGAAGATTCCGGGCAACAATATGATGCAAAAGTCTTATCTTGGCAGACAAACGGGATGCAGGCATAGTGGCTCCCTCAGGCAAAATATCTGACTCAAATATGCATTGGAGTCCACTCACTTTGTCAATCAGACTATGAACTACTGAACCAGTCATAGGAATATCCCATACCCTGCTCAATATCTCTGAAGTCATGGGGATATCCCTACCTCTGGCATGAGCTATCCAGCCATCACTTCTACAGGCTAAAGATCCATAGAACTCTCGTATGAGCCTTGGGTAGAATCTCTTAGATAATGAATCGAATGAAACTAAACCAGCATCTCTAATCCACTGTCCAATCCTAAAGTGCTGTTGGTCGACAAAACTAAAATCCACAAGGTGTCCTCTGACAATCATCTTCGAGCTCATCTGACTGGATGCAGTGAATAGTGGTCGAACAGGTGGATCTGGAGCTCTAGCTTCATGTCTTGCTTTGGTTCTTCACTCTTCTTCCTGATTGGATGGCCAAGGGCGACGAACAACCTACTTTCAGGATCCCATTCCTCAAAATCATGGATTGAACACTAAAAGGAGGGAACTAGGGTTTCAACAGCCAAAATGAAAAATCTAAGGAGGAAAAGTGGCAAAACTGAACCAAGAATCATCTAGAACGGGGATTTGAGAGGGTTTTTGGCAAGATTTGGAGGGAAATGGCAGTTGGAACTGTTATAGGGCAAGTGTCGGCACAAATTTGAGAGAAAAGTGCCAAAGAAAATGACCAAATCCGACTTTATTCTCGATCTTCTGCCATTCATGTGTCGACTCACGACATAGGTCCATGTGTCAACACATGAAGGTGTTGACACATAAAGTTATCGACACGACTTAAAAACTGAAAAAAGAAAATGATAGGAAGATCAAAATCTCTGAAAATTCAATGAAATTAAAGATAATTGAATATGATTGATGTCAAATTTGATCCTTTTGAGTCAAAGATAGAAAAATTCTCAATCAAAAGGATTAATGATCCCGAGTTCTCTTCTAATCATACTGAACCGATTTCTTGGAGAGGCTTAGTCAAAATATCAGCTAATTATAATTCAATAAATAAATTCAAGCACAACATCATTATTTTCAACATGATCTTTAATAAAATGATGCCTAATTTTAATATGTTTACTTCTAGAATGTTGAATAGGATTTTTAGTCAAGCAAATAGCACTAGTATTATCATATTTTATAGGTATACTAGTTAACTTGATTCGAAAATCTTCAAGTTGTTGCTCAATCCACAAGATTTGAGCACAACAACTTCCTGCTGCAATATACTCAGCTTCAGCTATAGATAGTGCAACTGAAGTTTGTTTCTTGCTAAACCAGGAGATTAAGTTAACTCCAAGAAATTGACAAGTTTCATTAGTACTTTTTCCATCTAATTTACATCCAGCAAAATCAGCATCAGAATATCCAATTAATTCAATAGATGAATCTCTAGAATACCATAAGCCAATATCAAATATACCAGATAGATATCTAATAATGTACTTGTTGGGTTCGTGAACCAGTGCGGAAGCGTGGATTTCAAAATTTATGAAACCAGGTCTGAACCCTAATCCCAATCTCCTTATTAACAATTAAAAAATGACTACATGCATGTCCAAATTAAACATTGTTTAAATACTAACCTCAGATTGCTATTACCAGTCTGATGCAGAAATGAACTCCAAATTGAGTAGCCTCTTGAACACACCAGGCGTCCACTTGTACGCGCTCCGATGGTGATCCACACGGGCAGATGATCAAGACACTGACTCCTTAATTGGGTTCCTTCCAATCAAGTTCTACCCCAAGAACTTGATATATGGGCTATTGGCTAGGACTCCTCTAGCCAAACTGGGACTAAACCTTCTCTCTTACCCTTCTCCTTGTCTTCTAGCAACTTTGGCCCCTTAAGACACTCTTGTCTTAAGAATAAGCCCTTGTCCTAAAATGAGACAAGGCTTGTCTTGGAGGAAGAAGAAAATTAAGACAAGATTGTCTTAATGTAAGAAAAAGAAAGGAGAGGCGCCTTCTTCCTTACCGTCGGAGAGTTTCTCTCTGACTCTCCTTCTGTTCTGAGATTGACAGAGCCAAGGCTCTGTAAAGGAATCAAAGAGGAGAGAGAGGAGGGGGAACAATCTTCTGGAGAGGGAGAGGGAAAATAGAAGCAAGGCTTCGCTGTAGAAAATCTGGAATAGTTTTTATTTTTTTATTTTTTATGGTGAAGTCTTCTCCTTAAATAGGCGATAGAGAGGCGCCTACCCATCTGTAATCACCCTCTCACGCCCCTCTCTCCCTTCTCACGTCCTTTCCCTTCATCTCACGGCCCTTGAATTAATCTCACGGCCTTTGAATTAATCTCATGGCTTTAGGATGGGAAGACGCAAGAAAGAGTCGCGAAAAAACACAGAAGGGCGCGCGCAGAAGAGAAGAGTCGCGCCCCTTCGATGTTTTTTTTTTTTTTTTCTTTCACGGTAATCCCATTTTTTGAAGAGTCCATGCCTAGGTGGACTCTCTTCCATGCCCCTTCAGCCAAAACGCCGATCCCCTTTTCTTTTCTCACGCAAAAATGCCCCTTGGAGAGAGTCCACGCGCGCGTGGACTCTTCTCCTTGCGCGCGCGCGTGGGAAGAGAGGGGAAGGGGTTTAGGCGATGTGGGAAAGGGGTTTAGCCTCTTAGGTTAGCCCAATTGCTAGCCTACTATTAGCCCAATGTCTTGAATCTTCAATTAGATTTAAACCGGAATGAATTTGGATCTAAAAAAGACCAAATCGGAACCCTAACTCGAATCCGATTCAAGTAGAAGCCATGGTTTGCAACACATGCTAGTGTGTTCATCTGCAAACGAGATTTAATTCCAAATTAAATCCTTGATTATCTGTCCTAAGTGTGTGACCCATTGGGTTCCATACCTAGCCAGCAGTGGGTCCGAGTGCAAGTTGACCTAATTTGATCAGAACTCATTCTAATCGATTTAGGTCAAATCGAGCTAACTCGAGTTAGTCAATTAGGACTCCTCCTAATTAGTGATCCAATTAAACCATTTAATTTGATCAACCCACAAGACAAGATTGACGTCTAGCAACGTGTCATGTCTACCCGGAAGATATGGAAATTCTGGTGAAATTCCAAAACTACTCTTCAGTGAAAGTTCCCGTACAATTCGATCCTTCAATCATCTTGCATCCCGAATATAACTATGGATATGGAAACATGTCAAAACCAGCTTATACTCATTCCCAGCTCAGTCATACACTAATGATTCAATTAATTCAATATTAGAAATCATTTCTAATATCTATACTTTGATCAAAGATTTCCTGAATCATCATCTGACCTAATTTGGCTGGATGCAATCTCCTCCTACTAGGAGTGATCAATTCCTTGTTGACCTACTCATTACTTTCATATACAATTCACCATACCCAGCATCAACCTCGTGCATGACCCAGTGTCATGATTGAGATTGAACCAAAGCATGGGTTCATGTACATAAGGTATTATGGCAGTCTCAGGTCATAGGACTACTTGTACAACTCCCACTATGAGAAACATCTATTGACATGCAGCTAAGGCTCCATTAGATGTTCTCAAACTGGATCTATTCAGTGAACTCATTCTCTAATGAGCACCCACATCCTTGTATTAGTGTCCCACACAAGTGACTGTGAGAGCAGTCACCCTTTTCAGCTTACATAGGATGTGCCAGTCTAACCGGAAACCCTGATCCCCAACTCAGGGTTCCTATGACTAGGAATATTCTAGATTAGGGTTTTAAGGCCTTAGATCTCACTGGTATGATCTCATCATAGCCCTAGGACCATAGCCCTAATCTATGGGGTTCATCATATAATGACACAGCGAATGATGAAAAAATATTGCCTTTATTAACTTGTCAATTTACAATGGTCTGGAAGATACAAATATTGGCTTATAGGGCATAATCCTTTCAATCTCCCACTTGTACTAAAGCCAATCGCTCTTATTCTTTAACCCCATACAACGAGGTGGTGGCGATCAAACTCCCGCTGTGGTAGAGCCTTAGTGAACGGGTCTGCTATGTTGTTCTTTGTATCCACTCTATTGATGCAGACTTCTTGTCTCTCGATTATCTCTCGGACAAGATGGAAGCGTCTCAGAATGTGCTTGGACTTGTGATGGGCTCTTGGTTCCTTAGCTTGAGCAACTGCTCCAGTGTTATCACAATAGAGTGGCACCGGGCTCTCAATCTCAGGAACTACTCCCAACTCTGTGATGAATTTCTTCATCCAGACAGCTTCCTTGGCGGCTTCACTGACAGCTATGTACTCTGCCTCGGTAGTTGAGTCAGCTACAGTCTGCTGTTTAGTGCTCTTCCAACTTACTGCTCCACCATTCAAGGTAAAGACATACCCTGAAATGGATTTACTATCATCTGGGTCTGATTGAAAACTAGAGTCTGAATAGGCTTCTAGTTTAAGATCAGACCCTCCGTATATAAGAAAAATATCGTTAGTCCTTCTCAGGTACTTAAGAATATTTTTCACAGCCTTCCAGTGATCCTCTCCTGGATCAGCCTGAAATCTACTGGCTACACCAAGGCATATGCCACATCAGGCCTGGTACATAACATAGCATACATAATCGACCCTATAGCCGAAGCATAAGGTATAAAACTCATTCTATTTCTTTCTTCAGGTGTCTTAGGAGACATCCTCTTAGAAAAACGTATGCCATGATCAATAGGTAAGTTACCTCTTTTACTTTCCTCCATGCTAAATCTCTTTAGCACCTGGTCAATGTACCTAGACTGGGATAAGCCTAGCATCCTTCTTGATCTTTCTCTATAGATCTTTATACCCAGTATATAGGATGCTTCTTCCAAGTCTTTCATGGAAAACTATTTCGATAACCACACTTTGACTGATTGTAACATTGGGATATCATTCCAATAAGAAGTATATCATCAACATATAGAACTAAGAAAACTATGGCACTCCCACTAGTCTTCTTGTACACACAAGGTTCATCCCCATTTTTGAAAAAATCAAATTCTTTGACTGTTTTATCAAATCAGATGTTCCAACTCCTGGATGCTTGCTTTAATCCATAAATGGATTTCTTTAGCCTATATACCTGATTAGGTTTAGTCTCCAAGACAAAACCTTCTGGCTGTGATATATAAACCTCTTCCTCAAGGAAACCATTGAGGAATGCAGTTTTTACATCCATTTGCCAGATCTCATAATCATGATATGCTGCTATAGCAAGCATAATCCGAATAGATTTGAGCATGGCAACACAGGGAAAATGTTTCATCATAATCTATTCCCTGTTTTGTCTGAAACCCTTAGCCACCAATCTGGCTTTATAAGTTTCAACTTGGCCATCTGCCCCAATCTTTTTTATAGACCCATTTACACCCAATAGGGTTAATACCCTCTGGTGCATCAACAAAGACCATACTTGGTTGACATACATGGAGTCCATCTCGGATCTCATGGCTTCCAGCCATCTGTCTGAGTCTCTACTCATGACTGCTTCCGTATAGGTTAGAGGCTCATCATTTTGAATGATTTGGGCTTCATTATTTTCAATTATGAACCCATACCTCTCAGGTGCCTGTCGCACCCTATCAGACCTACGGATAGGAGTGTGTTCAGGTTCTATATTAACTATGTTGTTACTTGACTGAGAAGTGTCTATTTGTTGAATTTCATTAAGTTCGATATTTCTACCAGTGCCCTTTTGTAGGATGAATTCTTTTTCCATAAAAGTGGCATGCCTACTGACCAAAACCTTTTGTTCAGTAGGGTGGTAAAACAGTTATCCTATACTATCTCTAGGATATCCCATAAATAGATATTTGTCTTCTCTAGCATCTAGTTTATGTCCAAAATTTTTTTTTACATAGGCTAGACATCCCCATATCTTAATATACTTAAGATTGGGCTTCTTACCTCTCCATAATTCATATGGAGTGCTAGAGACAGTTTTAGATGGTACTCTATTCAAGATATAAGTTGCTGTTTCCAAAGCATATCCCCAGAAAGAAAAAGGTAACTCCGTGAAGCACATCATGGACCGTACCATATCTAATAAAGTACGATTCCTCCTTTCAGCAACACCATTTAATTGTGGTGTGTAAGGAGGAGTCCATTCAGAGATGATCCCCTTATCTTTAAGGTGATCAAGAAACTCAGTGGATAAGTACTCACCTCCTCTATCTGATCGGAGGATCTTTATACTTTTTCCTGTCTGTTTCTCTACCATACTTTGATACTCTAAAATTTTTCAAAAGCCTCGGACTTATGTTTCATTAGATACACAAATCCATACCTTGAAAAATCATCAGTAAATGTGATGAAGTATGAGTATCCACCATAGGCTTGAGTTGTCATAGGCCCACATACATCTGTGTGTATGAGTCCCAATAACTCTTTTGTCCTTTCTTCATGTCCACTAAATGGAGTCTTGGTCATCTTACCCATGAGACATGATTCACAAGTTCCTAATGACTCATAGTCATAAGGATCAAAGAAATTTTCTTTGTATAACTTGTTAATCCTAGTCTCACTAATATGTCCAAGTCGACAATGCCAAAGTAAGGTATTGTTTACATCATCTATTTTTCGTTTGTAGAAACATGAAAAATTGTCATTAGTGGAAAGAGTTAATAGACCATTGCAGAATATGCCATAACATATAATTTCATTAGATAAAGAAATTGAGCAACCACTGCTCATTACATTCATAGTATATCCTTGTTTAAGTAACAAGGGTACAGATATGATATTTCTAATGATTTTTGGCATATAGTAACAATTCCTTAGCTCCAAGATCTTCCCTGAAGGTAACTTCAAAATATAAGTCCCTACAGCTTCTGCTTGGATGGGGTCCCCTCCAGCACCGTAGAGCTCAAAGTTACCTTCCTTCAATACTTTAAGCCCCTGAAGTCCCTGCAATGATTTGCAGATGTTATGCCCACAGGCGATATCCAACACCCAAGTATTTGAAATGGAAGAATCCAATGACAAAATAGTATGAACTTCTTTCATACCTTTTGGTGCCTCTGATGCACCAGGCTTCACACTTGCAAGGTAAACCTTGCAGTTCCTTTTCCAATGACCCGGCTTGCCACAATGAAAGCAGGTCATCTGTCCGGAGGCCTTCTTTCCTTTCTTCTTCTTAATGCCCCTTTGGGATTCATCCTCTTACTGGAACCCTTTTTGCCTGTCTTCTTCTTATCCACAAGAAGAACTGGAGCTTATTTTTCTTTACATGGCTCTCTGCTGTCTTCAACATATTCAACAGCTCAGGCAAGGAAGAATTAAGTTTGTTCATATGGTAATTAAGAACAAACTATGAAAATGACTCTGGGAGTGATTGCAAGATCAAGTCTTGATTCAACTCCCCATCCATTACAAAACCTAATTGACCTAATCGAGTGATTAGATCAATTATCTTTAATACATGGTCTTGTACTGATGTACCTTCTGTCATCCTTGCACGGAACAACTGCTTAGATATTTCATATCTAGCAGTTCTACTGTGTTCTCCATAAAGCTCTTTTAAATTGAGCAGTATGGAGTTAGTATCCATGCTATCATGCTGCCTCTGCAACTCATTAGTCATTGAGGCAAGCATAACACACTTGACAGTAAGTGAGTCATTTTGCCACATATTATATGTGGTCTTCTCCTCTTGCGAGGCATCTTCTCTTGGTGGTTCCAAATTGGGGTATCAAGAATATAGGAAATTCTTTCTTGACTGAGTACTATTTTTAAATTTCTCAGCCAATCAATATAATTAGGCCAGTCAATTTGTTGGCATCTAAAATACTACGGAGTGAGAGTGAAGAGGCCATTTATCTACATTTAAACAAAGAACAATACATAAGCAAACAACCATGAAATGACAATACATAATTAAATTAGGACTTTAATTTAATTATGTCTCCCACTATTTTATCGAGCATCATAACCCTCTATACGATGATCGAGAAAACCCTAATTAGTTTTTCTTAGTGGGGTGAGATCCCAATCCCTTATAAAGGACCTTGTGTGTACACAACAATTCTTATATAAGTTCATAGGTAGGAAAACTCTCTCCAATTGTAACCCGTACAATTCTCAACTTATCCGGCCTCTAAAATATTAATAGCCTTGTGTATACACAACAAACTATAATATTTCAGTTAAGTAAGACCTCCATAGCCATATAGTCATGACTTTAATAGTAATACCCTGTGTGTACACAACAAAATATTACATTAAATCATGCCATAAACAAATAATTGTATTAGGCTAAAAATTGTGTTAGTCACCATATTAGGTCTTGTGTGTACACAACAAACCTAGTGTAGATCGTAACACAATAATGACCTATCATGAAGGAAGGCCAATAATAGTATTTTAACACCAAGCATGTTAGTCAAGAATTAAATCAATCAGATCGGCCAGGCTAGTGGAAGAGATGTGGGGGTCCCCCGTTGCTTTCCTAGACACCAATTTAAAATTGGCCAGGTCAGACAACGGAACCAATTAAAAAACCATGATTCCCTTTACCTTCCCAGAACCACCTTTCTAGACACCGAAATGACTAATTATCCATCATGACTAATAATGCTTATCGGTTAACTATACTACCACTTAATATAATTTTAAGAGGGATTTATGCAATGCCAGCACATTCAATTAAAAGCTATCATAATATTAATACATGCTTTAAACTAAGCAAATATGTGAAATGTGTGCCATCATACTAGGACAACCATTTACCACATAATGGATACACCATTATGCCAGGGCAACCTTATTTCAGTATTATGGCTCCAGGGCTAATCATATCTCTAAGACAATTAGGGTTTCAGTGGAAAACCCTAACTGGTGGCAATCATCAAACTCATGTTCAATCAAAGACATGCATTGTGCATCAATATAAAAACTTTAACATGATACTACATCATTTAATAAAACATGAATTGAACTGCATAAGTTTAATCCTAATAAGGAGGCTCTGATACCACTGTTGGGTTCGTGAACCAGTGCGGAAGCGTGGATTTCAAATATTTATGAAACCAGGTCCGAACCCTAATCCCAAATCTCTTATTAACAATTAAAAACTATGACTACATGCATGTCCAAATTTAAACATTGTTTAAATACTAACCTCAGATTGCTATTACCAGTCTGATGCAGAAATGAACTCCAAATTGAGTAGCCTCTTGAACACACCAGGCGTCCACTTGTCCGCCCTCCGATGGTGATCCACACGGGCAGATGATCAAGACACTGACTCCTTAATTGGGTTCCTTCCAATCAAGTTCTACCCCAAGAACTTGATATATGGGCTATTGGCTAGGACTCCTCTAGCCAAACTGGGACTAAACCTTCTCTCTTAACTTCTCCTTGTCTTCTAGCAACTTTGGCCCCTTAAGACACTCTTGTCTTAAGAATAAGCCCTTGTCCTAAAATGAGACAAGGCTTGTCTTGGAGGGAGAGAAAATTAAGACAAGATTGTCTTAATGTAAGAAAGAAAGGAGAGGCGCCTTCTTCCTTTACCGTCGGAGAGTTTCTCTCTGACTCTCCTTCTGTTCTGAGATTCGATAGAGCCAAGGCTCTGTAAAGGAATCAAAGAGGAGAGAGAGGAGGGGGAAATAATCTTCTGGAGAGGGAGAGGGAAAATAGAAGCAAGGCTTCGCTGTAGAAAATCTGGAATAGTTTTTTTTTTATTTTTTTTTTGGTGAAGTCTTCTCCTTAAATAGGCGACAGAGAGGTGCCTACCCATATGTAATCCCTCTCATGCCCCCTCTCCTTCTCACGTCCTTCCTTCATCTCACGCCCTTGAATTAATCTCACGGCCTTTGAATTAATCTCACGGCCTTTGGGATGGGAAGACGCAAGAAAGAGTCGCGAAAAAACATAGAAGGGCGCGCGCAGAAGAGAAGAGTCGCGCCCCTTCGGTGTTTTTTTTTTTTTTCTTTCATGGTAAACCCATTTTTTGAAGAGTCCACGCCTAGGTGGACTCTCTTCCACGCCCCTTCAGCCAAAACACCGATCCCTTTCTTTTCTCATGCAAAAATGCCCTTGGAGAGAGTCCACGCGCGCGTGGACTCTTCTCCTTGCACGCACGCATGGGAAGAGAGGGGAAGGGGTTTAGGCGATGTGGGAAAGGGGTTTAGCCTCTTAGGTTAGCCCAATTGCTAGCCTACTATTAGCCCAATGTCTTGAATCTTCAATTAGATTCAAACCGGAATGAATTTGGATCTAAAAAAGACCAAATCGGAACCCTAACTCGAATTCGATTCAAGTAGAAGCCATGGTTTGCAACACATGCTAGTGTGTTCATCTGCAAATGAGATTTAATTCCAAATTAAATCCTTGATTATCTATCCTAAGTGTGTGACCCATTGGTTCCATACCTAGCCAACAGTGGGTCCGAGTGCAAGTTGACCTAATTTGATCAGAACTCATTCTAATCGATTTAGGTCAAATCGAGCTAACTCGAGTTAGTCAATTAGGACTCCTCCTAATTAGTGATCCAATTAAACCATTTAATTTGATCAACCCACAAGACAAGATTGACGTCTAGCAACGTGTCATGTCTACCCAGAAGATATGGAAATTCTGGTAAAATTCTAAAACTACCCTTCAGTGGAAAGTTCCCGTACAATTCGATCCTTCAATCATCTTGCATCCGAATATAACTATGGATATGGAAACATGTCAAAACCAGCTTATACTCATTCCCAGCTCAGTCATACACTAATGATTCAATTAATTCAATATTAGAAATCATTTCTAATATCTATACTTTGATCAAAGATTTCCTGAATCATCATCTGACCTAATTTGGCTGGATGCAATCTCCTCCTACTAGGAGTGATCAATTCCTTGTTGACCTACTCATTACCTTCATATACAATTCACCATACCCAGCATCAACCTCGTGCATGACCCAGTGTCATGATTGAGATTGAACCAAAGCATGGGTTCATGTACATAAGGTATTATGGCAGTCTCAGGTCATAGGACTACTTGTACAACTCCCACTATGAGAAACATCTATTGACATGCAGCTAAGGCTCCATTAGATGTTCTCAAACTGGATCTATTCAGTGAACTCATTCGCTAATGAGCACCCACATCCTTGTATTAGTGTCCCACACAAGTGACTGTGAGAGCAGTCACCCTTTTCAGCATACATAGGATGTGCCAGTCTAACCGGAAACCCTGATCCCCAACTCAGGGTTCCTATGACTAGGAATATTCTAGATTAGGGTTTTAAGGCCTTAGATCTCACTGGTATGATCTCATCAGCCCTAGGACCATAGCCCTAATCTATGGGGTTCATCATATAATGACACAGCGAATGATGAAAAAATATTGCCTTTATTAACTTGTCAATTTACAATGGTCTGGAAGATACAAATATTGGCTTATAGGGCATAATCCTTTCAGTACTTAATAGCCAACAGATGTGATTCTTTAGGTTCAGACTGATATCGAGCACACTTGCATACACCGAACATTATATCTGGTTTACTAGCAGTTAATTACAAAGAGCCAATCATACCTATATATAATTTTTGATCTACAGATTTACCATGCTCATCTTTATCAAGTTTACAAGAGGGGCTCATAGGCATACCTATTGACTTAGTAGTATCCATCCCAAACTTCTTTAGAATTTCTCTGTATACTTAGCTTGGTTGATGAAGATTCCATCTTTAGTTTGTGATTTAGAGTTGAGAAAGAAATTGAGTTCTCCATCATGCTTATCTCAAACTCACCCTGCATTAGCTTAGCAAACTCTCGACAAAGAATTTCATTAGTAGCATTGAAAATAATATTATCAACATAGATTTGCACTACTAATAAATCATCATCTTTCTTCTTAGAAACAAAGTTTTATCGACATAGCCTCTAGAGAATTCATTTTAAATCAAAAATTTTCTGAGTCGTCTTCATACCATGCTCGGATCCTTGCTTTAAACCATAAAGTGTCTTGTACAATTTAAAAACATAATCAGGATGTGCATGATTTTCAAATCCAGGTGGTTGTTCAACAAAAACTTCTTCTATTATAAAATCATTTAGAAAAGCACTTTTAATATCCATTTGAAAAAAATTGAAATTCATATAACAAGCAAATGCTAATAGTAGTCTAATTGCCTCAAGTCTAATAATAGGAGCAAAAGTTTTATCAAAATCAATTCCTTGTTCCTGATTATAGCCTTTAGTAACTAGCCTAGCTTTATTTCTAACAATAATTCCATTTTCATCTAACTTATTTCTAAACACCCATTTAGTGCCAATAATAGAAACACTAGATGGTCTTTCTATTAATGTCCAGACATTATTTCTATCAAACTGAATTAATTCATCTTACATACATAGCATTTATCCAGTTAGGATCTTTTTTAACATCTTCAAAATATTTAGGCTCTACTTGAGAAACAAAAACTATATAATCACATTCATTTCTAATCGAGGCTTAAGTTCTTACCCCTTTAGATGGATCACCGAGGATTAATTCCTTAGGATGTCCATGAGCATACCTCCACTCCTTAGGTAGATCTTGGTGCTTTGGAGTGTCTTCACTTTTCTCATTTTTGTCTTGATCTTCTTCACTTGGCTAAGAGGGTTGATCATTCAATGTCAATTTTTGAAGCTTATCAGCACCTGCACATGCATCAGAAGTATCCTCTTTTCTGGAGGATTTGTTAGTAGACTCTTCAAAAATAATATGTATAGACTCCTCTATAACTAGGATTCTTTTGTTAAAAACTCTGTATGACCTGCTTGATGTAAAGTATCCTAAAAAGATACCTTTATCAGACTTGGCATCAAATTTTTCAAGATTATCTTTGCCATTATTTAAGATAAAACATTGACAACCAAAAACTCGAAAATACTTTAAAGTTGGTTTTCTTTGATTTCAAAGTTCATAAAGAGTTTTTTTCAAAATAGGACGGATTAAAACTCGATTCAAAATATAACAGGAAGTATTAATAGCTTCAGCCCAAAAATATCTTAGCAAATCATTTTCACCAAGCATAGTACATGCCATTTCTTATAAAGTATGATTTTTTCTTTCTACTACCCTATTATGCTGAGGTGTCCTAGGTGCAAAAAAATTGTATTCTATACCTTTTTCACTACAAAAACTTTCAAAATCCTGATTTTCAAATTCAGAACCATGATCACTACGTATGTAAATAACTGAAACACCTTTTTCATTTGAAACTTTTCGGTAAAATTTTACAAATGCAGAAAATGATTCTTCTTTATGTGCTAGAAAGAAAACCTAAGTAAATCTTGAAAAATCATCCACTATAAACAATCCATATCTCTTGCCTCCTAGATTTGATGTTCTAGTTGTTCCAAAGAGATCCATATGAAGTAGTTCTAGTGGCCTACTAGTAGTAACAAAATCTTTAGGCTTGAAAGAAGTTTTAACTTGTTTTCCAAATTGACATGCTTGGAAAACTCTATCTTTTTCAAAACAAAGTTCTAGCAAATCTCTAACTAAATTTTTTTTGCAAAGTTTTGAAAGTAGATACATACTAGCATGACCTAGTCTTCTATGCCAAAGCCAACTAGTCTCATCTTTAGTAGAATTCATTACAACAAGGCATTCTCCATTAGGCAAAGATAGATCATCTAAATCTACTAAATAAATATTACCATGCCTTTTTTCAATGAATTGTACTCCATTTTTATCGGACTAGCAATCATGTAATAAGATGATTTAAAAATAACTTGAAAACCTTTATCGCAAAATTGACTAATACTTAAAAGATTATGCTTTAAACCTTCAACTAAGAGTACATTGCTAATACATGTAGAAGGAGTAATATGAACCTTACAATGCCAATGATTTTTTCTTTACCATTATCCCTGAAGGTCACACTCCCTCCATTCATTGCTTCAAGAGAGGTGAATTGCTTCACATCTCCCATCATGTGCCTTGAGCAACCACTATCAAGATATCAAAGTCTTGTTCTCCTTGGTTGCAAGACACACCTGCAATACAAATCAACCTTGTTTTTAGGTACCTAAGCCAATTTGGATCCTTTAGGGTTAGCACTTAAATTGATTCCTTTTGGAAACCAAACTTTTTCATAAGTATTAATTTTTCTCATATTACATTGAAAAGATTTATGACCTTGTTTTTTGCATGAAAAACATATTATGCTAGATGATGTGGGTACAAAAATATTTTTGAAATACTTTTATTATTTTTGGGGTCTATAGCCCAATCCTGCTTTGCTAAAAATTGCTTTTTGGCTATTTAAAAGAAGATTTAGTTTTTCTGAACTATAGGTAAACTTTTCAACGAAAGGCTTGATTTTGTCAAGCTCATTTTTGTACTTTTCAATTTCTTATTCTAAAACCTTATTTTTCTTTAAAAGATCACCATCTGAAATGATAGTTTGGGATCTTTTTAAACATCATTTTTTATTATTAAAGCATTTTTTTTCTTTTCTAAAATATCTAGTTTAGTTTTAAATCACTAACTTCACTTAATAAAGAATTGTTTTCATGAGAAAAACTATTTGCATGCTTTTTCAGTTTTCTATTTCAGATAAAATTAATTTGTAATCATGCATTAGTTCATCAAAAGTATTTCTTAATTTATCAAAAATAAAATCTATTTCTGTATCAGATGTTACCTCTTCTTGTTTTTGATGTGCCATAAGACATAGGTTTGCAAATTCAGCCTGCTCTCTTCTGAACTGAAGTCCTCACTATCACTCTAGATGGCCACATTGCCTTCTTCCTTAGCTTCTTCCTTGACTTCTTTAGGAGAGGGCAGTTGAGTTTATAGTGTCTCGGCTTCTTACACTCGAAGCATGTAGGTATCTCCTTCTCCTTTTCCTTTTCTTTTTCTTTCTCGTTCTCTTTTCCTTCTTTTTGGTTGATTGGAACTTCTTCTTGTAAGGAAACTTTCTTCTCTTCATGAACCTTCTAAATTTTCTTGCAAGAAGTGCTTCTTCACTTTCATCTTCTTCTTCATCTCCGGATTCATCAATTGAGGATTCTTCTTATATAGTAGATTTGAATGCAATCTCCTTTTTCTTTTTATCTATATCCATAGACTTTTGCTTCAAATTTAGCTCATAAGTCATGAGCGATCCTACCAGCTGCTCCAATGGTAGCTTGTCAACATCTTTAGCCTCTTGGATGGTGGTCACCTTCGGATCCCATGATGTTGAAAGTGACCTGAGGATTTTGTTGATAAGATCAGCATTAGACATTACTTTTCCTAAACTTTTCATTCTATTTACAATATTTGTAAATCTAGTGTACATATCAGTGATAGATTCATTAGGTTCCATTCGAAATATTTCATGTGTGCACTAACATATTCACTTTAGTATTTTTCACTTGATCGATACCCTCATGGATAACTTCAAGTGTGTCCCATATTTCTTTGGCTGATGTGCAAGTAGATATCCTATTAAATTCATTAGGATCTAATGCACAATAAAAAAGAATCATTGCTTTCACATTAATCTTAGATTTTTAATGTCATTTTTTATCCCAATCCTCTTCAAGCTTTGGGATGGAAACACCATTAACCACAATCGAAGGAATAAGTAAAACTTTATCAACTACCTTCCACAAGTTATAATCAATAGAATGCATGTATATTCTCATTCTAGTTTTTAATAAGTATAATTTGATCCATTAAAAAATGGAGGTCTATTTGAGACTTGTTCCTCAACTACACTAGTACCAATACGGGCTGCCATAGATCTTTACTCAAGGTGGTTAGACCTATAAACTGAGAACAGGGCTCTAATATCACTTGTTGCCCAGTAAGCAACCATGAGGGGAGATGATTGGGTCTCTAAAATTATTTGATAAAATGTAAGAGTGTGTGATCCAATTCAACAATTAACTAAGTACATGAATGCAAATGAATTGCTCTTAAATAAATGTGCAGCGAAAATATAAAGCAATAAAAGTAAGAGCAAGTAGAGGAGACAAGCAATCACAAACACAAAGAAGTATAGTGGTTCGGTGCTATCCAATGCACCTAATCCACTCCCAAAGATCCTCTGGAGATTTACTATAATCTCAACCGATTATAGCCAATTAGTTATCTGGGCTCACTAATCAAAACTCGACTTATTTTCACAAGGCTTACAAGTCAAAACCTCATTGGTTTTACGGGCTAACCAAGAACCTAAATGGTTTTAAGGCTCACCACCAACTTCCCTTGGTTTTGTGGGCTAACCAAGAACCTAATTGATTTTCAAAGGCTCACCACTAACCTCCCTTAGTTTTGCAATCGGCTAACCAAGAACCCTTACAACAAATAAGGTTTTGAAGTAAAGAATAATAAAAGCTTTCTAATAAAAAGTGATTATCTCTTTGAAGCTTATTGTTGTGATGCTTTAAACTTGATAAAACCTCTTTGATTGTCAAGAATGATTGATCTTTAATGCTCTTGAAGGCTCTTGAATGCTTGAAGGCTTCTTCTTACTTGAAAGTGGTTGAACTCAATGAATAGGAGTGAATGCTCTCTTTTCTTCTCTCTTGGTTATTTCTTTTCATTCCTTTAATCATTATTCATTTTGATTGATTTAGATCATATAAATACCTTTCCAAGGTCTTAAATCTGGCTTCTAGCTGTTAGACACAAAAAACTAGCTGTTGGGAACCAAGAGGGATGAGTTATGTGTTTGAAAAACTAGTCATTATGGGTTCCAGAACTCCATGTGTCGACACTTTAGGCTGTGAGTCAACACTTCAGGTCAACACTTGAACTTCTTGAGTCGACACCTAGTTTAAATATCTTCAATATATCTTTCTAGAAATCTCAGATGTGTCGATACTTCTTCAGGTGAGTCGACACTTTGAGTCGACACTTGGCATCCATGTATCGACACTTCATCAGATCTTCAACTTCAGCAAGTTCTGTGACCAAAAAATCTCAAGCGATGAACTGATCCATGTGTTGACACTTTGAGTCGACACTTCAAGTCCATGTATTGATAATTTGAGTCGACACTTCCAGTCGACACTTCAAGTCCTTGTGTTGACACTTCAGTCATGCCATCTGAAACTTTCTTTGCAAACCTGCTTGAGTCGATACTTCACTGTTATGTGTCGAGACTTGGTGTCATGTATCGACACTTCACTGAGATCTTTACATAAACTTGTACTGAATCAAGTCTATGTTGAACTCAAGTATCCATTCAAGTAATCTTCAACTGTTCAAGTCTTCTTTGAGCAGATCTTTCATCTAAACTTTAACTTCTTCAATCAAATAACATTCATCAAATTGATGAGCACCTTTTTCTATAAAAACATACTTCAAGAAATCATTAGTACTCAACTTATACTTAAGCATTTTGCTTATCATCAAATCAATAACGGAGTCAACACAGTGATAGAAGGTTTTTGGATACAGTCAAGTACTTGTTAAATCAGTATTGAGTCAAGAAGGGAATGACCACTCTAACTTGTTGGATAGATGCTCGTTAGTGTTTCAATTAGCAAAGCTTTGGCTAGGATAATCCTTATGAAAAATCATAGGATTTAGCAAGTTGAGATATATTTGGATGCATTATTCAGAGTTAGTAATTGACTCTAAATTTATCTTTGAGTATTAGGTCAAAGGCATGAATTATACAGTAATCATAGCTTGGATTCTTGAATTTTGCTTTACCATTATTCGACCTATCCAGATGTCGGGTACCATTGCTAGATGGTCATATTGATTAGTTTAGAAAATCATTCTAGAGCTACTAGCTTAGGATTCAAACCTATAAGGTCATACATATAAAAAGTTTCTAACCGATCATGATGGTAGATTAACGATTAAGAATTATTTAATGGTAAAATTATAAATATGATTAATAATTAACCTTTATAAATATTATAAATTAATAAGATGATTAATTAGTAATTAAATTTTTAATTGGCTTAATTTGATTAGGCAGAATGAATCTTGTATGTGATTATAGATCTGGCACCTAAGAAGCCTTCTCTGATGCTGTGGTGCGCTCAAGGACACTTACCTAAAATGGCTCAATGACTGAACCACTATGCGTTGCATTATGAGGGTCACTATGAATGATGAGTTTAGTTGCAAGTTCGAGGATACTCAGTTGGAGAAAATATTTCAAGTATTGAAAGAGTCCTTTAGTACACCTAATGATGTTGAAAGGTACAAGACCTCTTATACTATTTTCAATAGTCGGATGCATAGGAGGCATCAGTCACTGGTCATGTATTATACATGATTGAGCAGATCTAATATCCAAGCAAACTCAGGTTTTCATTACATGAGTAGCCAGAAAAGATGTGATTCCAAATTCTTCGCCCAAGTCCTACTTAGACTTTCTCGATCATTATAGAATGACGAAGCCTACAAAGAACTACCATGGTTTGCTAGGGTTGCTGTAAACTTATGAGAAGGATCACTAGCTTTATAAGGAACTGGTGAATATTGTTGGTAGGTCTACTTCTGGGTGATATCCCTTTAAGAAGAGAAGAAGAAAAAAAGAAGGTGCATCATGTTGGAGTGGCTCAGTCCATTCAGTCCAAGAAGTCCAAGACTGGCAAGAGTCAGATAGAGTACTTCTATTATGAGAAGCAGGGTCACTAGAAGAAAAATTATCCTCTTTATATTACTTTTCTTGACCCGAACAAGTCCAATAAAAGAAAGAAGCAAGTTATTATTGGACAAGGTAAATATATAATAACATCTTATAACTTCTCTATTTATGATACTACTACCCGGGTATAAGATATCGAAAGTCCAATTAATTTTATAATTCACTGCAGGGACTTCAGGTCAGTAGGAAATTTGAAGACAGTGAGAGTTTTCTGAATGTGGGAGATGGAAATCAAGTTCCAGTCTTAGCTTTAGGAATGTCAAGCTTGTTTTCAATTATTGTATTATCATTTTGAGTGATTGTCATTATTATCCAAAATTTTTATTAAATATTATTTCATAGGCCTTTTGGCCAAAGAAAGATTTAAATTTTAATAAAAAATAATATTTATAATATCATTATGAATGATGTTACTATGATATGTGGATAATTGGAAATGGCATCTATATACTACAATAACCTGTTAGCATAATGTACACTTCAAATAAATGTCCTAGAATAAATAATATCACTAATGCCTATCTATGGCACTATAAGCTCGGTCAATTAATAAGAATATGATAGATAGGTTAATAAAAGAGGCTATCATTGTTGTCAATGATTGTGAATCATTGCCGACCTATAAATCTTGCTTTCTAAGAAAAATGACCAAGTCATGTTTTACAAGAAAGGTGAAAGAGCTAATGAAGTTCTAAGTCTAATACATATTAATGTATTTGGGCCAATGAACATCAGTGCCAGAGATGGGTATAAATACTTCATTAAATTTATAGATAACCTATTTGTTGGGTTCAGGCTGACACAGCGGAAGAGGATTTCAAAAATTTTCATTATTGAAACCTAATCAGTTGGAACCCCAGACCTAAGGACCACTTGACCATGACAACTAATAAATCATAACTTTAGGATTATAGAGGAATACCTGGAGCACTATACTCCTTAATTTTCACAAGGCACACAAGTGTATGCCTTGCAGAAGTGATCCACACAGGAACCGGACCAAGGAGGCACTCCTATCAAGCTTGCTTATTTGATTAGGACTCTTTCCAGTAGCCTTCTTCCTTCAGCGACCTTCTCCCTTTATTGGAATCCCTACCCTTTATAGGGTACTCAGAGACCTCTCTGAATTCTCTCTCAGAATCTGATTATTCCTCCTATATCTCTTCATAGACTCTTGTCTTAAAATGACAAGCCTTCTCTTAAAGAAGACTTTTATCCTAAGAAGAAGAGAGATAGAAAAGATTTCTTACAGATCTTATTCGCATCAGAATACCGATTCCTTTATACTACTGAGTGAGGGGGTGCTTGATAAACCTTTTCCTTAGCCCTTGATCTGATTTATAATGATTAGATAGGACCCTTCAAGCAGAAGGAGTCCCTTGAGTGAAAGGTTTTATCTTGATATGCCACATCGTGCCACATCACTATGCCAAGAGACATATATCTATCTCTTCAATTTTCCAGCAATTTTCCACTTTTCATATGTCAAGTAACCAGTCAAAATTTGGTTAAGGGATGTGGAATTCCAAAGGTTGTATCAGAGAACCAGAAGCCTTTGAATAGAAGGACTTCTGGATTTATGATTGCATGCTAAACATGAAGGGATGCATCCTTTCATTTTTGTTGCCATACTTCTCCATGCCATAACCAACCTTTTGACCGATTAAGCCCAATTCAACTGGGCATGCGGATAAGGGAGAAAGGCCTAGCACTTATCTGGAATATGTGATTAAGTGGCAGAAGGACTCTTGGTCCTTCTGCACCCCTTAATCTTGGCGTATGCCAATATGGTGCCAAGAGTCCAATCCCCTTTAGACTCTTCCATAATCCAAGGATAATGTTCAATAAATTTCAAGTAAATATAGATAAATACTGTCCAATTAGGAATCAACCAAATCTAAGTCTCACTTAAATTGGTTAGCCCAAATAGCAAGAAAACTGACCCAATCTCATTAGATTAGGAGTTAGGTTAGCATGCATATGCTAGTATGCAAATTAGCTAGCCTATTAGGATCCAATGACCCTAACCAAAATCCAATTGACTTTCTTGCCAATTCCCTAGTGTGTGTGACCCTTTAGGCTCCACGTCTAGCTAGCAATAGGTCCAAGTCCAAGCTATTTCGATTTGATCAAAACTTATTGATCTAATTAGGTCAAATTGAGCTGATCCAAGTTGCTAATTCGAACCAACTTTCAATTGACTCATGAATCTAATCAATTTGATCAATAAAAACCTAAAAGATATGATTGACATCTTGCAATATGTCATGCCTACTTAGAAGATGAGGAATTTGATAAAAATTATTAAAATAATCTTCAGTGAAAAGTTACCATGCAATTCAATCCTTCGATCTCTCTCTGTCTTGAATAAGTGATGGGTATGGAGAATTGTCAAACCCTATCATTTAATCCTTTCAAATCTATATTCGATAATGAAGACTCGATTGATAAAAGATTAGAAACTTTTTCTAATCTCATCCTACTTTGATCAAAGACTTCCGAGTCAATAATCAAAGAGATTACATGGGATAAGTCCTCCTCTTATTAGGAATGATCGATTTCTTATTGATCCACACACATCCTTCATGCACAATCCACCATATCTGAGAACACCCTGTACATGACTCTTTGTCATGAACGAGTATGAACCAAATATAGCTTTAGTGCATAAGGAACCATGGTGATCTCAGATCCAAGGATCACTTGAACAACTCCCAAAATGAGAACCATCTTTTGACAAGTAGTAAGACCTCCATAAGATATTCTTAAGGTAGATCAGTTCAATGAACTCATACCCTAATGAGCACCCACATCCTTGTATTAGTGTCTCTATATAAGTGGCTATAAGACCAACTACCCTCTCCATCGAGCATATATAGGATGTGCTAGTCTTTCTAGAAATATCGATCCTCGAATGATGATCCAACAACTAGAAACATTATAGATTAGGATTTATAGAAACATAGATCTCATCATTATGATCTCTATCATAACCCCAATTTCATTATCTTAACCTATGGGATTCATCATAATCTTGATAAGATGCAGCGGTATGATGAATCAATAATTACCTTTATTAATAAGTAATATCATGCATGAGTTGGAAGATTATATAAATGCCCATACAAAGATTGGCTTTAAGGCACAATTCTTTCAATCTCCCACTTGCACTAAAGCCAATCATACTTGTATCTTACACCCATACAATCTAAGTAGTAATCAAACTACTACTATAGTAGTGCCTTGGTGAATGGGTCTACTATGTTGTTCTTTATATCTACTCATTCGATGATAACATCTTGTCTTTCTATTATCTCTCGAACGAGTTAGAAGCATCTTAGGATGTGCTTTGCTTTTGATGAGACTTTGGTTCCTTAGCTTGCGCAATAGATCCAATGTTATCACAACAAAGTGGCATCGATTGTTGTATAGCAAAACCATGCCCAATTCCATGATTAATTTCTTTATCCACAGCTTCTTTTGTAGCTTCACTTATAGCTATGTACTCTGCCTTAGTAACTGAATCAGTGATAGTTTGCTACTTTGTACTCTTCCAACTCACTACACCACCATATAGGGTGAAGACATACCTTGATATAGATTCGCTATCTTTAGATCTGATTGAAAACTAAAATCTGTATACCCTTCTAGTTTCAACTCTGATCTACCATATATTAAAAAAATATCTTTAGTCTTTCTCAGGTACTTAAGAATGTTTTTCATAGTTTTCAATAATCCTCCTATGGATCAGCCTAGAACCTACTTACTATGCCCAAAGGCATAAGCAACATCAGGCCTTATACAAACCTGGCATACATAATTGATCCTACAGCCAAAGCATAAGGAATCATACTCATCCTTTCTCTATCTTGTGGTGTCCTAGGAGTCATCTTCTTGGAGAGATGTATGCCTTGACTGATGGGCAAGTAACCTCTCTTACTTTCCCTCCATGTTGAATCTCTTCAATACTAAGTCGATGTACCTAGATTAAGAGAAGCCTAGCATCTTCTTAAATCTATCTCTATAGATCTTTATACTTAGTATATAAGATAACTCTTCCAAATCCTTCATGGAAATTGCTTTGATAGCCAAGACTTGATTGATTGCAACATGATATATCACTCCCAATGATGAGTATGTCATCAACATACAAAACCATGAAATAAGGGCACTCTAACTTGTCTTATTACACACACGGTTCATCCATATTCTTGATGAAACCAAACTCTTAGATCATCTTATCAAAGTGGATGTTCCAACTCATCGATGCTTGCTTCAATCCATAAATAGATTTCTTAAGCCTGCATACTTGGTTTGGTCTGTCACTTAAAACAAACTGCTCTAGCTACGACATATAGACTTTTTTCTTAAGATATCCATTAAGGAAAGTAGTCTTTACATCTATCTGCTAGATCTCATAGTCATAGTATGCAGCTATGGCAAACAATATCCAAATGTTATTAAGCATGGCTACTAGTGAAAAGTTTTATCATAGTAAGTACCATGTCTTTATCTAGAGCTGATGGGGGACGAAAATAAAATGATGAATGGAGAGTTTTAGCAAGCTAACTAGCAAGCAAACTTGAGCAATTAATTATCAAATAAATAGGCTAAATTAATCCAAGAAAAGAATTTTTATAAGGAGACTAGTTGATTTAATTTTTAAGTCTCGCAATGTAGATCTAGTTCGAAATAAGGATTAGGATCTTCATGGCAAGGAAACCATCACTGCTAGGACAAGTTAACCTTCAAATGATCAGATCTAATGAAGCTTAGGTAGAGTTTCCTACCAATAATGATGGCTAATTATTTGGTGGAAGAAGGAGCTCTCATCACTTAAGGATTGACGTCTAGAAGTTAAGATTGGCACTCTCTACTTTGAGACTCACCTTGGCCTTGATCCATGGTATGGAGACCTTCATCCTTGACCTAGGAACCTGAGAGAACTTGCAAAAAAATTTGGGGTTAGACATGGAAGAAGAATTGGAGTTGGAATGAAAACAATGAAAAAAAGGAAGAAGAAGAAAGTGGCCGGTGGCTTGGGACTTGGTGCTTGATCATAGATCCATCAATGGGCATCCCATCCTTTACTCCTTGAAAAAGCACTCTTCACTCTCAAACTCAAACTTAGAAAACTCTCATTCTCTCATTGGATAAGGATCTACATACTCAAACTAGCTAGAAAACTTTCACTCCAAACAAGAACTCAAGAAAACTAGAATATAAGGAAACAATCCTTTCATTAATTCAAATCATAGCATAGAATGAATACAATGAGAGCCTAGGGCCCTATTTATAGGCTCCAATGCTAGAAATTTTGTCCAAGGGTGTAGAGGAGGGGATAAGGATGAATTAGTTGGCTCCCAAATTTTTAGGTAAGTGGTTTAACTAAAAACAAATTATTGATAGAAAATTACAATCACTTGACATGTGGCATTCTAGAAGGTCTTCATGTGGTTGTCAAAAGTTGATGTGGAGGCTTAGGTGTCATTAGAGGTGGCACCCATATGTCACTTGTTGAAGGTATTTTTATGTTCCCCATAAAAGTCTTGATGTAGTGTAATTTCTTCTCTCCCAAAGTCTTGATGAGGTGTCCCCCATGTGAAAATTTTAGCTTCAAGTCTTGGCTTGAATTGAACATGAATGGCTTGAATTAGGCTTTGAAGAGGTGGCTTTCCATCATTCTTTGAGCTTAATTCGACTCATGAAAAATTATCTTCTTCCATGTGTTGACTCATGAGTATGCTTCAAGAAAATTTGGGACTTGTTTCATGGCTCAAGATTTTATTAACTATAGCTGCAAAAACAAAGTTAGTTAATCCAAGTATATATTCTTATTATTGATATCCCAATCAATTCTCCTAGGGTGGAAAAAAGGCTCGACTCCATCGAGTTGGAATTCATCTGGCTTTGGTGATACTCTAGGAGGTCAGGGGTCGATTCTTGTAAGTCCTCTCGAGTGATCCATGAATCTTTGGAATCAGGTTATCATTGCCAGTGAACCAAGTAGCGTTGATAGTCTTTGTTTTGAGTAGTGACAATCTTGTCATCTAAGATTTGCTCAATCCTATCTTGCTGCTTTGGTAATATGGCTGGTGGACACCCAAGGGCTGGTTCACTCTCAAAGGTGGAATCAGGCCTAAATAGCTCACTAGATATCATTGTTGGTTCCTTATACTTTACTAGATCTGAAATGTTGAAAGTGGAACTGATACCAAAGTCGGATGGTATATCTAGCACATATTAGGTCCAATTTTCCTTACTATTTTGAAAAGCACCTACACCACAAGCATAAATCATTTTGAGCTAATCAAGACAGTCTCCTTCCTGAAATTCTTTGGCTTTTTTTATCAAATTTAGCCATATGCTTGTTAATTTCATTGCTCAAAATTTGTTTTACTAATCACGCTATGCATATGACTCTCGTAATCATGGATACTTATGCATGGGACACCAATGATAAAAGACAAACGCAAATGATACTAAATGGTAAAAGACAAACAAAAACAAAACAAGCTCAAATGGACTTTATTATCTATGGACTAAACTTTTATTATTGGGCTAGGAAACACGTTCCTAATTCTAATATTCCCTAAATGGCTTTGAAGACTCCGGCACAAAACTTCAGGTAGGTGGTAGTGAATAATTTGGCTCCCAACATATGCCAAAGAGTCTTAATAAAGTAACTATTGAATATTATGGGACCAGATCAATGGTATGGTAGATGTCCCAGCCGGATGGGATAGAAGAGTGAATGAAACATAATGGTGGATCGGGATGGTGGGAGTTTAGAAATGGGGACAAGGGATAGAAAAAATGTTAGGAAAAATATTTTGCAGGGTTTTTAAAGTCTCTACAGCTTCTTGGGCTGATCCGTAGGGTTTTGTTCTTTGACGGTCAATACCCCAATAGGTGATCCTTCATCGATCTCTAAATCTAAACGTTCAATATCAATTAATTCCAGATCTTCTATGTTATCCTCAGATTGATCTCCATGGTTTTGTCTTGGATTTCATTTTGATCATTCATGTTGTTGATTTTTTTAGGATGGATAATTATTTTATCTTCAAGTAATTATTCTTGATCATATTCGTCCCTAAGATTAGACCAGCTTCATAAACTTCTTCCTTAAGTTCTTCAATGGGGTTAGGATTTCTCTTTCTAGCTTCATTTTGATAAGATTTGTTTTATTTCATTCTTTAATTCTTCAATTGGTTCAGGAGATATTCTCTAATTCTTAGTGGGTTCGTTCTTCCTCATCTGTTCTCATACTTATTAAATTTAGCAATATATTTAAATACAGTTTTATCATCTTGTCTCAATTTGTACCATTGGATTGGAAGATTTGCTTATAAGATTTGCCTAGGTACTTTTTCCCTCAACTTACTCTCTATATCTCTCAAAGTAATTATTTTATCTTCACTATAATAACTTTTATGCTTAACATGTTCCCAATATGACTTAGCATGTCGGACTAGCTTTAATTTGATAAATTGACATCTTTTTACTTCCGACATTTCATCAAATTCAAAGTACTGATCCAGTTTCTTCTCCCAAATGACATACAACTCAGGATTTCCATCAAAAGTGGGTGCATAGGGTTGATTGCTCCCAAAGACTCTCTCCTCCTAACTACAAAGCCTTGGCAGGGGTATTTAAGTTTATACTCAGGGGTGAGATCATGATAATGGGCTCTTGGACCAATGGGAGGTGATTTAGGATTAGTACGGGTCAAGCGATCTTTTTCGAGGTTCCCGATTTGATTATTTACTTGCCCTAACTCTTTGTTCACTTGTCCTAATTGTTTAGTTAGGGTATCAAATTTCTTAGTTAGGGTCCTCATAAAGAATTCAAGATTGGGATCCATGGATATGTGTACGACTGTTGGTATAGGGCTTCAGATCAAATGGGCAAGCAATACAAAACTAACTTCTAGATCTCCTAGACCCAAAAGTTCAAAATACAGGAATTGACTAAGTACTAGTTAAAGTTGTAATTACCTTTTCCATTGGCCAGGTAAGAGGTGGGGTTGCGGGAGGCTCCCCTCGCTTTCACGAGGTCCTAATTAAAAACCGCAAGTCCACTTAAGGCATTTGCCATTGGACCTCTTGCCTTAGACACCAATTTTAAGAAGTAAGTACAAACTCAACTAATATTTGGTCTCATCTTGCACTTGAACCCGACATGTGGGTGTCCCTAGTTTTAGGTTCCTACTAAATTCAATTATGGTATAGGTCAATGCAAATGTGGGTGATTATTTTGGGCAAGGAAAGGTAATAACCTCCTTTCCTTATGTTATGATTGAATTCCCTTAATTAGATTTAGGAATGGATGCACAAACAATTCACCAACTAGATAATACAATAACTAGTATTATAAATATATGATTCAACCCGAATTTTTACAAATTAAAATTCAAAAAAAAAAATTAAATTGAAAATTTTAGATTTTAAAGTCTAGATTTCATAAATCAAATTTAAAATTCAAATCTTGAATTAGGATTAAAATTCATTCTAGAAGTTAGAGTTGTTGCAAGATAGTTTCAGCCCTAACAACTTCTAGTCAACTGGTTTTAAAAAATTTGAAATTAAAATTTTAAAATTTTCAAAAAATTAAAATTAAAATTTTAATTATTAAATATTTTAGTAAATATTCTATATTCCAATTTGAAATTTAATTCCTGGAATTTTGTCAAGAAATTCGTTTTGAAAGCTTGTTGTAAAAGAAAATTTCAGCAGGGAACAACTTTCAACTAGCTAGTTTTAAAAACTTGAAATTTAATTTTTTAAAAATCAAAAATCCAAATAAAACTGATTTGGTTAACTCTCATACAAAAACTCTTGGATTTTAAGTTTTGACTCGATTAACTCAAATTTTGGTTGAGAAGGTAGTTTGAAAAAGTTGCTAGAAGGTTCCAGCAGTTTAGTTAACTCATAACAACCTGAATTCAAATTTCAAATTCTAAATTCTAAATCCTTCTAAAATTAAAAATTATGGTGGAAAATAATAAAAATCGAAATCTGTATCTCAGATCTAAAATTTAAAATTTTATAAAAAAATATTTTTATATTTTTTTGAAAATTAAATGAAATGGAAGGCGGAAACAGAATTCTGGATAGAACTTCAAAAATGATCTAAGAACTCATATTTTAAATCTAGAAATAAATGGAAAATATTCTTTTGAATTTTATATTTCAATCCAAAATACTAAGATAAGAGAAAAGTATTTTTGGATTTTTTGTGATGTGAGAAAAATTACTAAAATTCATAAAATATTCAGGTGAATACTAGAATAAAAATTTCAGCAATCAAATACTTGACCTAGTAAACCATAAGCCTTGATACCAAAAAATTGATGGGGGAAGAAAATAAAATGATGAATGGAGAGTTTTAGAAAGTTAACCAGCAAGCAAACTTGAGTAGTTAATTATCAAATAAATGAGCTAAATTAATCCAAGAAAAGAATTTTTATAAGGAGACTAGTTATCTAATTTTTATGTCCCGTAATCTAGATCTAGTTCAAAATAAGGATTAGGATCTTCATGGCAAGGAAACCATCACTACTAGGGCAAGTTAACCTTCAAATGATTAGATCTAATAAAGCTTAGGTAGAGTTTTCCCACCAACAGTGATGTCTAATTATTTGGTGGAAGAAGGAGCACTAATCACTCAAGGATTGAGATCTAGAAGTCAAGATTGGCACTCTTTACTTTGAGACTCACCTTGGCCTTGATCCATGGCATGGAGACCTTCATCCTTGACCTAGGAACCTGAGAGAACCTGAAAAAATTTGGGATTAGACATGGAAGAAGAATTAGAGTTGGAATGGAAACAAATAAAAAGGAAGAAGAAGAAAGTGGCCGGTTGCTTTGGACTTGGAGCTTGATCATAGATCCATCAATGAATGTCCCATCCTTTACTCTTTGAAAAAGCACTCTTCACTCTCAAACTCAAACTTAGAAAACTTTCATTCTTTCATGGTAAGGATCTACATACTCAACTAGCTAGAAAACTTTCACTCCAAACAAGAACTCATAGTTGCTATACAACAATCGATGCCACTTTGTTGTGATAACATTGGAGCTATTGCGCAAGCTAAGGAACCAAGGTCTCATCAAAAGCAAAGCACATCCTAAGATGCTTCTAACTCGTTCGAGAGATAATAGAAAGACAAGATGTTATCATCGAATGAGTAGATATAAAGAACAACATAGTAGACCCATTCACCAAGGCACTACTATAGTAGTAGTTTGATTACTACTTAGATTGTATGGGTGTAAGATACAAGTATGATTGGCTTTAGTGCAAGTGGGAGATTGAAAAAATTGTGCCTTAAAAGCCAATCTTTGTATGGGCATTTATATAATCTTCCAACTCATGCATGATATTACTTATTAATAAAGGTAATTATTGATTCATCATACCGCTGCATCTTATCAAGATTATGATGAATCCCATAGATTAAGATAATAAATTGGGGTTATGATAGAGATCATAATGATGAGATCTATGTTCCTATAAATCCTAATCTATAATGTTTCTAGTTGTTGGATCATCAATTCGAGGATCGATATTTCTAGAAAGACTAGCACATCCTATATATGCTCGATGGAGAGGGTAGTTGGTCTCATAGCCACTTATATAGAGACACTAATACAAGGATGTGGGTGCTCATTAGGTTATGAGTTCATTGAACTGATCTGCCTTAAGAACATCTTATGGAGGTCTTACTACTTGTCAAAAGATGGTTCTCATTTTGGGAGTTGTTCAAGTGATCCTTAGATCTGAGATCACCATGGTTCCTTATGCACTAAAGCTATGTTTTGGTTCATACTCGTTCATGACAAAGAGTCATGTACAGGGTGTTCTCAGATATGGTGGATTATGCATGAAGGATGTGTGTGGATCAATAAGAAATCGATCATTCCTAATAAGAGGAGGACTTATCCCATGTAATCTCTTTGATTATTGACTCAGGAAGTCTTTGATCAAAGTAGGATGAGATTAGAAAGAGTTTCTAATCTTTTATCAATCGAGTCTTCATTATCGAATATAGATTTGAAAGGATTAAATGATAGGGTTTGACAATTCTCCATACCCATCACTTATTCAAGACAGAGAGAGATCGAAGGATTGAATTGCATGGTAACTTTTCACTGAAGATTATTTTGGTAATTTTTATCAAATTCCTCATCTTCTAAGTAGGCATGACATATTGCAAGATGTCAATCATATCTTTTAGGTTTTTATTGATCAAATTGATTAGATTCATGAGTCAATTTGAAAGTTGGTTCGAATTAGCAACTTGGATCAGCTCGATTTGACCTAATTAGATCAATAAGTTTTGATCAAATCGAAATAGCTTGGACTTGGACCTATTGCTAGCTAGACGTGGAGCCTAAAGGGTCACACACACTAGGGAATTGGCCAAGAAAGTCAATTGGATTTTGGTTAGGGTCATTGGATCCTAATAGGCTAGCTATTTTGCATACTAGCATATGCATGCTAACCTAACTCCTAATCTAATTAGATTGGGTCAGTTTTCTTGCTATTTGGGCTAACCAATTTAAGTGAGACATAGATGGTTGATTCCTGATTGGGACAGTATTTATCTATATTTACTTGAAATTTATTGAACATTATCCTTGGATTATGGAAGAGTCTAAAGGGGATTGGACTCTTGGCACCATATTGGCATACGCCAAGATTAAGGGGTGCAGAAGGACCAAGAGTCCTTCTGCCACTTAATCACATATTCCAGATAAGTGCTAGGCCTTTCTCCCTTATCCGCATGCCCAGTTGAATTGGGCTTAATCGGTCAAAAGGTTGGTTATGGCATGGAGAAGTATGGCAACAAAAATGAAAGGATGCATCCCTTCATGTTTAGCATGCAATCATAAATCCAGAAGTCCTTCTATTCAAAGGCTTCTGGTTCTCTGATACAACCTTTGGAATTCCACATCCCTTAACCAAATTTTGACTGGTTACTTGACATATGGAAAGTGGAAAAATTGCTGGAAATTGAAGAGATAGATATATGTCTCTTGGCATAGTGATGTGGCACGATGTGGCATATCAAGATAAAACCTTTCACTCAAGGGACTCCTTCTGCTTGAAGGGTCCTATCTAATCATTATAAAATCAGATCAAGGGCTAAGGAAAAGGTTTATCAAGCACCCCCTCACTCAGTATATAAAGGAATCGGTATTCTGATGCGAATAAGATCTGTAAGAAATCTTTTCTATCTCTCTTCCTTTTAGGATAAAAAGTCTTCTTTAAGAGAAGGCTTGTCATTTTAAGACAACAGTCTATGAAGAGATATAGGAGGAATAATCAGATTCTGAGAGAGAATTCAGAGAGGTCTCTGAGTACCCTATAAAAGGGTAGGGATTCCAACAAAGGGAGAAGGTCGCTGAAGGAAGAAAGGCTACTGGAAAGAGTCCTAATCAAATAAGCAAGCTTGATAGGAGTGCCTCCTTGGTCCGGTTCCTGTGTGGATCACTTCTGCAAGGCATACACTTGTGTGCCTTGTGAAAATTAAGGAGTATAGTGCTCCAGGTATTCCTCTATAATCCTAAAGTTATGATTTATTAGTTGTCATGGTCAAGTGGTCCTTAGGTTTGGGGTTCCAACTGATTAGGTTTCAATAATGAAAATTTTTGAAATCCAGTCTTCCGCTGTGTCAGCCTGAACCCAACAAATAGGTTATCTATAAATTTAATGAAGTAGTTATACCCATCTCTGGCACTGATGTTCATTGGCCCATATACATTAGTATGTATTAGACTTAGAACTTCATTAGCTCTTTCACCTTTTCTAGTAAAACATGACTTGGTCATTTTTCTTAGAAAGCAAGATTTATAGGTCGGCAATGATTCACAATCATTGACAACAATGATAGCCTCTTTTATTAACCTATCTATCATATTCTTATTAATTTGACCGAGCTTATAGTGCCATAGATAGGCATTAGTGATATTATTTATTCTAGGACATTTATTTGAAGTGTACATTATACTAACAGGTTATTGTAGTATATAGATGCCATTTTCCAATTATCCACATATCATAGTAACATCATTCATAATGATATTATAAATATTATTTTTTATTAAAATTTTAAATCTTTCTTTGGCCAAAAGGCCTATAGAAATAATATTTAATAAAAATTTTGGATAATAATGACAATCACTCAAAATGATAATACAATAATTGAAAACAAGCTTGACATTCCTAAAGCTAAGACTGGAACTTGATTTCCATCTCCCACATTCAGAAAACTCTCACTGTCTTCAAATTTCCTATTGACCTGAAGTCCCTGCAGTGAATTATAAATATTAATTGGACTTTCGATATCTTATACCCGGGTAGTAGTATCATAAATAGAGAAGTTATAAGATGTTATTATATATTACCTTGTCCAATAATAACTTGCTTCTTTCTTTTATTGGACTTGTTCGGGTCAAGAAAAGTAATATAAAGAGGATAATTTTTCTTCTAGTGACCCTGCTTCTTACAATAGAAGTACTCTATCTGACTCTTGCCAGTCTTGGACTTCTTGGACTGAATGGACTGAGCCACTCC
The DNA here is from genome assembly GCA_021397845.1 of Areca catechu. Classification (NCBI taxonomy): domain Eukaryota; kingdom Viridiplantae; phylum Streptophyta; class Magnoliopsida; order Arecales; family Arecaceae; genus Areca; species Areca catechu. Next base: position 57,677,293 of record CM038042.1, read on the forward strand.
AACATGATGCACCTTCTTTTTTTCTTCTTCTCTTTCTTAAAGGGATATCACCCAGAAGTAGACCTACCAACAATATTCACCAGTTCCTTATAAAGCTAGTGATCCTTCTCATAAGTCTACAGCAACCCTAGCAAACCATGGTAGTTCTTTGCAGGCTTCGTCATTCTATAATGATCGAGAAAGTCTAAGTAGGACTTGGGCGAAGAATTTGGAATCACATCTTTTCTGGCTACTCATGTAATGAAAACCTGAGTTTGCTTGGATATTAGATCTGCTCAATCATGTATAATACATGACCAGTGACTGATGCCTCCTATGCATCCGACTATTGAAAATAGTATAAGAGGTCTTGTACCTTTCAACATCATTAGGTGTACTAAAGGACTCTTTCAATACTTGAAACATTTTCTCCAACTGAGTATCCTCGAACTTGCAACTAAACTCATCATTCATAGTGACCCTCATAATGCAACGCATAGTGGTTCAGTCATTGAGCCATTCAGGTAAGTGTCCTTGAGCGCACCACAAGCATTCAGAGAAGGCTTCTTAGGTGCCAGATCTATAATCACATACAAGATTCATTCTGCCTAATCAAATTAAGCCAATTAAAAATTTAATTACTAATTAATCATCTTATTAATTTATAATATTTATAAAGGTTAATTATTAATCATATTTATAATTTTACCATTAAATAATTCTTAATCGTTAATCTACCATCATGATCGGTTAGAAACTTTTTATATGTATGACCTTATTGGTTTGAATCCTAAGCTAGTAGCTCTAGAATGATTTTCTAAACTAATCAATATGACCATCTAGCAATGGTACCCGACATCTGGATAGGTCGAATAATGGTAAAGCAAAATTCAAGAATCCAAGCTATGATTACTGTATAATTCATACCTTTGACCTAATACTCAAAGATAAATTTAGAGTCAATTACTAACTCTGAATAATGCATCCAAATATATCTCAACTTGCTAAATCCTATGATTTTTCATAAGGATTATCCTAGCCAAGGCTTTGCTAAATTGAAACACTAACGAGCATCTATCCAACAAGTTAGAGTGGTCATTCCCTTCTTGACTCAATACTGATTTAACAAGTACTTGACTGTATCCAAAAACCTTCTATCACTGTGTTGACTCCGTTATTGATTTTGATGATAAGCAAAATGCTTAAGTATAAGTTGAGTACTAATGATTTCTTTGAAGTATGTTTTTATAGAAAAAGGTGCTCATCAATTTGATGAATGTTATTTGATTGAAGAAGTCAAAGTTTAGATGAAAGATCTGCTCAAAGAAGACTTGAACAGTTGAAGATTACTTGAATGGATACTTGAGTTCAACATAGACTTGATTCAGTACAAGTTTATGTAAAGATCTCAGTGAAGTGTCGATACATGACACCAAGTCTCGACACATAACAGTGAAGTATTGACTCAAGCAGGTTTGCAAAGAAAGTTTCAGATGGCACGACTGAAGTGTCAACACAAGGACTTGAAGTATCGATTGGAAGTGTCGACTCAAATTGTCAACACATGGACTTGAAGTGTCGACTCAAAGTGTCAACACATGGATCAGCTCATCGCTTGAGATATTTTGGTCACAGAACTTGCTGAAGTTGAAGATCTGATGAAGTGTTGATACATGGATGCCAAGTATCGACTCAAAGTGTCGACTCACCTGAAGAAGTATCGACACATCTGAGATTTCTAGAAAGATACATTGAAGATATTTAAACTAGGTGTCGACTCAAGAAGTTCAAGTGTTGACCTGAAGTGTTGACTCACAGCCTAAAGTGTCGACACATGGATTTCTGGAAACCATAATGACTAGTTTTTCAAACACATAACTCGTCCCTCTTGGTTCCCAACAGCTAGTTTTTTGTGTCTAACAGCTAGAAGCTGGATTTAAGACCTTGGAAAGGTATTTATATGATCTAAATCAAATCAAAATGAATAATGATTAAAGGAATGAAAAAAAATAACCAAGAGAGAAGAAAAGAGAGCATTCACTCCTATTCATTGAGTTCAACCACTTTCAAGCAAGAAGAAGCCTTCAAGCATTCAAGAACCTTCAAGAGCATTAAAGATCAATCATTCTTGAGCAATCAAAGAGGTTTTATCAAGTTGAAAGCATCACAACAATAAGCTTCAAAGAGATAATCACTTTTTATTAGAAAGCTTTTATTGTTCTTTACTTCAAAACCTTATTTGTTGTAAGGGTTCTTGGTTAGCCGATTGCAAAACTAAGGGAGGTTATTGATGAGCCTTTAAAAATCAATTAGGTTCTTGGTTAGCCCAAAACCAAGGGAAGTTGGTGGTGAGCCTTAAAACCATTTAGGTTCTTGGTTAGCCCGTAAAACCAAATGAGGTTTTGACTTGTAAGCCTTGTAAAACAAGTCGAGTTTTGATTAGTGAGCCCATATAACTAATTGGCTATAATCGGTTGAGATTATAGTAAATCTCCAAGAGGATCTTTGGGAGTGGATTAGGTGCATTGGATAGCACCGAACCACTATACTTCTTTGTGTTTGTGATTGCTTGTCTCCTCTACTTGCTCTTACTTTTATTGCTTTATTTTTCGCTGCACACTTATTTAAGAGCAATTCATTTGCATTCATGGTACTTAGTTTAATTGTTGAATTGGATCACACACTCTTACATTTCATCAAATAATTTTTAGAGACCCAATTCATCTCCCCTCATGGGTTGCTTACTGGGCAACAAGTGATATTAGAGCCCTGTTCTCAGTTTATAGGTCTAACCACCTTGAGTAAAGATCTATGGCAGCCCGTATTGGTACTAGTGTAGTTGAGGGACAAGTCTCAAATAGACCTTCATTTTTCAATGGATCAATTATACTTATTGAAAAACTAGAATGAGAATATACATGCATTCTATTGATTATAACTTGTGGAAGGTAGTTGATAAAGTTTCACTTATTTCTTCGATTGTGGTTAATGGTGTTTCCATCCCAAAGCTTGAAGAGGATTGGGATAAAAATGACATTAAACAATCTAAGATCAATGTGAAAGCAATGATTCTTTTTTATTATGCATTAGATCCTAATGAATTTAATAGGATATCTACTTGCACATCAGCCAAAGAAATATGGGACACACTTGAAGTTATCCATGAGGGTACCGATCAAGTGAAAAATACTAAAGTGAATATGTTAGTGCACACATGAAATATTTCGAATGGAACCTAATGAATCTATCACTGATATGTACACTAGATTTACAAATATTGTAAATAGAATGAAAAGTTTAGGAAAGTAATGTCTAATGCTGATCTTATCAACAAAATCCTCAGGTCACTTCCAACATCATAGGATCCGAAGGTGACCACCATCCAAGAGGCTAAAGATGTTGACAAGCTACCATTGGAGCAGCTGGTAGGATCGCTCATGACTTATGAGCTGAATTTGAAGCAAAAGTCTATGGATATAGATAAAAAGAAAAGGAGATTGTATTCAAATCTACTATATAAGAAGAATCCTCAATTGATGAATCCGAAGATGAAGAAGAAGATGAAAGTGAAGAAGCACTTCTTGCAAGAAAATTTAGAAGGTTCATGAAGAGAAGAAAGTTTCCTTACAAGAAGAGTTCCAATCAACCAAAAAAGGAAAAAGAGAACGAGAAAGAAAAAGAAAAGAAAAGGAGAAGGAGATACCTACATGCTTCGAGTGTAAGAAGCCGAGACACTATAAACTCGACTGCCCTCTCCTAAAGAAGTCAAGGAAGAAGCTAAGGAAGAAGGCAATGTGGCCATCTAGAGTGATAGTGAGGACTTCAGTTCAGAAGAAGAGCAGGCTGAATTTGCAAACCTATGTCTTATGGCACATCAAAAACAAGAAGAGGTAACATCTGATACAAAATAGATTTTATTTTGATAAATTAAGAAATACTTTTGATGAACTAATGCATGATTACAAATTAATTTTATCTGAAAATAGAAAACTGAAAAAGCATGCAAATAGTTTTTCTCATGAAAACAATTCTTTATTAAGTGAAGTTAGTGATTTAAAAACTAAACTAGATGTTTTAGAAAAGAAAAAAAATGCTTTAATAATAAAAATGATGTTTTAAAAGACCCAAAACTATCATTTCAGATGGTGATCTTTTAAAGAAAAATAAGGTTTTAGAATTAGAAAATGAAAAGTACAAAAATGAGCTTGACAAAATCAAGCCTTTCGTTGAAAAGTTTACCTATAGTTCAGAAAAACTAAATCTTCTTTTAAATAGCTAAAGAGCAATTTTTAGCAAAGCAGGATTGGGCTATAGACCCCAAAAATAATAAAAGTATTTCAAAAATATTTTTGTACCCACATCATCTAGCATAATTGTTTTTCATGCAAAAACAAGGTCATAAATCTTTTCAATGTAATATGAGAAAAATTAATACTTATGAAAAAGTTTGGTTTCCAAAAGGAATCAATTTAAGTGCTAACCCTAAAGGATCCAAATTGGCTTGGGTACCTAAAAACCAAGGTTGATTTGTATTGCAGGTGTGTCTTGCAACCAAGGAGAACAAAAGACTTTGATATCTTGATAGTGGTTGCTCAAGGTACATGATGGGAGATGTGAAGCAATTCACCTCTCTTGAAGCAATGAATGGAGGGAGTGTGACCTTCAGGGATAATGGTAAAGAAAAAATCATTGGCATTGTAAGGTTCATATTACTCCTTCTACATGTATTAGCAATGTACTCTTAGTTGAAGGTTTAAAGCATAATCTTTTAAGTATTAGTCAATTTTGCGATAAAGGTTTTCAAGTTATTTTTAAATCATCTTATTACATGATTGCTAGTCCAGATAAAAATGGAGTACAATTCATTGAAAAAAGCATGGTAATATTTATTTAGTAGATTTAGATGATCTATCTTTGCCTAATGGAGAATGCCTTGTTGCAATGAATTACTAAAGATGAGACTAGTTGGCTTTGGCATAGAAGACTAGGTCATGCTAGTATGTATCTACTTTCAAAACTTTGCAAAAAGATTTAGTTAGAGATTTGCTAGAACTTTGTTTTGAAAAAGATAGAGTTTCCAAGCATGTCAATTTGGAAAACAAGTTAAAACTTCTTTCAAGCCTAAAGATTTTGTTACTACTAGTAGGCCACTAGAACTACTTCATATGGATCTCTTTGGAATAACTAGAACATCAAATCTAGGAGGCAAGAGATATGGATTGTTTATAGTGGATGATTTTTCAAGATTTACTTAGGTTTTCTTTCTAGCACATAAAGAAGAATCATTTTGCATTTGTAAAATTTTACCGAAAAGTTTCAAATGAAAAAGGTGTTTCAGTTATTTACATACGTAGTGATCATGGTTCTGAATTTGAAAATCAGGATTTTGAAAGTTTTTGTAGTGAAAAAGGTATAGAACACAATTTTTTTGCACCTAGGACACCTCAGCATAATGGGGTAGTAGAAAGAAAAAATCATACTTTATAAGAAATGGCATGTACTATGCTTGGTGAAAATGATTTGCTAAGATATTTTTGGGCTGAAGCTATTAATACTTCCTGTTATATTTTGAATCGAGTTTTAATCCGCCCTATTTTGAAAAAAACTCTTTATGAACTTTGAAATCAAAGAAAACCAACTTTAAAGTATTTTCGAGTTTTTGGTTGTCAATGTTTTATCTTAAATAATGGCAAAGATAATCTTGAAAAATTTGATGCCAAGTCTGATGAAGGTATCTTTTTAGGATACTTTACATCAAGCAGGGCATACAGAGTTTTTAACAAAAGAATCCTAGTTATAGAGGAGTCTATACATATTGTTTTTGAAGAGTCTACTAACAAATCCTCCAGAAAAGAGGATACTTCTGATGCATGTGCAGGTGCTGATAAGCTTTAAAAGTTGACATTGAATGATCAACCCTCTTAGCCAAGTGAAGAAGATCAAGACAAAAATGAGAAAAGTGAAGACACTCCAAAGCACCAAGATCTACCTAAGGAGTGGAGGTATGCTCATGGACATCCTAAGGAATTAATCATCGGTGATCCATCTAAAGGGGTAAGAACTTAAGCCTCATTAGAAATGAATGTGATTATATAGTTTTTGTTTCTCAAGTAGAGCCTAAATGTTTGAAGATGCTAAAAAAGATCCTAACTGGATAAATGCTATGTAAGATGAATTAATTCAGTTTGATAGAAATAATGTCTGGACATTAATAGAAAGACCATCTAGTGTTTCTATTATTGGCACTAAATGGGTGTTTAGGAATAAGTTAGATGAAAATGGAATTATTGTTAGAAATAAAGTTAGGCTAGTTACTAAAGGCTATAATCAGGAGGAAGGAATTGATTTTGATAAAACTTTTGCTCCTATTATTAGACTTGAGGCAATTAGACTACTATTAGCATTTGCTTGTTATATGAATTTCAATTTTTTTCAAATGGATGTTAAAAGTGCTTTTCTAAATGATTTTATAATAGAAGAAGTTTTTGTTGAACAACCACCTGGATTTGAAAATCATGCACATCCTGATTCTGTTTTGTTTTTAAATTGTACAAGACACTTTATGGTTTAAAGCAAGGATCCCGAGCATGGTATGAACGACTCAGCAATTTTTTATTTAAAATGAATTCTCTAGAGGCTATGTTGATAAAACTTTGTTTCTAAAGAAGAAAGATGATGATTTTCAGTAGTGCAAATCTATGTTGATGATATTATTTTCAATGCTACTAATGAAATTCTTTGTCGAGAGTTTGCTAAGCTAATGCCTGGTGAGTTTGAGATAAGCATGATGGGATAACTCAAAGATTTCTTTCTCAAACTCTAATCAAACAAACTAAAGATGGAATCTTCATCAACCAAGCTAGGTATACAAGAGAAATTCTAAAGAAGTTTGGGATGGATACTACTAAGTCAATAGGTATGCCTATGAGCCCCTCTTGTAAACTTGATAAAGATGAGCATGGTAAATCTGTAGATCAAAAATTAATATAGGTATGATTGGCTCTTTATTGTAATAACTGCTAGTAAACCAGATATAATGTTCGGTGTATGCAAGTGTGCTCGTATCAGTCTGAACCTAAAGAATCACATCTTTGGCTGTTAAGTGCATTATTAGATATCTATCTGGTACATTTGATATTGGCTTATGGTATTCTAGAGATTCATCTACTGAATTAATTGGATATTCTGATGCTGATTTTGCTGGATGTAAATTAGATGGAAAAAGTACTAATGAAACTTGTCAATTTCTTGGAGTTAACTTAATCTCCTGGTTTAGCAAGAAACAAACTTCATTGCACTATCTATAGCTGAAGCTGAGTATATTGCAGCAGGAAGTTGTTGTGCTCAAATCTTGTGGATTGAGCAACAACTTGAAGATTTTCAAATCAAGTTAACTAGTATACCTATAAAATATGATAATATTAGTGCTATTTGCTTGACTAAAAATCCTTTTCAACATTCTAGAAGTAAACATATTAAAATTAGGCATCATTTTATTAAAGATCATGTTGAAAATAATGATGTTGTGCTTGAATTTATTTGTATTGAATTATAATTAGCTGATATTTTGACTAAGCCTCTCCAAGAAGATCGGTTCAGTATGATTAGAAGAGAACTCGGGATCATTAATCCTTTTGATTGAGAATTTTTCTATCTTTGACTCAAAAATCAATTTGACATCAATCATATTCAATTATCTTTAATTTCATTGAATTTCAGAGATTTTGATCTTCCTATCATTTTCTTTTTTTCAGTTTTTAAGTCGTGTCGATAACTTTATGTGTCAACACCTTCATGTGTTGACACTTGGACCTGTGTCGTGAGTCGACACATGAATGGCAGAAGATCGAGAATAAAGTCGGATTTGGTCATTTTCTTTGGCACTTTTCTCTCAAATTTGTGCCGACACTTGCCCTAGAACAGTTCCAACTGCCATTTCCGTCCAAAATCTCGCCAAAAACCCTCTCAAATCCCGTTCTAGATGATTCTTGGTTCAGTTTTGCCACTTTTCCTCCTTAGATTTTTTATTTTGGCTGTTGAAACCCTAGTTCCCTCCTTTTAGTGTTCAATCCATGATTTTGAGGAATGGGATCCCGAAAGTAGGTTGTTCGTCGCCCTTGGCCATCCAATCAGGAAGAAGAGTGAAGAACCAAAGCAAGACATGAAGCTAGAGCTCCAGATCCACCTGTTCGCCACTATTCACTGCATCCAGTCAGATGAGCTCGAAGACGGTTGTCAGAGGATACCTTGTGGATTTTAGTTTTGTCGACCAACAGCACTTTAGGATTGGACAGTGGATTAGAGATGCTGGTTTAGTTTCATTCGATTCATTATCTAAGAGATTCTACCCAAGGCTCATACGAGAGTTCTATGGATCTTTAGCCTGTAGAAGTGATGGCTGGATAGCTCATGTCAGAGGTAGGGATATCCTCATGACTTCAGAGATATTGAGCAGGGTATGGGATATTCCTATGACTGGTTCAGTAGTTCATAGTCTGATTGATAGAGTGAGTGGACTCCAATGCATATTTGAGTCAGATATTTTGCCTGAGGGAGCCACTATGCCTGCATCCCGTTTGTCTGCCGAGATAAGACTTCTGCATCATATTGTTGCCCGGAATCTTCTACCGAAGACCTGCCATTTTGATTACATCATTGAGAGAGAGTTGCTTGTGATGGTCTCATTGGTTGAGCACACACCCGTCTGCCTTCCGGTACTCATGATACATTAGATGACAGAGGCTTCGACAAGTTAGAGACTCTGCTTACCTTATGGGATGGGGTTGACACTGCTGTTTAGAGAGTATGGTGTGAGCTTTGATGATGAGCCCTTCCGGATCTTCTACATACTGATGTCTATGACATCAGGTCTCGACACCAGATGGGATATCAGCTGTTCAAAGGCTAATGGAGACGAAGAGTATTTTGTCAGGCCGATGACAGAGATGATAATGCTACAGAGGAGGAGCGTATACTTTCCAGCGAGGCAGGACCTATAAAGGCACCTCTTCTAGAGAGTCAGCCTAAGCTAGCAGCATAGCAGAGTCTGCTTCTTAGTTTGAGCCTACATCTCAGCCTCAGCTAGCTCAGTCAGATGCTCTAGGAGTTTCAGAGAGTTTGATGGACAGAGTCAGTCACATAGAGACAAATATCTTGATTATTAGATAGCGACTTTACAGCTTTATTATGGAGACGAGAGACAGCCACAAAGGATTGAGTGATGGCATCTCTGCTATCTTGACTGCACTGTCCAGACCTTCTTCTGGGGGTGTTCCAGATTCTACTCCAGCTCCACCTGCTCCAGTACCAGTTATGGATGATAGTGATGATAGTGATAATGAGGAGACTGACTCTGACGGTTTTGACTTTGCTGACTTGATTTCAGAGCCAATGGCAGAGGTGGTAGTAGACTTGCCTAGGGTCCCATTCGAGATTCTTTCAGTTCACCCACTCAGACTCCTGTTCTATCTACTCCACCATCTAGATCCGATGATCATGCTCCTATACCTATTCTTTCATCTGTTGTTGATTCACCTATCATTGATACCCTCATCATTGACACTCTTATTGTTGACTCACCGATTACAGATACACCTCTTTTTCTTTAGCTGATACGTCTATCGTTGATACGCCTATCATTTCTTCATCTGATACACCATTTTTGACACATACACAGTTGATACACCTACCCTTCATACATCCTCTCTTATTCGAGAGCTAGGTTTTTACACACCTGGCTTTCATTATCTTGATTTCGGTCCATCATTTGATCATACACCATATCTAACAGTTGTAGAGACTATCGCTTCGATCTGCTTTGTTCCTGTTGATGACATTGCCTCCACTCTTCTACTTCAGCTAAAGGTAGCATATGCTCGATGCAGAGGACATGGTCGTCGTACTCCTTCACGACCGACCAGCACCCGTCTTCGTGATCTCAGATCGATGTGGCCCCGAGTCCCTGCTTTCACTGATATATAGACCGATAGAGATCGGGTCTTCAGAGGATAAGGATTAGGACTGTATTTTTTATGTTTAGTTAGTTTGCTTTTCTGTATGTTTTGATGTTCTCTTTATATACAAAATTCTAACCTGGAATGAAATCTTATGTTGTACTTCATGTTATGAATAAAATGCATTAATTTCCTTCAATACTTCATTGTCTTTGTTTATGAATGATGGTTAAATGAATCTTTATGTTGTAATTCAATATTTTATCATAAATGACTTGCTTATTCTCTTCCTTTATTTTTAATGATAACAAAAAGGTGGAGTAATAAGACTAAAGTATAAATGTGCGGGGAGTAATAAGAGTAATAGTATAAATGTATTTGGAAATTCATGTTTAAAAATTCTTTTGAGAATTCTTTGAGCTTAAATTAAAAATTCTTTACAAAATTCATTAAGTAAGGGGAGCAATACCTCCTTTGTATTGAAAATCTATTTTGAATTAAATTTTATGTCAAATCTTCTCTTTAGATGTTTAAAAAAAGTTTACAATTTTATGAATCATCTATTCAGGGAGAGTCTAGTATATTGCTGAATTTGTCACTCCTAAGCATGTTTTCTTTTGGAGTATCAAGATACATGAATTTATATCTTATATATTCCAAGCTCTGATACTCTTAGCCATTATAATCTTGCTCTGATACACCCCTTCAATATCGCAATTGCCCTGATACACCTCCATTGCAATTAGCTCTCGCACCTTGAAAAGTTCTTTTGAAAGCTTTTTATGCAATTTATATTTAAAGCTTTTGTCATCATCAAAAAGGGGGAGATTGTTGACTCCGTTATTGATTTGATGATAAGCAAAATACTTAAGTATAAGTTGAGTACTAATGATTTCTTTGAAGTATGTTTTTATAGAAAAAGGTGCTCATCAATTTGATGAATGTTATTTGATTGAAAAAGTCAAAGTGTAGATGAAAGATCTGCTCAAAGAAGACTTGAATAGTTGAAGATTGCTTGAATGGATACTTGAGTTCAACATAGACTTGATTTAACACAAGTTTAGCTATTTATGTGAAGATCTCAGTGAAGTGTCGACTTAAAGTGTCAACACATGATACAAAGTGTTAACACATGACACCAAGTGTCGACACATGATAGTGAAGTGTCGACTCAAGCCGGTATGCAAAGAAAATTTCAGTTGGCATGATTGAAGTGTCAACACATGGACTTGAAGTGTCGACTCAAAGTTTGACACATGGATCAGCTCATCACCTGAGATTTTTTGATCACAGAACTTGCTGAAGTTGAAGTCTGGTGAAGTGTCGACACATGGATGCCAAGTGTCGACTTAAAATGTCGACTCACCTGAAAAAGTGTCGACACATCTGAGATTTCCAGAAAGCTACATTGAAAATATTTGAACTAGGTGTCGATTCAAGAAGTTCAAGTGTCAACCTGAAGTATCGACTCACAGCCTGAAGTGTCGACACATGGAGTTCTGGAAATAATAACGGCTAGTTTTCCAAATGCAGAACTCATCCCTCTTGGCTCCCAATGGCTAGTTTTTCACATCTAATGGCTAAAAACCAAATTTGATGCCTTGGAAAGATATTTATATGATCCAAATCAAATCAAAATGAATAATGATTAAAGGAATGAAAAAAATTAACCAAGAGAGAAGAAAAGAGAGCATTCACTCCTATTCATTGAGTTCAACCACTTTCAAACAAGAAGAAGCCATCAAGCATTCAAGAGCTTTCAAGAGCATTAAAGATCAATCATTCTTGAGAAATCAAAGAGGCTTCATCAAGTTGAAAGCATCACAACAATGAGCTTCAAGGAGATACCCACTTTTTATGAGAAAGCTTTTATTGTTCTTTACTTCAAAACCTTATTGTTGTAAGGGTTCTTGGTTAGCCTATTGCAAAACCAAGGGGTCATTAGTGAGCCTTTGAAAATCAATTAGATTTTGTGGTTAACCCGCAAAACCAAGGGAGGTTGGTGATGAGCCTTAAAATCATTTAGGTTCTTGGTTAGCCCGTAAAACCAAGTGAGGTTTTGACTTATGAGTCTTGTGAAAACAAGTCGGGTTTTGATTAGTGAGCCCGAAAAACTAATCGGCTATAGTCGGTTGAGATTATAGTGAATTTCTAAGGGGATCTTGGGGAGTGGATTTAGGTGCATTGGATAGCATAGAACCACTATACTTCTTTGTATTTATGATTACTTGTCTCCTCTACTTGCTCTTACTTTTATTGCTTTATATTTTTACTGCACATTTACTTAAAAGCAATTTATTTGCATTCATAGTACTTAGTTTAATTGTTGAATTGGATCACACACTCTTGCATTTCATCAAATAATTTTTAGAGACCTAATTTACCCTCCCTCTTGGGTTGCTTACTAGGCAACACACTAGATTAGCAATCTAGGTAGTTCAGTACTAAAGTACAATGAGTTGCTTGCCAAGTTATCATGATAGTTTCAAGTTAGAGATATATATATATATCCATATCCTTCCTACAAGATACTCTTGAAAGTAAAGTACTTCATAGAGTTGGTCACTGTTCAATAAGATGTACTCCTACACTACTTATACGCCATACTAGTGTCTCCACACTCGGTTAAGTGGATAACCAACCTATATGGTACACAATGATCTATTATTGATAAGCATTGTCATCCTAGGTAATAACATATCATTTGGTCATCAACCAATTTAAGAACCACTTGATAAATCCTCTTTTGTTAAACCATGCAGTTTTAAGGACTTCAATATTAAGTTCACAAGAAGATGATAAATAGTGTTGAGCTATCAAAAATAATATTACTTTATAAATAATTATATATATTTATAAGATAGCTTAACCATCTATATCTAGATGATTGGCTTTAGGAAACTTTTTCCAATAGTATATAGGATGCTTCTCCCAAATCTTTCATGGAAAACTTTTTAGATAGCCAAGTTTTGATCGATTGTAATATAGGGATATCATTCCCAGTAATAAGTATGTTATTAATATACAATATTAAGTAGATAATGACACTCCCATTTATCTTCTTATACACATATGGTTTACTGAAATATTTTGATGAAATCAAATTTCTTGATTGTTTAATCAAAGCAAATGTTCCAACTCCTCGAAGCTTTCTTTAATCTATAAATAGATTTCTTAAACTTGCATACTTGGTTCGGTTTTCCACTTGAAACAAATATTTTCGCTATGACATATAGAGTTCTTCCTCAAGATACCCATTAAGAAAGGCATCTTTACTTCCATTTACCAGATTTCATAATTATAATATGCAGCTATAGCAAGCTAAATCCAAATAGACTTGAGCATAGCTATTATCAAAAAAGTTTTATCATAGTCAATTCCATATCTTTGTTTGAAACCTTTTGCCACTAGCCTAGCCTTGTAGGTTTCTGCTTGGCCATCTACTCCAATCTTTTTCTTGAAGATCCATTTGCACCCTATTAAGTTTACTCCTTCATTTGTCAACCAAGGACAAAACTTGGTTAGATTATGGAGTTCATTTTAGATTTCATGGCTTCAAATCATTTGTCAGAGCTTTTACTCTTGATAGCTTCTGTATAGGTTACAGGATCATTATCCTAGATGATACTATCTTCATTATCATTCCAATGACAAAGCCATATCTAAGAGGTGTACCCCATACTCTCTCTGAACTATAGAGAGAAGGTGTATGTTATGGTTGTACTTGATTAATAGATATTAATGGTTGAGAAATTTCTTGTGGAATATCTCTAGGAGTAGGTTATAGGTTTTGAACTTCACTAAGTTCAAGTATCCTCTTACTGCATCCTTGGATAAATTCTCTCCAAGAATGTGGCATGCCTACGACGACAAAGACTTTTTATTCAGTAGGATGATAAAAGAGATGTCTAATATTCTCTTAAGGATAATCTATAAACCTATATTTATCAGTCCAAGCACTTAACGTATATCCAAAAATATTTTTAGCATATGCAAGACAATCATAAATCTTAAAATATTTGAGGCTTGGCCTTTTTTCTTTCCATAATTTATATAAAGTGCTAGTGACTGATTTTGATAGAACCCTGTTAAGGATACAAGCAACAGTCTCTAGGCCATAACCTTAGAAGAAACAGGAAGATATATGAAGCTCATCATGGACTGCATCATGTCTAACAGGTACGATTCCTCCTTTATGCTACATCATTTAGTTGTGGTGTATAAGGAGGCATCCATTCAAAGAGAATACTTTTGTTCTTAAGATGACTAAGAAATTCACTAGACAAGTATTCTTGTTCTTGATCAGATCATAGGATTTTAATACTTTTCTAGTTTATTTCTCAACCATACTTTGATACTCCTAAATTTTATCAAAGATTTCAGATTTTATATTTCATAAGATAAACATATCCAAACCTTGATAAGTCATCAGTGAATGTGATCAAATAAGAGTGTTGACATGGAACCTTCATCGATCGGGCAGAGCTGCTACATTGCCGGTTCGCTTCCCTTGATGGATACCTGCAAAATAGGTCCTTGACCAGATTTTCTTCGATGGGGGACACTCCGATGCCTAAGTTAGAGAGGGAGATTCTAGCAACAGAATGGAGAGTTTTTGAAGAGGAAGATAACGAAAGTATTTTCTTTTCCAGGCTTGTCTAACGTACCTTGGATGTCCCCTCCTACCAGTATTTATAGTTATCATGCCAGAGTATAGTTAGGCTCACCTGTCTATGGTTAGGATGGGGTTAATTAATTTATCCCATATATAACCATAGATGGTTGCCAGCCAGTTCTAGTCAGTCTGGAGTCATTGGAGCTGAAGTTAGTGGCCACATGGCCACCTCGATATAGTTATGATTGGAGGTAGTGGCCATGTGGTTGATCATAATAACCATACCCACGTTCAAATATTTGGGATCAACCGAGATTCGCTTCTGAGCTTCTTCTCCGGGAAGGGCTGGCATTGAATCGACGGACTATCTTCACATTTATCTCCTGCAAAATAAGCCGAAGATAACTCTGTCATTTGCATCGGTGTTCTTCCCTTCAGAATGGTTGTGAAATGAAGCGATGTTGTCTTCGGATCAGTATTCTTCGAATCGACCCTCTTTGGCTAATTTATAAAAGACTGGTCGGGAGCTGGTGGCAGTAGTCTTCGGGACTAATGCCTTCAGCTAGACCGAAGACTAGTCCCAGGTGCTTCGATTTAGATGATGGTTCAGAAGGAGTTTGGTGAGAGGTTGAGCCTATAATTAGTCCGTGTTACATTGACATATCATAACAATTTTCTCCCTCTCAGTTTTCAAAGCAATAATTTGCCTTGAAGAGTGAGAGTATTAATGGATTGTCATTTTTTGCTAAGAGGAGCGCAACCAGTGATGGTAAATCTTCGATCCGGTCGCCCGCCATAACTGATATCTGATTCAAAGATTAGGTTGAGGACAGGTGTCATCTTCTTATTGGAACATGAAAAGGCATGAGCCAGTCAAAGGGTTGCACCTTTTCTTTTTATTGCGATGATTTGGCCGATCTTTCAATTGGGATCTGGATAGAACATGGCCTCACCCTATCCTTTGGAGAAGGTATGGGCCTCTTTTCCACCATTAGATGAAGTCACGTGGATTAGGTCTCTTGTCTCTTCCCATGTCGAGTCAGCTTGACATCCCTTGGAGTTGCACGGCCATATTTGGTGGCTGCATATAGGGTGCAATGAAAGGAAGGAGCTTCTTCTCTCGAGGAGGCATGCTGAAGTGTCTCTTATCTCCTTATAAAGGGGGAAAGAGATCCTGTAGAAGAAGCTTCTCCATTCCTATTTGCTTTCGCTTTTTGTTCAGCCTTTCTTACTTCTAGTCCCCAGTTTCTTCCACAGGTAGGGTTTCCTTGCTTTTCCGTCTCTTTCTTATTTCAGCATGGTTAGGTCTTTAGAGATCCGTGTCGCTGACAGGATCTCCTCTAAGGGAGAGGCCGAGCCTTCGAACAGTTCAGGTCCTGTTAGGGATGTTGCCATTGAGATTAGACTAGAGCTGATCTCCAGTTCTGCTTCCCTCAAGAAGATAGCCCACCTTCGGGAATGCTATTGCCTTCCAGAAGACTTCCTTCTGATGCTCCCAAGACCTAAAGAATGGGTGAATTGGCCTCCCTCTGGGCGCATTGTTGTATACGAAGACCATTTAAAAGCCGATCTTTGTTTCCTGCTACACCCTTTCCTTCTTAGGATCTTTAACTTGTATCAGATTATTCTTGCACAGTTGACCTCAAATAGTATTTAGAATATCTGTGGGTTTTTGGTCTGTTGCCACATAGCCAACGTAAGGCTTAAGACCAGTTTGTTTACTTCCCTCTTCGTCTTGAAGAGAAATTTCCATGGCTATGGATGGTGGATCATTGGCCCTCGTCCTGGTCACAAAATAATGAAACATGCCTAGTGCCATCCATGGGTGGAAGGTCTAGAGTACATTCCTTATCGCTAATGCCTAACATGTTGGTATACGAGCGCTGTGCTTCCGCACCCTTGGAGTGGTGGCCAGTCTTCTTTTCCCGAAGCTGGCCATTAATGCCATATCGGCCCCAAAAAGCTGCTCCAGATTTGAAGCGTCGGCTTCTTTTCCTGAATGTGGTTATTAATAACCACATTCACCTCAGAAAGCTGCTCTGGGTTCGAAACAATGCTTCAACACATGATGCTTTTCAATTGGCTTGATATGGGGCATGGGACACATCCTCCACAAGCACGAATTGTCGTTAAATATGATTCATATTTCCAATTTTTGAGAGCTATTCAAGCAGTAGAGAAGTGAGCTCTTCGTTCCAGAGCCATCTTCATCCACGTTTTTCAAACTTCGAAGATGAAGTTCAGCCTTCACGAGCTCCGCGAGATGTCTTGCAAGAGGGCCACCGCTCGAAAGCCTGGAGAGGGACCTAGCACCAAGGTCCCCAAAGAGGGTGATGACTACTTCTGGAACCAGGAGGTGGCTCGCCTGGAGGAGAAGGTTCAAGCCCTCCAATCCCGATTGGAGGCGAACACGAGGGCCACTGTGGTGGTAGCGACAGTGGAGCAGGCTAGGAAGGAGGCAATGGAGGCGGTTGCCAAGTTCCAAGCATCCCAGGCCTTCTGGGATGAAGTTATCGAGGCCATCCAGGACTCTTACCATCGGGGGTTTCAGGAGCATAAAAGTAAAGCCATCTGCTTCTATGATCTAAAGGGGTCGAAGAACATCAGGCCCTCGATTTTGTACCCCGGATGGGAGAGTGATTCTGACTTCGAGGAGGAGTCAGAGGAAAAGGAGGAGGTGACCCCCTTTGAAGCCTCCAGAACACCCCATAGGGGTCTGACATCGCTCACCGATCTAGAAAGGGGTCGGTGACCAATCTTTAGATCTTCCTTTTCAGTTATCCCTCTTTTTTCTTTTTCTTTTTTTTTTTGACTGTACAGTTCTTTTCCTTATCAATCAATGAAAATACTTTCTTTTGAAATGATGTTAAGTGTGAGTTCTTTAACATAATTGATAGTAGAAGAGTCTTTCCGCTCCCTTAGATCGGACTTGCCAAAGGATCGCTGCCTTTGAACGGGACTCCATGGAGCTCCTTTTTGCCTAAGGATTGCTTGCAATTGGATATGGGTATATATGTCCCTCCGACTTGAGGTCACCATGGTAGCTTGCAAGCAACTCCCTGTGCTTTGGTGCCGGACTACCCGAATTTCTAATCCGGTGATAGAAGGTTTCTGGGTACAGACAAGTACTTGTGGGGCAGTGGTGGACCAAGATGGAATTGACCTGTCCAAATTGTTTGGATTGAATGTCTCGTAGTGTCTCAATTTAGCAAATCCTCGACTGAGGTAGTCCCAGAGAGGAGTCACTGAACTTGCAAGGTTGAGACATGTTGTGGATTGACTCAGTTAGGGTTGGCAGTCTAGCCCTAGGTCATCTTAAGCATTGGAGGTCAAGGGATGAATTATACGGTAACCATATGCCAGAGGTTTGATAGATTGCTCTCGTATCTTCGACCTATCCAAATGCCGGACCCATTGCTAGATGGTATCTTGTGCTAGTATTGTAAGTGTTCCAGTGCTACCATTTAGGTTCGAACCTATGAGGTCACACGCCATAAAGGATTTCTAACTGATCCGAGAGCCGATCAACGATTGGGAATCATTTCGGTATTAAGGTCAAACGGACTGATTGAGCACACATTGGATTTCTTCTGGTCAACCTGGTCTGATTTGGATCGACCAGGATTGGTTTCGGTCAACCAAAAATTATTCCTGGTAGACCAGGACTGGACCTGATTTTCTTACTGATTCGGGTTGGTCGGATGAACTGGTTTTTACTTGGTTTGTTTTCATGGTATTTTTCTCCCAGATTTTTAATAATCGATTTGAAGACTTGATGGCTTCCCCTGTTCACGGTTTCACCGATTGAATGGGATAAGGACTGCTTGAAGTTTGGACGCTGCTTGGGATATCTGATCCTTAGCACCGTGATTTGAAAATGGGTCTCATGGTGATCTTTTCCACATGTTTTTCCCTCTCTCTCTCGGTTGCTATTTTATGGTGTCTTTTGCCCATTTTGGTTCTCTTCAAAGCCCTCGATTCCCAGTGATTTTTTATCTGATCAAGAGCCTATCCAAAACAAATTCAAATGAGTTTGGGCCGTGAGAGAATGTATTTTGAGGGGCTTGGGTTTTATCTGTTCACCTCTCATGACTTCTTCCATGCATGCATCGATGTTCTCAGCGGCTAATATTTTCTGGTTACTGGCCATGCGCTGAAGGTGAGAGTGGAAACAGGGGCGTGCAGTAGAGGGGATTGTAACAGGGCATGAGAGACCGACCATGAAGACCTCCTTCTCTCTCTTCCCCATTTTGTTTGTTCTCTTTGGTTCGCAGGAGAAAACCGAACATGATCTCTGCTCCTAGATTCATTGACAGTCCTCGATTGCTAGGTTTTCTCCTCGCCTGAGAAGTTTTGTGTGCTCTTGGTAGATTTGGCAGTCTTGGAGAAGACCGTCCATGAGGATTTGTTTGGTTTTCCCTGCTCCACTTTCCATGACCTGTCTTTTGATTCCTAGAGGACTAGCATCCTTCCAGAGTTTGATCAGCGAGAGCCCGCACATGGATACTCTAGAGGGTGGATATTTGGACACCTCGAGAGATTGGATCGCTCTTCTTTTGGCTATTGCAGATCAGATTTGATGTTGAAGGAGTTCAACCGGTTGCCTTGATTTACTACTGATCTCTTCTAAAGACTGAAGGAGTCGACTTCTTCCTGCTTCGATCAGGTATATTTTTTTATTTTGTTATCATGCATGCTTAGATCTAGAAATTATCATGTTGTTTATAATTATTGCACTTTCCTTTACATGCCTCTATATCTATTTCATGCATCATGTTTATGTTAGATCCTGTGCATGAGTAGGTTTTTCCGTATGCATGTTAAAATTTTAATTATGCAATACCTACTCCTTAGTGTAGCATGCCTAGGATAGGCATCCGTTGCACTGGTTTTCCTTCAGTGGTATCAGAGCCACAGGTTCCTGTGTAGCATATCATTGCATGTATTTGGATCTGTATCTAGATTAAGGATTATTTTTAGGAACCTAGTTGAGACCCTCACCATGGCCATGTGTCCGTACCAATTTATCAGGGTTTAAAACCCCTAAGTTTCTGTGGCACGGGCAGTTCGTCTGTGTTGGCCTTTTTAGAAGGATCTTTAAAGGAAACCTATAGTATTAAAAATATTTTATCCTGATACATGATTATACATTGGCATGTCTATAATTGTTAAGGCTTGCAATATTATAATTGATATGATAAGACCAGATATGATGCATGAAAGATATAAAAGGATTTTACGTGAATTTATTAAAAAATGTTTTAATTAAAAGTTGGCTTATAATCTAACAATTATGAATTGAAAGATTAATTTAATGACAAGCCAGATTAGGGTTTATGAAACCTAATGTCATTTGAATAAGCCATCTGGGTTAATTGGGTTAGCTGTCTGATTGGGTCCGTTTATTGGTTAGACCTAAGGTTAGTTGAATTGGACTTAAGAGAACTAAACAAATGTTGATTAAGGACCTTCTCTTTAGTATCTATCTAATAGTTATATGGGTTAGTCCATTCTTCTTAATGGATCTAATTAGTGGCTCTGTGGTAAGCCCGAGTTCTTAGACTGGTCTAATCAAGTCTGGTTAATCGATTGGTGTCTAGGCAAGTTTGGCATTTTTGATCATGGCTGCATGAGGCTACCTCTTTCTTGGCCACTTGATTGGTGTCTAGGAAAGATGGTTAATGGCGGATACTCACCCATGATCTCACATACCTAGACAATCCGGTCAACCAGAACTGATTAGAAAAGCTTATTGATTCAAGTTAACCCATGTCACCCAAGTTGATCAGCCTGTCTGATCTTTAGGTGCCCATGGACCAACTTGTTGAATTTAATTCAACCCTCCTGAGAATTGATTTGATCAGTGGGAGGTTGATCCATGTTCTCTCTATTCTTCTGTTATAATTTAATTAAAATCCTCAAAAATTATTAAGTCCTGAAAAGACTAAGTCAATGAGTTGATGGTGTCTTAGCCTCCCATTAAGTGGGTTAGTAATGAGTCCTTTAGCTTGGTGTACATCAATAGTTCCATAGAATGGTGTGCATCCAGTTACTGGGATTACTCTCCCATAAATGATGGTTCAATGCAACCTTTTTAATGGTGATCAGGTGGGCCGACCATAGTCGGGCTTAGTCATTCATTAGCTGGAAGCATTAGATTTGTCATATTAATGGTTGGACCTAACCAGAGACCCGCAATAGGAGGCTCCTAGGCTGATTGGAGGTTTTGTGGGACAAAATTTATTACTGAAGTTGCTTAGGGAAGCAATTGGTTAGAGAACCTACCTTTGGGTGCGTATGGGTAAGCCGGCCATAGTCGAGCTCATACGTGGTCTATTGGATTTCAGTACCCACTATGAAATGATGATTTCATGGATTGGAGTTATAGGCTCCCAATTTGAAAAATTAGTGGGAGGGACCTTTAGACTAAAGTCCAAGTCTTTTGGTTTAATTGATTAATTCATATACTAATTTGGTCTTAATTTTCTTTCAGATGTCTTCAAACTTTTGCTCTAGTCACTTCTTGATAACAAGAAGTTAAAGGGTCCCAATTTCGATAGCTGGTATCGAAAATTGAGGATAGTCCTGGAGCACGAGTGGATCCTTTTTGTGATAACAGATCCAGCACCTGAAATCCCTCCTGCCAATGCTCGAGTTCGGTCAAGGATACTTATTTGAAGTGGATTTCTGAACAGATTACTATCCGATGCATAATGTTGGCGATAATGAACAACGAGTTCAGTCGCAAATTCGAGGAGGCCCAGCCAGACAATATTCTTCAAAAGTTGAGGAATCTTTCGACATACTAGACGATGTGGAGCGATACAAAGTGTCTTGTGCCATCTACAATGCCAAAATACGGAATGGCGCTTTAGTCACTAATCATGTATTGTACATGATCGAGATATCGAACGATTAGGCAAGCTCGGATGTCCCTTGCACAAGCAACTCGTAAGGATGCGATCCTGAATTCTCTACCCTCCTCCTATCTTGACTTTCTCGATCATTATAGAATGAATAAGCATGCAGTCAATTATCATGATTTGATGGGGTTGCTGCAGACTTACGAGAAGGACCACCAACTGAATAAGGGGGTAGTGAATTTAGTGGGGGGTTTTAGAGGTCGTCATCCCTTTAAGAAGGGAAGAAGAAAGGTAAGGGAAAGAAGGTGCAAAGTGCTCCTGGCCCAAGTCAGGCCAAGAATGTGAAAGCTGATCAAGTTAGTGCAGAGTTCTTCTATTATAAGAAGCAGGGATACTGGAAGAGGAACTATCCTCTTTATCAGGCATCCTTAGACCCGAACAGGCCAAGGAAGGGAAAGCAGCAGGGTGCTAGATAAGGTATTTATATGATAAAATCTTGTAATTTCTCTATTTATGACACTGCTAACTGGGTATTGGATACTGGTAGTCCTATTCAAGTTTAAATTCGTTGCAAGGACTGCAAGTTAGCAAGAGATTCAAGGATGGGGAGCAGTTCCTGAGTGTCGGAAATGGAAATCATGTTTTAGTGCTAGCGGATGAAGTTATGAGTCTTGTTTTTGAATCTAGTACCGTCGAATTAGTTGACTATCATTATTGTCCTAGTTTTGTTATGAGCATTATCTCTGTAGGCCTATTAGCCAATTATGGTTATGAACTTTCAATAAAAGGAGATTTTTGCCATGTTATTATGAATAACTCTGTGATAATGAAAGCTAAGTTAAATAATGGCATTTATGTTTTGTCACAGCCAGTTAATGTAATGTACATGTCTAGCAACACCCGAGGATAGAAAATGTCAGCAACTTATATCTATGGAACTGTAGTCTAGGTCATGTTAACTAGAATAGGATAAACAAGTTGCGAGGATATGGCCTCCTTGAAGTTAGTGATTCTGACTCACTGCCCACTTGTAAATCCTGTTTGCTTGGTAAAATGACCATGTCACCTTTTACTGGAAAAGGTGAATGAGCTGCAGAACTTTTGAGTCTCATACATACTGATGTATATGGACCCATGACAGTTAGTGCCAGAGGTGGATACAGATATTTTATTACATTTACAAGCGACCTTTCCAGATATGGTTATGTCTTTTTGATGAGACATAAATCTGAGTCGTTTAAAATGTTCAAACGATATCGTAATGAAGTAGAGAAACAACTGGAAAGAGTATTAAAATCCTTCGATATGATCGAGGCGATGAATACCTATCTGGTGAGTTCATGATATATCTTGAGGAGAATGGGATTCTCTCTCAGTGAACTCCTCCAGGAACATCCCAGTTAAATGGTGTGTCCGAAAGGAGGAATCGAACCCTGTTCGACATGGTTCGATCCATGATGGGCTTTGCAACTCTGCCGCTATCCTTATGAGGATATGCACTTGAGATAACTTGTTACTTGCTAAATAATGTTCCAAGTCTATTGTCTCCACTCCATATGAGTTATGGACTGGATGTAAGCCCTTAATTTCACACCTTCGGGTCTAGGGTTGTCCGGCTTATGTAAAGCATTTAGACTCAGATAAACTTGGTCCTAGGTATGATCGGTGCCTGTTTATTGGGTACCCTAAGAAAATAAAAGTTATTTCTTCTACTTTGAGGATGAACAGAAAGTGTTCGTTGCTCTTAGAACTATCTTTTTGGAAAAGAAGTTCTTGGAGAAGGAACTGTAGCCTCTAAGATTGAACTTGGTAAGTTCAACTAGTGGAAGAACCTACACACACCAAGGACATCATAGAACCGGCTGTGATTGGATCACACTCGGAACCCATTATTAGGAGATCCGGTGAGTACCGCATCAACCAACAGATACTATGATTTCTTGGCCCGGGATGGTGATCCCATTGAGCTCTATGAGAACGATGAGGATCCGATCACCTATATGATGCACTTCAGAGATCTGACTCTGAGGCGTGGCTTGGAGCCATGCAATCCGAGATGGAGTCCAAGAAGATCAACAATGTATGGACATTGGTTGATCCACCTGAAGGGATAAAATCCATTGGGTGCAAGTAGATTTTCATGAGAAAAAGGGCACAGATAGGAAGGTGGAGACCTATAAAGCCTGTCTAATTGCCAAGGGGTATCGTCAGTGATATGGTATCGATTATGACAAGACATTCTCCCTTGTGGCAATGCTCAAGTCCATTCGGATCATGCTTACTTTGGCAGCACATTTTGACTATGAGATCTGGCAGATGGATGTCCAAACTGCTTTCCTGAATGGGGAGCTGGATGAGGAGGTGTATATGATACACCTGAAGGGTTCACATCCATAGACGAGTCAAAAGTGTGCAAATTGCAAAGGTCCATTTATGGACTCAAGCAAGCATCTCGAAGTTGGAACATGCAATTTGATATGTGTGTCAAATCGTACGGCTTCGTTAGGAACGGAGAGGAACCCTGCATCTATAAGTGGGTTAATGATTCTATGATTGTGTTCCTGGTACTGTATGTTGATGACATTCTCTTAATCGAGAATGACATAGCAGCATTGCAAGGAATAAAGGTCTGGTTATCATCTCAGTTCTCCATGAAGGACTTGGGTGAAGTTTCTTATATGCTAGGTATGAAGATCTATAGAGATAGATCTAAGAGGCTTCTAGGATTGTCCCAGTCTACTTACATTGATACCGTGCTGAAACGTTTAGCATGGAGAATTCCAAGAAAGGCTATCTCCCATAGGTTATGGAATTACTCTTTCCAAAAAGGATTGTGCGACAACTCCTGAGGAAAGAGAGTGCATGAGTAGAGTTCCTTATGCTTCTACAGTGGACTCTATAATGTATGCTATGACATGTACTAGACCAGACGTAGCATACTCACTAGGAGTGGTGAGCAGATACCAGTTTGATCCAGGTGAGGCGCATTGGAAGGTGGTTAAAACCATCCTGAAGTATTTAAAAATACTAAGGACCAATGGCTAATTTATGGAGAACTTGACTTGAAACTTGTGGGGTATACTGACTCGAGTTTTCAATCAGATGTAGATGATAGCAAGAGTGCGTCAGGATTTGTGTTTACCTTGATGGTGGAGCGATCTGCTGGAAGAGTTCCAAGTAGGCAATAATTGCAGACTCGGTATGCGAAGCAAAGAACATTGCAACATCAGATGCAGTAAAGGAAGCCATGTAGTTGCGGAAGTTCCTTGGAGAGCTAGGGATGGCACCTTCCCTAGATGGTCTTGTTCCTGTGTATTGTGACAGTACAGGAGCCATTGCTCAAGCTAAGGAGCCAAAGTCTCATCACCGCACCAAGCACATTCTGTGGTGCTATCATCTCATACGAGAGATCATGGAACGAGTGATATCAATCTTATGAAGATCGATGGAAAGGAGAATCTGGCCGACCCCTTCACTAAAGCACTCGGAATCAAAGAGTTTGACTATTGTAAAAGGAAAATGGGTATTAGATACTGTTCTAATTGGCTTTAGTACAAGTGGGAGTTGTTGGAAATTATGTCCCAAAGCTAATTGCCTAGGCTATAGGTGGTTGCTCAGTATTGTAATTTGTAAATGAATTAATAAAACTTTATTTTGGCAGCTCATTACATTATACATTCCCTATAATGAACTCTATTTATGTGATGAAGTCCTTAGGACTGCACTGACTTTGATATAGAGAGGATATATCAAGTAGTCCTTTAAAAAGGTTCACAACCAAAGGATACATTATACAGGACAACAATGTATCAATGTAGGTTGTTGTGGTTCACATCGTTTGGTTGTCCTCTTGACCAAAGGAATGTGGTGTACTGATATGATCTGCAAGTGGGATGTGTAACATCTCATTGAACATGACTCCGTGGAGCTCCTTTCTGCCAAAGGATTGCTCACGATTGGATATGGGTATATGTGTCCCTCCGACTTGAGGTCACCATGGTAGCTTGCAAGCAACTTCCTGTGCTTTGGTACCAGACTACCCGGATTTCTAATCTAGTGATGGAAAGTTTCTGGGTACAGGCAAGTACTTGTGGAGCAATGGTGGATCAAGATAGAATTGACCTGTCCAAATTATTTGGATTGAATGTCTCGCATTGTCTCAATTTAACAAATCCTCGATCGGGATAGTCCTAAAAGGAGTCACTGGACTTGCAACGTTGAGACATATTATGGATTGACTCAGTTAGGGTTGGCAGTCTAACCCTAGGTCATCTTGAGCATTGGAGGTCAAAGGGATGAATTATACGGTAACCATATGCCAGGGTTCGATATATTGCTCTCGTATCTTCGACCTATCCGGACCCGGGACCCATTGCTAGATGGTATCTTGTACTGGTACTGGAAGTGTTCCAATGCTACCGTTTAAGTTCGAACCTATGATGTCACATGTCATAGAGGATTTCTTCCTGATACGGGAGCCGATCAACGTTTGGGAATCATTTCAGTATTAGGTCAAACGGACTGATTGAGCATACATTGGATTTTTTCTGGTCAACCTGGTCTAATTTGAAACGACCAGGATTGGTTTGGGTCAACCAGGAATTGTTCCTGGTAGACCAGGACTAGACCCGATTTTCTTAATTATTCGGGTTTGGTCGGACCGGGGTTTTTGATGAACCGATTTTTACTTGGTTTGTTTTCATGGTATTTTTCTCCCAGATTTTTAATAAACCGGTTTGAAGACTCGATGGCTTCCCCTGTTCACGGTTTCACCGATTGAATGGGATAAGGACCGCTTGAAGTTCGGACGCTGCTTGGGATATCTGATCCTTAGCACCGTGATCTGAAAATGGGTCTCACGATGATCTTTTCCACATGTTTTCCCTCTCTCTCGGTCGCTATTTTATGGTGTTTTTTTGCCCATTTTGGTTCTCTTCAAAGCCCCGTCGTTCCCAGCGGTTTTTTATCTGATCAAGAGCCTATCCAAAACAATTTAAATGAGTTTGGGCCGTGAGAGAATGTTTTTTGAGGGGCTTGGTTTTATCTGTTCACCTCTCACGATTTCTTCCATGCATGCATCGTGTTCTCAGCACTAATATTTTCTAGTTGCTGGCCGTGCGCTGAGGTGAGAGTGAGAGGTGAGTGGAAATAGGGGCGTGCAGTAAAGGGGATTGTAACAAGCATGAGAGACCGACCGTGAAGACCTCCTTCTCTCTCTTCCCCATTTTGTTTTTTTCTTTTGTTCGCTGGAGGAAACCAAACATGATCTCTGCTCCTGGATTCGTTGACAGTCCCCGATTGCTAGGTTTTCTCCTCGCCTGAGAAGTTTTGTGTGCTCTTGGTGGATTTGGGCGGTCTTGGAGTAGACCGTCCATGGGAATTTGTTTGGTTTTTCCTATTCTACTTTCCATGACATATCTTTTGATTCTTGGAGGACTAGCATCCTTCCGGGAATTGGATCGTTGAGAGCCCGCGCATGGATACTCTAGAGGTGGACATTTGGATACCTCGAGAGATTGGATCGATCTCTTCTTCTTGCTATTGTAGATATGATTTGTTGTTGAGGAGTTCAACCGACTGCCTTGATTTGCTGCTGATCTATTCTGAAGACTGAGGGAGTCGGCTTCTTCCTGCTTTGATCAGGTATATTTTTTATTTTTGTTATTATACTGCTTAGATCTAGAAATTATCATATTGTTTATAATTATTGCACTTGCCTTTACATGCCTCTGTATCTATTTCATGCATCATGTTTTGTTAGATCCTGTGCATGAGTAATTTTTTCGTATGCATGTTAAAATTTTAATTATGCAATACCTACTTCCTAATGTAGCATGCCTAGGGTAGGCATCCATTGCACTGCTTTTCCTTCAACCGTAGGGTAGGTTACTTAGGCCATCCCTGTGCCTTTAGGTGATTATAGTTGGCTTGGTTGGGCCTACCTTTGCACTTATCAGACATACCGATAAGGCAAGTGGATCAGACCCATATTTGCGCTTTTAGCTGATCATAAGGTTGCCTGGCTGAGCCTTTCTTTGTTGATTGATGATGAACAGGTAGGCCAGACCTATTTTCAAATAACTTTTATTGAAGTCTTCCCTGGTGTGAGCTTTCATTGATAGTACTTGAAATGATTTTGTACATTCCAAGGCTGGGTAGCACAACACTATTTAAAGTTTCGAGTCAATACATTCCTGGGCATATGACTTTCTTGATTCGATAGGGATCTTTCCAATTGGAGAAAGTTTGCCTTGCTCTATCGGCCTGGATACTTCAGCCCTTCACAGTACTAAGTCTTCAGGATGAAGATTCACTCCTTCACCCTGGAATTGTAGTATCTAGCGAATTTCTGTTAATATGCCACCATCTTCATCTAAGCTTGAAGTCTGGTGCCTTGTAGCAGATCCAAGTCTGTTCGTCGGTGCTCCAAATTCTCGAGCTCCTGTACCTGTCGATCCTCAGGATTGTAGTGTAACTTCTATGGGAAGGACTACTTCAGTGCCGTATGCCAATTGAACGGGGACTCACCGGTAGCCATTCTGGGGGTTGTCCAATAAGACCACAGACAGAATTCAACTCTTTGGCCCAAAGTCCCTTGGCGTCATTCAATCAGGTCTTCAGACTATGGAGAATAGTCTGATTCGTTACTTCGGCTTCTCCATTGGACTGCGAGTGGCCAACAGAAGTCAACTTGTGTAGCACATGGTACTGAGCACAGAAATCCTTGAACTTCGGGTTGTCGAATTGCCTGCCGTTGTTAGTGACTATGGCATAAGGATTCCAAGTCGGAATATAATATAATTCTTCACAAAGCTTTCAACTTTTGCCTCCGTAATGTGAGCCAATGGTTCGGTCTCGACCCACTTGGTAAAATAGTCGATGGCAACGATGACAATTTTTACTGTCCAGATGCCGGTGGGAATGGACCAAGATATCCATGCCCCGCTAGTGAAAAGCCATGGTGCTATCAGCTGGGTTAGCTGACTTGCCGGTTGTCTCTAGATGTTGGCGTATATCTAGCATTGGTCGCATCTTTAGATAAAGTTTGCAAAGTCCTTCTAGATGGTTGGCCAATAGTAACCCTGGCATATTATTTTATATGCTAGGGATCTGTCCCTTAGATGGTCTCCGCATATGTCTTCATGCACCTCCCCTTAAGGCATAGTCGACGTCTGTCGGCCCTAGGCATTTCAGTAGAGGCTGGGAAAGATCTTTTATACAATTTTCCATCCAAGACAATGTACTGGGATGCCATCCAGCAGACTCTCTTGGCCTTTACTTTGTCTTCTGATAATGTGCCCTCATTCAGGAACTTGAGGATGGGGTCCATCCAACTAGGCTTGTTCTCAATTTGGTGTACTCCTGGAGTCTCTTCAGCTATGCTTGGAACCTCAAGGTGTTCTATGAAAGTACAACTAAGGGAGTCTGGAGTAGTGGTGGCTAATCGAGATAGTGCATCAGCTCGAGAATTCTTTGATCATGACACATGAGTGATTTCAAAGAATTCCAACTGGGAGGATAGGGCCTGCACATTTTTAAGTACTGGATCATTGCAGGGTCTTGGGCTTCAAATTCGCCTTTGACCTGGTTCACCACCAGTTGGGAGTCCAAAAAGATCTGAATCTTTCAAACCCTAGATTTTTGATGATTCGGAGTCCCGCAAGGAGTGCTACATATTTAGCTTGATTATTTGAAGAATGGAAGGAGAAACGAGCGCGTACTCCACAGTGTGCTTTTTGATGATTCGGAGTCCCGCAAGGAGTGCTACATATTTAGCTTGATTATTTGAAGAATGGAAGGAGAAACGGAGCGCGTACTCTACAGTGTGCCCATCTGGTTCAGCTAATATGAGGCCCACTCCACACGCAGTAGAGTTAGAAGCTCCATCCACGTGAAGTACCCAGATGGACTCCATATCCTTCGGGTCGGCTCCATCTTCTTCGGTCGGTTGTGCGCTATCCTGGGGCTTCCATGTGCATGCAGCTAAGAAACTCGACAACACTTGTGCTTTCATGGCCGATCTGGGATGGAAATTGATATCAAATTCACTCAATTTAATAGCCCACTTGGCTATCCTTCTAGATGTGTCAGGGCAGTGAAGAATGACTTTAAGGGGCTGATTAGTCAGGACCATAATGGCGTGGCATGAAAATAGGGTCACAGGCGCTTCGCCGCAATCACTAATGGATAGATAATCTTTTGCATTTTTGGATACCTTACTTCTGCATCTTGTAAGACTTTATTGGTATAGTAGATATCGCTTCCAGAGGTCATTCATCTCCTTCCGAACGAGGACCGAAATGATAGCTTCATCCGTAGCAAAAGGTATAAGAGTCTCCCCTTCTTGAGGTTCAGAGAGCAATGATGGGGTCTCTAGATGCTTCTTCAATTCTTCGAAGCAAGATGGCAATCTTCCATCCATTCAAAGCTTCCAGACTGTCGAGCACCTTAAAGAAAGGGAGACATTTTTCAGCCGATAAAAAATGAATCGACTTAAGAGGCGATTCTTCCCGTCAACTGTTGCACTTCCTTCTTGCAGGAAGGATGTCTCATATTCCAAATAGCCTAGATCCTTTTAGGATTGGCTTCAATTCCCTATTTTGTCATAAGAATCCCAAGAACTTGCCTGACGTTACCCCGAAAGCATATTTTGTTGGATTCAGCTTCATTTGGTAATGTCGCAAGGCAACAAATGATTCTTCTAGATCTTTATATGATCACCTGTAAGGAGACTCTTCACAATCATATCATCCACATAGGCCTCCATGTTCCTTCCCAATTGTTCTGTGAACACTTTGTTTATTTGCCTCTGAACGTTGTCCCAGTATTCTTTAATCCATCCGAATGGCATCATCTTGTAACAGTAGAGGCCCTTTTTTGTGATGAAGGCCATCTTCTCTTCATCCTGAGGATCCATTCATATCTGGTTGTATCTAGAAAAGGCATCCATGAAGCTCAATAATTCATGGCCCGCAGTGGCATCGACCAGTTGTCGATCTTTGGCAGGGGAAAGCTATCTTTTGGGCAAGCTTTGTTGAGGTCTATATAATCGATGCAGATCATCCACTTACCGTTAGCCTTCTTTACCATTCCACATTAGCGAGCCATTCAGGATAGCGGGCTTCTCAGATAAATCTATCCTTGAGAAGCTTGCGTACTTCCTCTTCTATCGCCTTTGCCTTTCGGAGCAAAATTTCTTCTCTTCTGTCAGACCAGCCTATAATCAGAGGCTACTTCTAGTCGATAAGTAATCACTTCGGCTAGAATCCCAGACATGTCTGAAGCTGACTGGTGAAGACGTCGGCATTATCCTTGAGAAAGCATATCAGCTTTGATTTTGCTTCTTCATCAAGTAGACTCCCAATCTACATAGTCTTGGAGGGGTCTTCTTCGGTTAATTATACCGAAATAGTTTTCTCCATCGGCTCACCACAGTCTTCAGCCGTCCCTCGGGTCCAATTGGTCTAGGGTTGTGGGGTTCAGCCGATGTCTGTCTTGTATCATCAGACATTGCTGTGCAATTCTTTGGTCTCCCTTTGCTTGCCCGACTCCACTCCTGATGGGGAATTGCACTATGAGTAATAAGTTTACACTATAGTCCGGAATTTGTTTGAGGAGGGTCGTCTCAAGATTATATTGTAGGCCGAAGGAGTTCGGACTACTATGAAGTTGATGGAAAGTATCTTCTGTCAGGGTTTGGTGCCAAAAGTCACGGGTAGCACTATTTCACCCTCGACATCAACTTAATTTTTCCCCAAACCCAGTCATGGCATAGGGATCTTTGTAGCTTATTTTTGGGTAAACACATTCTAGAGAACACATTATAAAGTAAGACATTTGCTGAGCTTCTATTATCAATTAAAATGCGTCTTACATCATAGTTGGCCACAACAACCAATATTACAACTAGATCATCATGTGGGTGCTAAACTCCCATAAGGTCATCATCAGAGAAAAGATGGAGTTGTTATCCTTGAGCCATTTTGGAGCATCGTCTTCGGGTCTTCTCTAGTTGGTTGGCCGATGTAGCATTCCCACCCTTCCATCCATGGGTCTTTGGTTAGGTAATTCAATTTCTTCAAGGGCCCTCTGGGGTCGTTACCTCAGGCCGAGATTCAGGGAGATCGACGTACCACCCTAAATAATCTCTCTTGATTAGATCTTCAATGCATCCTTGAGTTGGATGCAGTCCTCAGTGTTGTGGCTGTGGTCTCGATGGAATCGACAATATTGTTCCTATTCCTCGTAGAAGAGGATGCCTTCATAGGACATGACCATTGGAGAGCTTTCTTTTTCTATCTCCATCAAAATCCTCTCTCTAGGAAGATTGAGGGGAGTGTAGGAGTCGAATCTTCCACCCGGTGCTCTGGGCTTAGGACTCCGTTGTCAGATAGAGTTGTCATTGTTGTTGTTATTGGGTGTAGGGGATCCAGCCCCTTGTTCTTCTTCTTCGAAATAGATTTTCCTTCACCAGTCGTTGGTTTGCTGCTTACTCTTCAGCATCGGTATATTTTTGAGCCCTTGACAGGAGCTTAGCATAGCTTGTTGAGAATCTTTTATCCAAGGAAAAGGTGAGCCTGGATGATCGGAGCCCCTTCTTAGAACGGACATGGCTACATACTTGTTGAGATTGGGGATCTCGAGAGTAGCCAAATTGAATCTGGAGATGTAGTCTCGAAGGCTCTCTCCCTCATTCTGCTGAAGGAGGAATAGCATGTCCATGTTATAGGGCATCTTGAGACAAGTCTTGAAATAGGATAAACATTTTTCCAATTCAAAAGGAATCTGATGGTACCTGGGTGTATGCTCGAATACTATATACGAGCCACCTTTTCAGGTAGCGGGAAAGGCGAGGAAGTGTAGTGTGTTAAAGGCCCCCTAAATCATCATGTGGGCTTTGAAACTGCCTAGATGATCCAGCGTTCATAGTCCCATCATAAGGCTCCATTTGAGGAACCCTGAAATGCCGAAGGACAATTTATCCATGATGCAAGAGGTGAACGAGGGACGCGAGTCGTACGCCACAAACTCACCGTCCTTCTTCTGATCATTGAGCCTCGCAACCTGGGACTCAAGGGCCTTGATCTTTTCGTCATAGTCAAGGCAGGCTTCCTTCGGTACATCCCTTTCGGGAGTGAGTCTTCGGAGGAGATAGAGAAAGATCGTCTAGATCTCTTCCCCCTCCATGGGCATCGGTCGGCTTCAAATGCTAAGCTTTGGCTTTCAGGAGAAAGCCGATCACGGGGGAAAAATTGGGTAGACTCATGATGCTGGTCTCCCTTCCTCGAGACTGATGACTGTGTCTAGAGGTGGCTAGCAGGTGCCCCATTTGGAAAGCTGTATCCTGGAAATTTTGAACCATAGTTGTCAGAGCATCAACCCGATTCAGAAGCCTTAAACTGTTGTTGTCCCCCATAAGTGTGGGAGGTGGAATATTATTCTCCATCGGGAGATCGTTCCTCTGAGACGGGATGGCCCCTGCTTGTCAAAGCTTTTTGAGTTTTTCCTTTCACCATCAAGGTTTCTTCATACTCTCCTTTCTTAATGAGAGGAGCTACCAGTAGGTGGTAAGTCTGAGCTACTGCAGACTGTCAACGCCCACTTGTTTTATTCGCCTCCCACTACCTGGTGCGCCAATCTGTTGATGTGGAACCTTCGTAATTCGGATGAAGCTGCTGGATAGCCAGTTCGCTCTCCTTGATGGATACCTGCAAAATAGGTCCCTAACCAAATTTTCTCCGGTAGGGGACACTCCGATGCCTAAGTTAGAGAGGGAGATTCTAGCACAAATGAGAGTTTCTGAGAGGAAGATAACGAAAGTATTCTTTTTTCCAAGCTTGTCTAGCATACCTTGAGTGTCCCCCTCTTACTAGTATTTTAGTTTCATGCTAGAGTATGGTTAGGCTCACCTATATATGGTTAGGATGGGGTTAATTAACTTAACCCCGCATATAACTATAGATGGTTGCCAGTCATTTCTGGCCAGTCTGGAGTCATTGGAGCTGAAGTTAGTGGCCACGTGGCCACCTCGATATGGTTACGATCGGAGGTAGTGGCCATGCGGTGATCATAACAACCATCCATACCCACGTTCAAAAAATTTGGGATCGACCGGAGATTCGCTTCCGAGCTTCTTCTTCGGAAGGGTTGGCATTGAATCGACGGACTATCTTTTTGGATTTATCTCCCCGCAAAATAAGTCGAAGACACCTCTGTCATTTGCATCGGTATTCTTCCCTTCAGAATGGGTTTGAAATGAAGCCGATGTTGTCTTCGAATCAGTATTCTTCGGATCGGCCCTCTTTGGTTGATGTATAGAAGACTGGTCAGAGCTGGTGTAGTAGTCTTCAAGACTACACCTTTGACTAGACCGAAGACTGGCCCCAGGTGCTCCAGTTTAG
Source organism: Areca catechu (assembly GCA_021397845.1). NCBI lineage: Eukaryota > Viridiplantae > Streptophyta > Magnoliopsida > Arecales > Arecaceae > Areca > Areca catechu. The sequence continues at coordinate 57,711,104 of CM038042.1, forward strand.
ATGCCCGTTTCAGAAGGAGTTTGGTGAGCGGTTGAGCCGATAATTAGTCCATGTTGCATTGACATATCATAACAAGAGTATCTTCTTTGACTTAAGTTGAATAGGTCCATATACATCTCTATATTAAGACCTAATAACTTAGTTTATCCATTTTCCATGTCCTGTAAATGAAGACTTAGTCATTTTCTATGAGATAGGACTCATAAGTTCCTAATGATTCATAATCAAGAATCAAAGAAATTATCTTTGTATAACATGTTTATCCTAGACTCACTAACATACTAAGTCTACAATGTCAAAGAAAAGTAACATTAACATGTTTTCTCTTTCTTTTTTTTTTTAACAAGTAATACTTCATCATTGAGCAAAAAAACTAAAAGAATTATTGAATAAACCATTTCCAAATATTTGTTAAAATAATAAATTAAGCACCATTGCTCTTTACATTAATTTCAAAATTTTGTTGTAACAACAAGGGTACAAAAATAATATTTCTAACAACATTGGGATATAGTAACAGTCCTTCAATTCCAAAATCTTGTCCGAAGGTAAAATAGTAGATAGATGTCCATAGCTTTAGCTTTGACTGATGGCTTACCACTCATGCCTGATGCCATAAAGCTGGAAGTCACCCTTTTTTAAACTCCCAATTCTCCATAGTCCCTGCAATGACTTGCATATACGAGATCCACATGCGATTCCAATATCCATGAATCAAAAGCTGAAGCACTCAATGACAAGTTAGTTTGTATCATATACAACTTTTTGATGCTTCACCAGTATTAAGCTTCAAACATGTAAGATAACTCTTGCAATTCTTCTCCAGTATCCTTGCTTCCCATGGGAAAGTAGGTTCCATCAGTAGAGGGCTTATTTGCCTTCTTTCTCTTCTAGATTCTTTTCTTAGGTTCCACTTTCTCTTTGGAATCATTTTTCATTGCCATTTTCTTCTTCCCATTAATTAGAAGAAGATGAGCCTTATCTCCTTTAAAATGGCTCCTTACTATCTTAAGCATGTTAAGAACTTAGGCAGAAATGTTCAGTTTGTTTATGTGATAGTTAATAACAATTGAGAGAAGGAATTAGGAGTGATTGCATGACTAAGTCTTGATTGAGCTCTCCATCTATAACAACCCTAATTGACTTAATCGAGTGATTAATTAATCATTTTTAATACATGGGCTTGTACAAACAAGCCCTCACTCATTCTTGCTTGGAAAAATTACTTCGATATTTCATATCAGCAGTCTTATTTGCTCTCCATACAACTCCTTGAGAATAGATTAAGGTTCCATATCTTCATATTGCCTTTATAATTTATTACTTATGGAGGCCAACATGATGCATTTGAAAGTTAAACTATCATTCTACACATTTTATTTGTGGCCTTTTCCTCCACCATAACATCCTCTCCAATTGGTTCGAGATCAGGAGAGTCGAAGATGTAGGAAACTTTCTTTGTGTTAAGATAATGCTCAAGTTCTCTAACCAGTCCACATAATTAGAACTTGTCAATTTGTTGGCATCTAAAATGCTCCACAGTGATAAAGTAAAAGCCATTAAATAAATCTTATAAAAATAAAGAATATGTAAGCAGACTACTCAAGATGACATACATAATTAGATGAGGACTTATAAATCAAATTGTCTTCCACTATTTTATTACGAATACCATAACCCTCACCTATGGTAAGCGAGAAACCCTACCAAGGTTTCTTTATTGGGGTTGAGATCCCATTCCTCACAAATGCCTTGTATTATAAATAAACATTCATGATTCAAGGATAGGAAATACCTTTTTTTGCTTGAAATCTATGTGATTCTCAACATAATTACTATCTCTAAAACACATATAGCCTTGTGTTACACAACAAACTATGATATCTTAGTTTAGTTAGACCCTTTATTTCTATATAGTCATGTTTGAATAGTAAGCCCTTGTATTACACAACAAAACAATGCTATCAAACATGATATAAAGCATTAGATGCACCAAGACAATCCCACATCAATTCTAGTAGGCCTTGTGTTACATAACAAACTACTATAGTTTTTCATATGAATTTGGCTTAGCATGAATGTAATAGTAGTGTTCTAATCAATTAGCATTTCCAATTCAAGATTTAAATCACATTTAGAGAGAGGTGGGAGGCCCCTGTGCTTGCCCTAGACACCAAAAAATTAGGTAGTAAGCAATAGACCCAATAAAAACACATTCCCTTTTCCTTCCATAACCATTTTTCTATACACCAATTAATCAATCAACCCTAAATGAATTTACATTTTGATTTCTAACACTACAACTAAATATAATTTTAAGAGAGCTTTTATGGTCTCAGCATCCTAATACTGCGTACTAGCTAAAAGGCATATAACATCATAATATGTGCCAAGTGCATCATCATTTTAGGATAACCTTATAACATAGTAGACTTCACAACTATATTAGAACAACATTATTTTGAAATGATGATTAAACAATCTAATATATCTCTATATCGATTAAGGCTTAAATGAAAACTAAATTAGTGGCATTCATAAAGTAATATATGTTACGACTATCATTGTAAATATATAACATAACATTCATATGTTTAACAATAAATTGACCATTACTTAAATCAATCAAGGTGGCTTTGAAACCACTGTAGGGTTACGATTATGTAGTGAAGAATAGATTTTAAAAATTTTCAATATTGAAATCTTGGCCAACCGAAACCCCAAACTCAGGATCCCTTGACTATATCGACAAATTAGGGCAATATTTAAGGACTTAGAGGAATAACTATAATGCTATATCCTAGTATTTCTACATGAATATAAGTGTATGCCCTCTAAAGGTGATCCACATGAAATTGGTTAAGGAAGCACTTCTATTTTGCTTGCCAAATTTCTCCTCCTGATAGCCTTTCTCCTCTTAACAGCCTTTCAGCCTCTTAGGACCAATACCCTAAAAAAAGGTACCTTTAGACCTCTCTAGTTCTTCACTTAAAATCTTTTTATCCTTTCTAATTCTCTTCCTAAGTCCTTATCTTAAAATAACAAACTTGTCTTAATCTTGAAGACTTGTCCTAACAAGGGAAGAAGAGAACTATTAAGATAATTTGATAATCCTCGATCTTTATCACCGAGACTTATTATGTATAGAGAGAAAGTTTTTAATTACATCCATGCCCCATCACTTATCTAATATACAATGTATCAAATAAGTCCCTTAAAGCAGAGTTTAATGGGTGAATTGTAAGAAGAAACACCATATAGATACGACATTTTGGAAATCCTGTGCTAAGAGGTGTGTCACATTTTTTCAAATAAATCTGATTTATTTAGTGCAACACAATGAGGCATTGACTTCTTCAATTATCCTAATAGCCATGTCATCTAGATAGGCTTATCAAAAAAAATGGTGATTAACTCTCAGAAGGCCTCTTGGTCCTTCTCATGTGTGCCATCAATCCATATGCATAATTTATTTCATGCCAAATCAAGATAAGCACCAATTTTTATCCACTTAACCACTCAAACTTGATCCATGTGGGGTGTGGAGGAGAGAGAGGAGTCTATCATTATCTCAAAAGGTGAATCATTTGTAGGACTCTTGTTCTTTCTGCTCACTATATATGTGTGCCTACTATTATAGCACCATTCAAGAGTCCCAAGCCTTAGGACTCTTACATATGGCCTGAATAATGACTTTTAAGAGTCTAAAGAAGGCCAAAACCTGATGGCTTAATCTAATTAAATTCCACCTAAATAGTTAGCCTAAATAGAAGCAATCAAACCTAATCTAATTAGGTTAGTAGTTTGGCTAGCCACATATGCTAGTATATCAATTAGCTTGCCAATTAAGATTCTAAGATCTAAATAAAATATAATTGACTTCCTTGATCAATTCTTTAACATATGTGATCCTTTAAGCTCCACATCTAGCCAGCAATAGATCTAAATTCATGTCGATCTAATTCAATTAGAACTCGAGTAATCAAATTAGTTAAACATATCAACACTAGTTATCAAATTAGACATTTTTTTTAATTGACTCATGATTAATCACTTTAATTCATGCAAACCTACAAGACATGATTTATTTAGCAACATTTCATGCCTACTTAGAAGATGAAAAATTGATAAATTACCAAACCATCCTTCAGTGATAAGTTATTGTGCAATTCAATCCTTCAATCATCCTTTATCTTAAATAAGCGAGGATATGGACATTTGTCAAATCCTAATACTTTATTCATTTAAAATCTCAATCTAATAATGAAGACTTGATCAATGAAAGATTAAGAAATATTTTAAATTTATCTTATTTTAATCAAAGACTTCTTAGTCATCATATGATGAGATTACATAGGATAAATTCTTCTCTTACAAGGAATGATCAATTTCTTATTGATCTACTCATAATCTTCATACACAATCCATCATATCCATGAACACACTATACATGACTTAGTCCTGAATGATTATGAACCAAAATATAATTCATATACATAAGATTCAATGTGATCTCAGGTCTAAGGATCACTTGCAAAACTCCAAATTAGAGAATCATTGTTTGACAAATAAGTAAGATTCTGTAAGATATTCTCAAGGCAAATTAATTCAATGAAATTATTCCTAGATGAGCACCTATATTATTATATTAGTATCCGCTATATGTGGTCATGAGACAACCACCATCTCCATTAAGCATACATAGGATGTAATGTCTTATCAAAAATATGATCCCTGACTCAATGATCCTACGACTAAAAATATTTTAAATTAGGATTTATAGAAATTTAGGTGATGCAGGATGGGCTAGCTATCCTAGACCTAATGACCATCTATTGAGATCAGCAAATAAAATAAATAAGCAATTAAAGTAAATAAAAGCAAATAATCAAAGCAAGTAAGAATCAAACTATTTAGATCCAGTTAAAATTAGGGTCTGATCTAGAAAGTGATCTGATTGACACGCACAGTCAATTATTTTAAGAGATTGGATTATGGTCTTAAGAAATGACCACTAAATTAGGTTAGTTTCATTTAATTAAATCATATTTGATTGAGTTAATAATAGAGAATAATAAAAAAAAAAATAGCAATGATTTTAATTCCTAATCTAACTATGAAAAATTCTCTCCAAGTATGAGATGTCACGGAATCCTTGAAAAGGAAGATTAACTAGGAGTAGTCAAGGTGGATGGCGATTAGTTGCAGATAGATTAGGTAGGAAGTCTTCGGACCTAATTCAACCAAAATCATGAGAAAATTAGTTAAGGTTGAGAATAAATAGTCCAATAAATCTAAAATTAGAAGTTGCATAGGTTTTTAAATTTTCTCTGATAGCATGAGAACTCCTATATTATGTACGTGATTTTATGATTCATGTGATCAAATTGTCTAGAGATCAACTAGGGATGTAACTAATTAATAAATCAAGTTTTTTTCCAAAAAATTGCTTGAATTTGGTTAGCAAGGACTTTGCTTCAAAAGCATGCAGGACTCTTCTTGCTTTCATGATTGTGCAAAGAGGGTCTTCTTAGATTGTTGAACTAGAGTCTGGTGGAACAGGGGGCCTTCTCGCTAGCTCAGAGGATGAGATTGGCTGGGTCATTGCACGGATGGTCGACGGTCAGCATGGTGTCATGGGGAATTTGGGTCCTTGAGGCCTAGTCACGGATGGTTGGAGGAGTTGGGGTCGCTCGATGGGAGGTGGCTGGTGACTTGTTTGATGTTAGGATTAGTGGCACAAATAGGAGGATGGGCTAGCACGATCAAGCAGTGCAAGCAGCACAAGGGAGCTCGAGCACCTCATTAGGGATCGCAATCGGTGAGATGATGGAAGGGTCGCATGGGTGGCATCCATGGAATCGATGGAGTGGGGGATGTTCAAACAGAGGTTTAGCTTATAGTTTTGGGGAAGAGGTTGGTCGTGGGCTCTCTAAATGAAAGGGAGGTGGTGAAGTTGGTGGCGGCATGCTCAACTTCGAGCAAAGGAGGTGGTGTCAATGGCATGGGATGGCTCGATTGAGGGCTTGTTGTAATGGTTTGATGGTGGTGGCTGGTGGTCATAGTGACAGTCGAGCATGGGCATTTGGTCGATGTGATATCCTCATAAATAGAAGGGATGGGCGATGTGGATGATTCTTGATGAGATCAATGGTTGGAGGTCAAATATGGTGGTGCGGTGGTGGGATGGCACTCGTTTCGTGGTGGGGAGTTGAAATAGGGGAGGAGTGGTGGCTTTTGGAAGCTTGATGACAGTTTGAAGAGGTGTTTAGGTGGTTTGAAATCTCTACTTGTTTAGGACAACATGGGGGAGAGAATAAGAGGAATAGATGGAGGAAGGGAGGGAAAGAGATGAGAAAGAAGATGAAGAAAAAGAGGAGAGGAGAAGAAGAGAAGGAAGAAAAGAGAAGATATAGAAGAGGAGGGAGTCAAGAAAACCCATAAATTTTATTCACTTTTTTGTCAATTGATTTATTCCATTGACAAGGCTACTTTAAATAGACTATAATCCCTAACAAATTGGGACCAAATTAACCAAAATATTAGGACTCAAACTAATCTGAATAATGAGACTAATCTAAAATAGACTCCAACTAATCCATTTCATGCTCTAAGATCTATGCATGAGCTGAATACAAAATAATAAAAATAAAAATAATATGCCTAATCTCCATATACCCTTATAAAAAATAAAATACATATGTCTGCTCAAGATGTGTATCAGAATATGTACTGGATGATGTCCTCATCATTCTCCTGGGAAAGGGAGAACTCGACTTCATCAAGTTAGGCTCCATACTACTCTAAAATTCTTGAACAATTTAGGAATCCTCTGACTCCAGCCTGTCTCACCAGGAACCAACAGAGCCATGATAGTCTCAACCCCTAGTAAACTTGATCTTCTCATCCAAGATGCGATCAATCTGATTGTGCTGCTCTCTCATTTTGGCTTGTGGACACTCAGGGATAGGGTTGCTCACAAAGATGTTATAGGCTCAAACAGATTACTGGGTATCAATGCCAGTTCTTTATATTCAATTAGATTCGATAATTAAAAGCTAAATTAATGCCATAGCCAGATGGTGGTTCATTAACTTATGTATTAATCTAGCTTTCTTTAAAAATCTTGAATGTACCTGTTTCTTGGGCAAGTAGCTTCCAAATGGTTCTTGGTGGAAACTACTCAGGTCTGATCTTAATCATGACATAATCATCTTTAGCAAATTTCTGACTTGTAGTGAGAATCTGCTAATTATTTATTATTACTTATATTAATTTTATTAATGATTTTTTTATGCAGACTCCTAATATGCTCTAGGAAGGATGATGCTGACTTTAATATTCTAGTATACACAAGTAATGGATCGATAATATTTTATTTTTTTATTTTTTTAGTTTGGGCATTTATCATATTTTTTTAACTATCAAAGCCCACAACTTATTACGATAAGAGGCCCACATCACTTTAGTGTTTATATCCACTTCATACCTTATGACAAGGTGTAGGCCTGAAGAACTCAATCCACTTTCTAGGTTTTAACATAATTTTTCTGTGAATTGAAAAACTTGAAGTTTTTATGATCCAAATATAGGACAAATTCTCATGAAAGTAGATAATGCCTCCAAAACTAAGGACTTGGACCACAGCATAGAATTCTTTGGGATAAACATGGTTTAAACACCTATGCTTAAAGAATAGATGAAATACTTGTCCACATAATCATAGGAACTCGATTGGTGGTCTACAGGTACTAAATCTAGGTGTAAAATGTCATCAGGAGAGGTGGCATCAATGCAACTATCACTATTGATGTTTTCCTTGCACATGATAGCAGTGTTGTTCCCATCTTCAATTTCTTTAGGTTGGTCAATATGCATTAATCTTCTTATAGTTCTAGTTGTTCCTTAAGTGTAGTGGTAATTTGGATTGTATCATAGCTATCATAATTATTTGCTAATTCTGGATCTGCTAATAAACTTCTTCTTTAGGGTTGTTTTTATGATTTTCAGTTTTAGATTCCCTATAAGTAGGATGGATGGGCACTTACTAGTAGTATGGTCTAGTCCCTTGCATAAAAATTATTGAATTTAGAATCAGCCTTCTTGATTGACTATATCATAGTCTAAGAGTAGTATACTAATATGATTATTATTGGCTGATTTTCTTCCAATTTTTTTTATTAATCCATACTCTTGACAATGCCAGTCAGATTCAATCTTTCAGTAAGACTTGAAGGGATGCAACTATTAGGTTATGATCCATCTTGCTATCTGACTATGAATTCATGATGGTATTTTGCTCTGACCTGGTGGTCATACAAGGGTCATAACAAGCTCTATATTGAATTTTCAATTCCCTGAATATGTAGTATTTTATTTTAGTCTAGATTTATGCTCAAAAATAGATATCCTAGAAAGGTGTTTTCATAAATTTCAAAGCATGGTCAGAATCTTCAATGAGTAGAGATTCCAACACCTAAATTTCAAATGTTTGATACTCCTAGGATTAAGAATAGACTAATTCTTTAGGAACTACGCAAACTAAATTTTCAGTAGAATTATCAGAATGTAGTGACCAATTTTCTAGAATTTGGTATTGATCTAGAATTGATTTTATAATTGTCAACAATTCTTCCTTTTCAAATTCTAGTTTTTAAATCTATAATTTTATAATTTTTTGATAACCCTATTAACGAGAATTGTCAAAAGAAAGGTAGTATGTAGTTCTGGCAGGTTACAGATTTTTAACACGTATAGTCAGAAGTTTCAGGTCAAGATGGCATGAATCCTAAGCAGTTATAACATTTTTAATACATAGAAAATTCTAATTCGAGTCTAGTTTCTAGAGATACCAATTTATAAATTTTTGATACTCCTAGAAACAAGACTTTGGGTTTGAATAGAGGTTGTCCGAAACCACCGGTTGCAGAATTCTAGGAATAGAAGGTAAGAATTTCGAGTATAACTGGCATGGATTTTAAAGTAGTTTTAGGAATCCATAAATGTAGAATTGTTAGGTTATGAGTCTATTTTCTAATGAAGTAAATTTATAATTTTGGGGAGTTTTCTATGAATAGCACTTCCTAAAATACTAAAGGATGAGTAGGGTATAGATGCTGAATACGTTGAATTTAATTATATTTTTAAATGCAATGAAATATTCTTAACCTAAACTAAACTAACGTGGGCTTTGATACCAAAATTTGAAGTGGAAGCTATCCTAGACCTAATGACATCTATTGAGATTATAGATAAAATAAATAAGCAATTAAAGTAAATAAAAGCAAATAATCAAACCAAGCAAGAATCAACTAGTTTAGATCTAGTTAAAATTAAGTTTTGATCTAGGAAATGACCCATAAACATACATAATCAATTATTTCAAGAGATTGGATTGTTGATCGTTAAGAAACAACTACTATACTAGGTTAGTTCAATTCAATTAAATTGGTATTTGATATAAATTAAAGGTAGGATATTAATAAAATAAATTTCTAGCAACGATTTTATTCCTAATCTAAACTATGAAAAACTTTTTTACCAAGCATGAGATGTCACAGAATCCTGGAAAAGGGAGATCAATGTAGAAGTAGTCGAGGTGGATGGTGATGATTCGCAGATAAATTAAGAAGGAAGTCCTCAGACCTGGTTCGACCAAAATCATAAGAAAATCAGTTAAGGCTAAGAATAAATAGCCCAATAAATCCAAAATTAGAAGTTGGCATAGGTTTCTGGATTTGCTCTGATAGTGTGCAACTCATCAATCATGCACGTGATTTTATTATTCGTGTGATCAAGTTGTTCGGAGATCAACAAGGGTAACCAATTAATAAACCCAAGTTTTTTTCCCCAAAAAAATTGCTTGAAGTTGACAGGCAGGAGGTACTTTGCTTCGAAAAGCATGCAAGACTCTTCCTGCTTTCATGTCATGCAAAGAGGGGTCTTCTCAATTGTTGAACTAGAGGCGGGTGGAACAGGTGTTGCCCAGTAAGCAACCCAAGAGGGGAGTGAATTGGGTCTTTAAAAATTATTACTTGATGTAATGCAATACTAGCTCAATCCAACAATTACAAGATACTATGAATTTAAATGTAATGCTCTAAGTAAAGTGCAGTGGAATTAAAGAGCCATAAATGAAAGAGCAGTAGGGAGATCAATCAACCACAAAGACCAAAAAATATAGTAGTTCGGTGCTATCCAATGCACCTACATCCACTTCCCAAGATCTCCTTGGAAATTCACTATAATCACAACGATTACAGTTGATTAGTTTCCGGGCTTACTAATCAAAACCCAACTTATTTTTACAAGACCAACAAGTCAAAACCTTACTAGTTTTTGCCTAACCAAGAACCTAAATGGTTTTACAGGCTAACCACCAACCTCCCTTGATTTTCTGGGCTAACCAGAACCTAATTGGTTTTCAGAAGCTCACCATAACCTTCCTTGGTTTTACACTAGGCTAACCAAGAATCCTTACAACAAATAAAGTTTTGAAGTAGAGAAACAATATAAGCTTTCTAAACAAAAGTGGATATCTCTTTGAAGCAATATATAGAGGTGCTTTGAACTTGTTGAAGCCTCTTAATGCTCAAGAATGGATGCTCTTCAATGCTCTTGAAGGCTCTTGAATGCTTGGAGGCTTGCTTTTGCTTGAGAGTGGTTGAATCTTTAATGGATAGGAATTAAAGTTCTCTTTTCTTTTCTCTTGAATGCTATATTTCATTCTCATCAACTACTTCCCTTTGATTTGATTTGGAGCATATAATACCTTCCCCAGATCTTAAATCTGGTTTCTAGCCATTAGACTTGAAAATCTAGTCGTTGGAGGGCAAAGGGTCGAGTTCTGCGTTTGAAAAACTAGTCGTTACTGTTCCCAGAACTCCATGTGTCGACACATCAGGCTATGAGGCGACACTTCAGGTTGACATTTGAACTTCTTGAGTCGACACCACAGTTCAAAACTCTTCAATCTAGGTTTCTCTAAAATCTCAGATATGTCGACACTTCCTCAGGTGAGTCGATACTATGAGTCCGACACTTCATATCCATATTCCGACACTTTTGTAGTTCTTCATTTTCAGCAAGTTCTGTAGCTTGAAAATCTCAAGCAATGAGCTGATCCTATGTTGATACTTTGAGTCGACACTTTAGGTCCATGTGTTGACACTTTAGCCGTGCCATTTTAACATTCTTTGCGTACCGTTTAAGTCGATACTTTACTTCCATGTGTCGATACTTGATGTCATGTGTCGACACTTTGAGTCGCCACCTCACTGAAATCCTTCATAGAAATGACTGAACTTGTGCTGAATCAAATTATACTTCACTCAATTGACCATTCAAGCAAACTTTGATTGTCCAAGTCCTTTTTTGAGCAGATCTTGTTCATCTAAGCTTGGCTTCTTCAATCAAATAAACTTCTTCAAATTTTTGAGCACATTTTTTTATAAAAAACATATTTCAAGAAATCTTAGTACTCAACTTATACTTAACTGTTTTACTTATCATCAAAATCATAACGAAGTCAACAATTTCTCCCTTTTTGATGATGACAAAATTAAGTATAAATTGTATAAAAAGCTTTTAAAAATAATTCATCAAGGTGCTTAGAACTAAATGCAACAGGTGTATCAAGGTAACTTTCAATATTGACAAGATGTATCAATAAGTGTGATATAATAATTTAAGAGTATCAGAGTAAGTTGTAATGATTGAGAGTATCAGAGCTTTGGGATTATATGAGACATAAGCATATGTATCATGATACTCTACAAGAAAATATGTTTAGGATAGACAATAATTCAGCAATACATAAGTCTCCCCCTGAATTGATGATCCATAAAAGTTTGCAAATATCTTTTCAACACTTAAAGAGGGGTTTAAGATGAAATTCATCTTAAAAAGATTTTCAATGAAACAATAGCTCCCCTTTCTTAAAGAATTTGTAAACAATTTCATTCAAGTTTTCAAAATATTTTTAAATTTGGCAAATGCTCTTATTTACCCCCTTGTACATCACAAATATACTTTGCATTTATACTTTAATCTTATTACTCCCCCCCTTTTTGTTATCATTAAAAAGGTAGGAAGGCAAAGATTTAAGATACAGCATTGAAGTGCAATGTAAAATCTTCATTCATTCATAAGACAATTCATAAAGATAATAAATACCAAGAAAATTTAAATCATTCATTCATTTACAGTCACAAACATGAAGTATAACATGATATCTCATTTCAAGTCAGCATTTGTATAACAAAAGACAAAAACTACATAGATGCATAAAAGTAAACTATCTAAAAATACATAGATATCCTAATCCTCATCCTCATCATCATCATCAGAAGATGATCCGATCTCAATCAGTCCTATATCAATAAAAGATTGAGCTCCAGGCCACATTGATCTGAGATCTTAAGTCGGTCCTGGTCAGTTCATAGGGGTAACGACGACCACGTCCTCTGCATCGAGCATATGTCTGACCTCTGACTGGAGCAGTAGAGGTGGAAAGCAATGTCCTCCGCAGGAACAGAACAGATTGGGGGGTTGACAGTCTCTGCGACTACCGGAAGTGGTGTATGATCAAAGGAAGGACCAGAGTCAAGATATTGAAAGCCAAGTGTGTAAAAACTAAGCTCTCAAATAAGTGAGGATGTATGAATGGTAGGAGTATCAACAGATGGTGTATCAAAAACAGGCATATCAGCTGATGATAGATAGGTGTATCAAAGGTAGATATATCAGCTAAAAGATGAATGAGTAGGTCTGTAATCGACGAATCAATGATAGGAGTGTCAATCATGGGTGTATCAATAATGGATGAATAAATAATCGGTGATGAACAACTGGAGAATCAATAACTGGTAAAAGTATAGGAATCAGATATAATCAACTGATCTTGAAGGAGGAGAAGATAGGACTAGAGTCTGGGTAGGTGAACTAGAGAGGTAATGAGTAGGACTCCTGGGCAAGTCTGCCATCACCTCCACACTGGCAATGAGATCAGATCTGAAAAATCGAATCCATTAGAGTCAGTCTTCTCATCATCTCCATCATCATCACCATCAACAACTGGTGCTGGAGCAGGTGGAGCTGTATCAGCAACTGGAGTACTCACTAAAGATCGAGACAGTGCGGTCAGTATAGCTGAGATGCCATCACTCAGTCCACTATGGCTCTCTCTGGTCTCAGCTATGAAGCAGTCAATATGTTGTCTAACGATCAAAAGATCTATCTCAATGCATCTAACTCTGTCCAATAAACTATTTGAAACACCCTGAGTCTCCGTCTGAACTGGTTGAGGTTGTGTTGAAGTAGTAGGCTCAAACTGAGATGCAGCCTCTGGCTGTGTTGCTGTCTCAGGCTGACTCTTTGTAGGTCTTGCCTTGTTGGAGAGGATATGCTCCTCCTCTACAGCATCATCGTCATCAGCTCTATCGTAGGCCTAACCAGATACTCTCCATCTCCACTGGCCTCGGAACAGATGATAACCCATCATGTGTAATGACCTGATGTCATATACATCAGTATGAAATAGCTTGAGGAAGGGCTATCCTCAAAGCTGACACTGTACTTTTTGAACAGAATAGTCAACCCCATCCTATAGGGTAGGCAGAGTCGCTGACTCATCGACGCCTCCGTCATCTAGTGAACCATGAGCACTGGAAGGCAGACAGGTATGCGCTGAACTAATGAGACCATCACAAGCAACTCCCGCTCAGTGATGTAATCAAAGCGTCCGGTCTTGGTAGAAGTATCCGGACGACAATATGGTGCAATAATCTTATCTCTGCTGATAGTTAGGATGTGGGTACGGTGGCTCCCTCAGGCAAAATATCAGACTCAAAGATACATTGGAGACCACTCACTCTATCCATCAGGCTGTCCACCATGATCCAGTCATCGAAATATCCAAAACTTTACTCAATGTCTCTGATATAACTGGGATATCCCGGCCTCTCACCTATGCCATCCATCCATCAAACCCACAGGCGAGGAGTGATCCATAAAACTCCCTAATAAGCCCTGGGTAATATCTCGCTTAGTGAACAAAATGATGTCAAACCAGCCTCTCGAATCTACTGTCCGATCCTGAAGTGCTGCTAGTCGACAAAACTGAAGTCTACTCATCATCCCTCGATGATGGTCTTCGAACTCATCCGACTAGAAGCTATAAAAAGAGGTCGTGCAGGTGGATCATGAGCTCTAGCCTCGTGTCTAGCCTTCGTTCTTCATTCTTCTTCCTGATTGGACTGACGAGGACAACGGACTACTTGCTTTTGGGATCCCGTTGTTTAGAATAAGAATTTGGGCAAGTTTTGGATGAAAACCTAGGATTTCTAAGGCTCAAAATGCAAATGAGAGGGGAAATGTCACAAAATTCGAACAATAAAGTATCAAAATCAAAGAATCAACAGGTTTAAATCATGGAATAGAGGGAAGGAGTGAGGAATACCTTAGGTCATGTGTCGGCTCGAGAGAGATGAAGAAATGAGGAAAAAAAACTTTTTGGAATGCCTTTATTCTCGGTCTATTGTCGTTCATGTGTCGACTCACGAATGTGTCGACACATCGACTTAAAAACCAAAAAAAATAAGAGGTTGAAGGTTTGATCAAAATCATAGATAATTCAATGAAATTCAATAAAATTAACATGATTAAGTATAATTGATGTCAAATTGATCCTTTTTGAGTCAAAAATAGAAAAATTTTAATCAAAAGGATTGATGATCCCGAGCTCTCTTCTAATCATATAAAATCGATCTTCCATAAGAGGTTTAGTCAAGATATCAGCTAATTAAAATTCAGTACTAATAAATTCAAAAACAAACATCATTATTTTCAACATGATCTCTAATAAAATGATGTCTAATTTCAATATGTTTACTCGTAGAATGTTGAACAAGATTTTTAGTCAAGCAGATAGCACTGGAGTTATCACATTTTATAGGTGTACTAGTCAACTTGATTCCAAAATCTTCAAGTTATTGCTTAATCCACATGATTTGAGCACAACAACTTCTGCTACAATATACTCAGCCTCAGTTGTGGATAGTGCAACTGAAGTTATTTCTTGCTAAACCAAAAGATTAAATTAACTCCAAGAATTGGCAAGTACCACTAGTACTCTTTCTATCTAATTTACAACCAGTAAAATTAGCATCAGAATATCTAATTAATTCAGCAGATGAATCTCTAGAATACTATAAACCAATATTAACAGTACCAAATAGATATCTAATAATGTGCTTAATAGCCATTAGATATGATTCTTTGGTTCAGACTGATATCTAGCACACATGTATACACTGAATATTATATCTGATCTACTAGCAGTTAAGTACAGTAAATAGCCAATCATACCTCTGTATAACTTTTGATCTATTGATTTACCATGCTCATCCTTATCAAGTCTACAAGAGGAGCTCATAGGCGTATCTATTGCTTTAGTAGTCTCCATCCCAAACTTCTTTATAATCTCTCTTGTATACTTAGCTTGGTTGATGAAGATTCCATCTGTAGTTTGCTTGATCTGGAGTCCGAGAAAGAAATTGAGTTCTCACATCATGCTCATCTCGAACTCACCTGTATTAGCTTAGCAAACTCTTGACAAAGAATTTTATAGTAGCATAGCATCGAAAATGATATCATCAACATATATTTGTACTACTAATAAATCATTATCTTCCTTTTCAAAAACAATGTTTTATCAACATGGCCTCTAGAAAATTCATTTTCAATTAAAAATTTACTAAGTCTTTCATATCAGGCTCAGGATGCTTGCTTTAATCCATAAAGTACTTTATGTAATTAAAAACATGATCAGGATATGCATGATTTTCAAATTCAGGTGGTGTTCAACAAAAACCTTTTCTGTTATAAAATCATTTAGAAAAGCACTCTTAACATCCATTTGAAATAATTTAAAGTTCATAAAACAAGCAAATGCTAACAATAGTCTAATTGCTTCAAGTCTAGCAACAGGAGCAAAAGTTTCATCAAAATCAATTCCTTACATCTGGTTGTAGCATTTAGCAACAAGCCTAGCTTATTTCTAACAACAATTCAATTTTTATCTAATTTATTCCTAAATACACATTTAGTACCAATAATAGAAAACTAGAAGTACATTACTAATACAACTAGAAGGAGTTATGTAAACCTTATCAATACCAATGATTTTTCTTTACCGTTATCCCCGAAGGTCACACTCCCTCCATTCAATGCTTCAAGAGAAGTGAATTGATTCAAATCTCCCGTCATGTGCCTTGAGCAACCATTATCAAAATACCAAAGTCTTTTGTTCTCTTGGTTGCAAGACACATCTGCAATAAAATCAAGCTTTATTTTTAGATACCCAAGCTAACTTGGATCCTTTAGGGTTAGCACTTAAAATGGTTCCTTTTGGAACCCCACTTTTTCAAAAGAATTGATTTTTCTTAAATTGCATTGAAAAGATTTATGATCTAGCTTTATAAGAAAAAATAAGTTATGCTAGAAGATGCAGGTACAAAAAAAATTTTGAAATATTTTATTATTTTGTGGTCTATAGCCTAATCCTGTTTTATTAAAAATAGCTTTTTGGCTATTAAAAGTAGGTTCAATTTTTCTGAACTATAGGTAAATTTTTCAACAAAATGCTTATCTTTTCAAGTTCATTTTTGTACTTAGCATTTTCCAAT
Organism: Areca catechu; assembly: GCA_021397845.1. NCBI lineage: Eukaryota > Viridiplantae > Streptophyta > Magnoliopsida > Arecales > Arecaceae > Areca > Areca catechu. Next base: position 57,727,789 of record CM038042.1, read on the forward strand.
TAAATCTTTATTTTTCTTTAAAAGATCACCATTTGAAATAACATTCTTGGATCTTTTCAAATCTTCATTCTCCATTGACAAAGCATTGTTTTTCTTTTCTACAACATCTAATTAGATTTAAATCAAAACATCATTTAACAAAAAATTATTTTCAAGAGAGGAAACTGTTTGCATGATTTTTCAACTTTTTATTTTTACATAAATCAGTTATAATGATGTATAAGTCATCAAAAGCATTTCTAAGCTTCATCAAAATGTAAAATTCTATTCGATATCGGAATTTACCTCATATGGCTCATTGATGTGCCATTAGACAAAGATTTGCACTTATGTGATCTTCAGAACTGGGTCTTCATGTCAATCCAGGTGGCCATCATTGCTTCTTCTCAATTTTCTTCCTAACTTCTTCTTAAGGAAAGGGCAATCGAACTTGTAGTGACCCGGCTTCTTGCACTCGAAGCATGTTAGTATTTCCTTCTCCTTTTATTTTTCCTTTTCCTTCTCTTTCTCTTTCCTTTTTCTTTTGATTGATATTTCTTTTTATAAGTGAACTTCCTCCTCTTCATGAATTTTTCAAATTTCTTGCAAGGAAGGCTTCTTCACTTTCATCTTCTTCTTCTTCTTCGGACTCATCTATTAAGGATTCTTCTTGTATGTTTGATTTGAAAGCAATCCCCTTTTTTTTTTGTCCATGTCCATTGACTTTTGTTTCAGATTCAACTCATAAGTCATAAACGATCCAATCAACTGCTCTAAAGGTAGCTTCTCAACATTCTTTGCTTCTTGAATTGTGGTCACCTTCGGATCCCACGATGTTGGAAGTGACCTGAGGATTTTATTCATAAGATCAGCATTAAACATTACCCTTCCAAGACTTCTCATTCCATTTATAATATTGTAAATCTTGTGTACATGTCAGTGATTGACTCATTAGGTTCCATTCAGAACATTTCATAAGTATGCACTAACATGTTTATCCTTGTATTTTTCACTTGATCGGTACCCTCATGGGTAACTTCAAGTATGTCCCATATTTCTTTAACAAAGGTATATGTAGATATCCTATTGAATTCACTAGGATCTAATGCACAATAAAGGAGATTCATTGCCTTGGCATTGATCTCGGATTGCTAATGTCATTTTCATCCCAATCATCTTCGAGCTTTGGGATGGAAACACTATTAACCACTATTGAAGGAATATGAAGACCTTTATCTACAACTCTCCATAAATTATAATCAATAGAATGCATATAAATTATCATGCTAGTTTTCCAATATGTATAATTTGATCCATTGAAAAATGGAAGTCTATTTGAGGCTTGACCCTCAACTACGCTAGTACCAATAGGGGATGCCATAGACTTTACTCAAGATGATAAAGCCAATACACTGAGAACAAGGCTCTGATACCACTTGTTGCGCAGTAAGCAATCCAAGAGGGGGGTGATTGGGTCTCTAAAAATTATTACTTGATGCAATGCAATACTATGCAATCCAATCTAACAATTAATGAAGATACTATGAATTTAAATAATGCTCTTAAGTAAAAGTGCAGTGGAATTAAAGAGCAATAAATGAAAGAGTAAGTAGAGAGATCAATCAACCACAAAGACCAAGAAATATAGTAGTTTGGTGCTATCCAATACACCTACATCCACTCCCCAAGATTTTCTTGGAATTCACTATAATCACAACAATTACAATTGATTAGTTTTCCACGCTCACTAATAAAAAACCCAACTTGTTTTTACAAGGCCAACAAGTCAAAACCTCACTTGGTTTTACGGGCTAACCAAGAACCTAAATGGTTTTACAGGCTACCACTAACATTCCTTAGTTTTTGAGCTAACCAAGAATCTAATTGGTTTTCAAAGGCTCACTAAACCTCACTTGGTTTACACTAGGCTAACCAAGAACCCTTAAAACAAATAAAGTTTTGAAGTAGAGAAACAATATAAACTTTCTAAACAAAAGCGGGTATCTCTTTGAAGCTCGATGTAGAGATGCTTTGAACTTGTTGAAATCTCTTGAATGCTCAAGAATGGATGATCTTCAATGCTCTTGAAGACTCTTAAATGCTTGGAGGCTTGCTTTTGCTTAAGAGTGGTTGAATCTTTAATGGATAGGAGTTAAAGCTCTCTTTTCTTTTCTCTTGAATGCTTCTATTTCATTCTCATCAACTGCTTCCCTTTTGATTCGATTTGGAATGTAAATACATTTTCAAGGCCTCAAATTCGGTTTCTAGATGTTAGACTTGAAAATCTAGCCGTTGGAGGGCAAAAGGATCGAGTTCTGAGTTTGAAAAACTAGTCGTTACTGTTTCCAGAACTCCATGTGTCGACACTTCAGGCTGTGAGTCAACACTTCAGGTCGACACTTGAACTTCTTGAGCCGATACCCAGTTCAAGAATCTTCAATCTGGTTCTCTGGAAATCTTAGATGTGTTGACACTTTCTCAGATGAGTCGACACTTTGAATCGACACTTCATATCCATGTGTCGACACTTTGCAGTTTCATTTTCAGCAAGTTTTGTGGCTTAAAAATCTCAGACGATGAGCTGATCCATGTGTCGACACTATAGGTCCATGTGTTGACACTTCAGCTATGCCATCTGAAATATTCTTTGTGTACCGGTTTGAGTCGACACTTCACTTCCATGTGTCGACACTTGATGTCATGTGTCGACATTTTGAGTCGACACCTCATTGAAATCTTCACAGAAATGACTGAACTTGTGCTGAATCAAATTTATACTTCACTAAATTGACCATTTAAGCAAACTTTGATTGTCCAGGTCCTCTTTGAGCAGATCTTTCATCTAAGCTTGGTTTCTTCAATCAAATAAACTTCTTCAAATTTGTGAGCACCTTTTTCTATAAAAAATATACTTCAAGAAAATCATTAGTACTCAACTTATACTTAACCATTTTGCTTATCATCAAAATCAATAACGGAGTCAACAAGGGGGCCTTCTTGTCAACTCAGAGGATGAGGTCAGCTGAGTCACCAGTGGTCACAGTGGTGACATCGCTGGAGTGGAAGTCATCGATGGGGTAGGGGATGTTGTCTATCGGTGGAGCTAATGGCATGGGAAGAAGCAGGGCAGCATGGACGATTAACGATTAGCATAGTGGTCATGGGGAATCGAGGTCCCTAAGGCCTAGTCACAGGTGTAGGAGTTGGGGTCACTCGATGGGAGGTGGCCGGTGACTGATTTGATGTTAGGATCAACAACATGAACAAGAGGATGGGCTAGCATGGTTAGAAGCATAGGTAGCACAAGGGAGCTCGAGCACCCTTTAAGGGGTGATCGCGATCGATGAAGATGATGGAAGGGTCGCATGGGCAGCAACCACGGAATTGGCAGATTGGGAGGCGCTCGAATGGAAGTTTAGTTTATGATTTTAGAGAACAGAGTTTGGTCATGGGCTCTCCAAATGGGAGGGAGGTGATGGAGTCGGCAGTGGCGTGCTAGGCTTCGGGCAAAGGAGGTGGTGTCGGTGGCATGGGATGGCTCGATTGAGGGGCTTGGAAGAGGGCTTATGGCGATGGTTGATAGTGGTGTCTGATGGTCACGATGGCAGAAAAGCATGGGCATTTGGTCGATGGTGATCTCCTCATGGATGGATGGGAGATGGCAGTGGGGATGATAGCCAATAAGATTGGTGGTCGAGAGGTCGAACATAGGTGGCACGGTAGTGGGATGGCACTCATTCAATGGTGGGGAGTTGAAACAGGGAAGGCAGTTGGTGGCTTTTGGAAGCTTGATGATGGTTTGAAGAGGTGATTGGGTGGTCTAAAATCTCTATTTGTTCGAGACAACAGGGGGGAGAGAATAAGAGGAAATAGAGGGAGGATATAGGGAAAAGAGGAGAAAGAAGATGAAGAAGAAGATGAGAGGAGAAGAAGAGGAAGGAAGAAAAAGAAAAGATATAGAAGAGGAGGGAGTCGGGAAAACCCAATAAATTTTATTCACTTTTTGTCAATTGATTTATTCTATTGACAAGACTGCTTTAAATAGACTATAATCCCTGATAAATGGAGACCAAAATACTAGGACTCTCCAACAAATTGGAGACTAAATTAACCAAAATACTAGAACTCAAACTAATATGAAATAATAGGACTGATCTAAAATAGGCTCCAGACTAATCCATTTCATGCTCTGAGATCTGTTAATGAGCAGAATACAAAATAATAAAAAATTAAAATAACACGTTCAATCTCCATATACCCTCATAAAAAAATAAAAATACATATGTCTGCTCAAGGATGTGCATTAGAATCTATCTTGGATAATGTCCTCATCATTTGGTCTTACTATTATGAACTACATTATAACCCTAAATCCATTATCCTAATCTATGGAGTTCATCATAATCTTAAAACAAAAGGATATAAGACACAACATATGATGGATCAAAATGCCTCTTTATTAATAAAATCATACCTGAGTCAAAATATTTATAGAAAAGTCTTTATCATATAAAAAATATGATTAGCTTGCAGGATACTATTTTTTACTTTTTAAAGGCATATTCTTGTACTTTATTTTATTGAAATCAATAAAAATTGGATTATTTTCATTCATGTTGTGTTTTTTTGTGTCCACAAATCATCTAAGAGATTAATAAAAAGATAACACAAATTCTCAAGAGTTAGAAATTTGATACTTGCGTTATTAGTAATTAATTTTTAAATAGCTCTGATCAGTGGATCATTATGGAGATGGTGATCGATGCACGAATCGCTCTTCTTAGGATAGATGAGTCTTGAGTCTATAGTGTAAAGACACTGAAGTGAGAGTGCAGGTAATTATTTTAGAATAAGGGTACTAAGCACGAGCATTACGAGAAGTCATTTGGATGGCTACCCACTCATTAGTGACTTACTTGATATTATAATTGTGTGTTTAGTCCTTTGACCTGAGGCACCTCGGCTACTCATAGTGAGGCTACTATAGTTTGACTATATATACTTGGTCCCTAGCTATAGGTCATTGCAGTACATATTGGCTATAGTAGTTCATTGTAGGAATAGGGTATGTACGAAGATGGATTTTGTCATCCTTGGTAGACAAGGAAGATGGTACTATATGATTTATGAGACCGAGTTCAAAAGATTTTGGCCAGGGCAATGTGAATAATGGAAAAGAGTTTCCACATAGTTCATATCAAGAACTCAAGTCAGGTAAGTCTTTCTTACATATGATAGATGATGTGGTTTGGTGAGTATTCCATGATCTCCATCTTATGGAACTTGTGATAGAAGGAATGTATCACATGTTAACTATATCTAGAGGTTCATCCCATTGCATTCTAATAGCCTGCCATCATATATTATTAGGTATCACTAAGGATTAAGGGGCCCACATGGAGTCATGTTAAACTTTTACACTTTATTCATTTGAATCTTAAATCACTAATGAAGACAATCGAAAAAAAGATTAGAAATCATTTTCTAATTTCATCCTACTTTGATCAAAGACTTTCTAAGTCATTTGATGAGATTACATGGATTAAATACTCCTCTTACTATGAGTGATCGATTCGTGTTGACCTACTCATAACCTTCATACACAATTCACAATACCACGAATATCCTATATATGACTAAGTCATGAATGAGTATGGACCAAAACATTGATTCATGTGTACAAGATACTATGGTGATCTCAGGTCTAATGATCACTTGCACAACTCCTACTAAGAAAATCATTTTTGATAAGTAAGACTTCCATAAGATGTCCTATCTCTATGACCAGTGAATGAAGATTGATCATTTTACCCATGAGATAGGACTCAAGTTTCTAATGATTGATAATCATAAGGATCAAAGAATTATCTTTGTATAACTTGTTTATCCTAGACTACTAATATGACCTAATCGATAATGCCAGAGAAAAGTGATATTAACATCTTTATTTTTTTCTTGTTTTCAACAAGTAAAACTTTATTATTGAGTGAAAGAACAAAAAGACCATTAATAAATAAACCACTTCCAAAGAAATTATTAGAATAAAAAATGGAACATCCATGGCTTTTTATATTAATTTCAAAACTATATTATAATAAAAAGGGTATAAAAATAATATTTATAATATATTGGAAATATAGAAATAGTCTTTTAATTCTAAAATTTTGTCGAAAGGCAATAACATTGATAGATGCCCATAGCTTTTGCTTGAATGGATTCACCACTCGTACCATAAAGCTCAAAGTCATCTTTCTTCAAGCTCCTAATTCTCTGAAGTCCCTGCAAAGACTTGCATATACGAGAACCACATGCGGTATCCAATACCCATGAATCAGAAGTTAAAGTATTCAATGACAAGTTAGTTTGTATCATGTATGAACCTTTTGATGTTCCACTAGCATTAGACTTCAAACTAGCAAGATATGACTTACAGTTCTTCTTCTAGTATTCTTGCTTGCCGTAGTAAAAATAAGTTCTATCAACAAAGGGCTTCTTTTCCTTCTTCTCTTCTAGATGCTTTTCTTAGGGTTCCACTTTCTTTTTGAACCCTTCTTCATTATTATTATTTTTTTTCCATCAATTACAAGAAGATGAGCCTTATCTCTCTTAAAATGGCATTTAGTTGTCTTAAGCATATTGAGCAACTCAGGTAATGTAATGTTCAAATTATTCATGTGATAGTTCATAACAAACTAAGAGAAGGAATCAAGGAGTGATTATAGGATCAAGTCTTGATTAAGCTCTCCATCCATAACAAACCCTAATTGACCTAATCAAGTGATTAAGTTAATCATCTTTAGTACATAGGCTTGAACGGACGAGCCCTCACTCATACATGCTCAGAATAGATGCTTCGACATTTTATATTAGGTAACCCTACTTTGCTCTCCATAAAGCTCTTTAAGATGAGAGTAGTATAGATTGAGGTCATTTCTTTATGTTACTCTATAATTCATTGCTCATAGAGACCAACATAATTGTTGACTCTGGTCTTGATTTTGATGATTGACAAAATGTTTAAGTATATATGAGTACTAATTATATTTAAGTATATTTTTCAGATCTTAGTACTCAACCATGTTGAATGAAGAATTGCTTGTATTTCAGTTGAAAAAGTTCTTAAATTAATAGAAAATCAAGTATATGGACTTTGGAATTAATATGGAAGGACATGAAGAGGTTAAAATTTCAATTTGAAGATGTTTCAGCAATGGCACAGGCAAGTGTCGACACTTGAAAATAAAGTGTCGATACCTGAGGAACAAGTGTCGATACTTGAAGAGTGAAGTGTCGACTCAAGGCCTGAGATAAACAGAAAATTTCAGAAAGCTCTTTCAGTGAAGTATCGACACCTGGAGCTGAAGTGTCGATACTTGGAAGTGAAGTGTCGACACCTGGAAACTGAAGTATCGATACTTGAAACTGAAGTGTCGATACCTGAAGGTGAAGTGTCGACACTTGAACAGTAATGGCTAGTTTTCTGGGCTGCAGAACTTCTCCAACTTACTTTCAACGGTCATATTTTTCTTCCTAATGGCTATAAACGGTCATTAAGTGTTGGGAGGCTATATAAACATCAAAATCAATTGGGGAAGTAATCCTTTGGTGAGATTTTTGAATATTCTTCAAGGATTCAAGAGTTAAGTGGATCAAGTCTTCAAGCTTCCAAGTTTCAAAGAGAGCATCCAAAGTTACATCCTCAAGCATCAATCAAAGGCTTCATCAACTTGTAGACAAGATCTTCATCAACTCTCAACGGGCTTCAAAGAGATATTTGCTTTATTTTAGAAAGCTTTATTGTATTCTTTTATATTTGCTCTTACATTGTTTTACTTAAGGTTTTTGGTGAGCCTTGGAAAACCAAAGAGATTTTTGGTGAGCCTTGGAAAATCAAAGTGGTTGTTGGTAAGCCTTGAAACCAACTAGGGTTTACTTGTGAGCCCGAAGCCAAAACAAGTTGTTTAGGTTCTTGGTTATCCCGTAAAACCAAGGGTGGTTGTTGGTGAGCCTTGAAACCAACTAGGGTTGACTTGTGAGCCCGAAGACAAAATAAGTTGTAAAGGTGTTGGTGAGCCTAAGTTATAAAACCAAACTTAGTGGAATTCCCAAGGGATTCTTGGGGAGTGGATGTAGGTGCTTGGTTGGCATCGAACCACTATAAATCTTTGTATTTGTGTGATTGTTCTCCTTATACTTTTATTTCATTATTTCCGCTGCATTTATTATTTGAAAACACAAGCACTTAAATTGCATTAGCATATACTTGCTTTAGTTCATCTTTTAAATAGTACAAAGTTTTATAAAACCTAATTCCCCCCCTCTTGGGTTGCCTACGTGGGCCTACAATTGGTATCAGAGCAGGTGCTCTGTTTGAAAATCTAACGATTTTGAGCTAAAGTTCATGGCAACCCTTGTAGGTATTAATGTTAGACCACCGTTTTTCAATGGCACAAATTACACATTTAGAAAACTCACATGCACACATATTCAATCTATTAGTTATCATCTTTGAAAAATTATTGTTAGTGGTCCTCATATTCCTTCCATTTTGGTTAATGGCATTTCCATTCCAAGCTCGAGAGGATTGGAATGAATATGACATTAAACAAACTGAAAATCAATGCTAAAGCAATGAACTTGCTTTATTGTGCATTGGACTTGAATGAATTTAATAGAATCTCTACATGCACATCGGCGAAGGAAATATGGGACACACTTGAAGTTACTCATGAGAGTACTCTTCAAGTGAAGAACACTAAAATTAATTTGCTATACATTCTTTTGAAATTTTTGAAATGATGCATTATGAATCTATATCTGATATGTTTTCAAGATTTATGACTATTATTAATGAATTAAAAAGTCTTGGCAAATCTATACTAATGCTAATTTGGTGAACAAAATTCTTAGATCCTTGCCAAAATCATGGGATCCAAAGGTGACGGCGATCCAAGAAGCTAAAGATGTAGAAACCTTACCTTTGGAGGAGCTTATCGGTTCACTCATGACCTATGAGTTGAACTTATGGCAAAGGATAGTGGAAGCTGATACAGAAAAGAAAATAATAGCTCTCAAGGCCAAAAGAAATTCAAGGCAATGATGGCAACTTGGAGCGATAGCGAAGATTCAAGTAGGATGATGAAGTTGCACATCTTTGTTTCATGACAAATGAAAAAAATGTGTGCTAAAAATAATTATGATTTTACCTTTAAAGAATCACATGATGCATCTAATGATCTTGTGCATGATATATATGCTAAAAATTGAGTACAAGAAATTAAATAGGAATGCAGATTCATCTCTTGACAACACCAATCTTGTAAATAAAAATGGTGATTTAAATGCCAAGATTGATATTTTGAAAAATGAAAAGAATAATTTTCTAAGAAAAAGAATTTTTAGTAAAAGAAGAATGTTATTTTGAAAGATTTATGTGATAAACTTTTTAATGAGAAAAATATTTTGATTGAGGAAAAGAAGCAAAAACTTTTGAAGAATTTCTATATTCCTGCTTCTTTCAATTTTTCTTATATGTGGTTTCAATGCTTATCCTTCTAGATTAAGAAAAGTTTGGGTTCCAAAAGAAACCATAATTACTAATCATAAAGGACCCAAGAAAGTTTGGGTACCAAAAATGTCCACTTAATTTATTTTGCAGGAATGTCTTGCAACCCAATATGAAGAAAGGAAGTTCTTGAAAAGAGTTGTACAAGACAATTTACAGAAATGGACAAGCTACATTTTGAACTAAATGGTAAAAGAAAGGACTTTGTATATTAGTAAATTCTAAACATCTCCTTCCATATTAAAAATGTAAATTAATTTTTATTACATCAATTACTTTGAAAATTGTTTTAAATAGTTAATTAGAATCAAGTTTGGACTTATCATCATTGGCTATGATCATGAACTTTATGGTGTTGATGAATTTCATGCTATCATGATTAAATTTATGATTGTAAGACCTTCACTTGATTTTGATTAATATATTTCATGAAAAATACTTTTAAGATGCATATTGATTTGAAAAATATTTTAATTGATTGATTAGAATCAAGCTTAGACTAATAATCATTTGTTGTGATTATGACCATTTTGATGTTGATGGATTTCAAGCTTTCATGGTCAAACTTGTGATTATTAGATCTTCACTTGATTTTGATTAATATAGTTTATAAATTATTTCAAGTGAAATGTTACGATTTATGTGCTTTCATTGTTGGCATCTATGCATAATCTAGAAATGATTTGGATCAAGTATAGAACTAGTAGTTAAGGGTTACTTTAAGAAGAAGGTATGCATATTGACAAACCCTTGCTCTAGTAGCTAGACATGATATCATATTACTTCTAGCATTTGTATAGATATCAAATCATCTTAAAATGAATTTAAATTATGCTAAAAGTTTTTAGGTAATATAAATGCTTTGTATTTTGAAAAATCATGAATATCTTGAAAAATTTTAAATCTTGATGCATAAGCTTTCATATTTTATTCCTAAAATAAATGCATATTTTTAAGGAGGAATAACATTAGGGAGAGCATCCAAGATTTGTTATCATATTTGATGCTTTGAATATCTTGTTGATATCATGCTTTGCTTATATTACTCTGATACTCCTTCTTGTTTTCAAATCTAATTCTTTAAGGGAGTTACATTTAAATGGTATCATATTCTATTGGTATCAAAATTAATTTTAAAAGAATTCCTAGTAACTGCTTCGGATTGGGTTAGTCACCATGGCCGTCCGGTCATAGGAGATAAGTAGGGCTTAAAGACCCTCTCTTCCCCATTCAATGGGCTCTCTTATGACGTGTAGGGGTGCCGCTGTGACCTTATCCCATGAACAAGTAAGGCGAATGGATAATATACATCAAATCATTTCTTGCATGTGCTTACATTCTATGGTATCTTGTTCAATTTGTATTGATATCATAATTATGTGATTTCATGCATTGATTTTAATGACCTACTTGCTATTCTTTCCAACTTCATTCCCACTTTGTATTGTCTTTCACCCTTTTTCATGATGTCAAAAAGGGGGAGAAAATTGTTAAGTATGAAAAGGGGAAGATTGGATAAACATAAAAAATTATTTGAGAAATGAAAGAAAGTGCAAAAGGGGAGAAGAATGTAAATATTTTTATCTAAAGGAAAGAATTAGTAAGAAGAAGAAATTTTAAAATTTAAAATTTTTGCATATTTTGAAAAATATTTTGAAGATTTTTTGGATCATATTTTGAGGGGAGCTTGGTGCTTATTGTTTTGAGCTTACATGTTTATCTTATTGTTAATCTTTTTAAGCTTACCTTATTCATATACTTAAAGGTTTTGTCATCATCAAAAAGGGGGAGATTGTTGACTCTGGTCTTGATTTTGATGATTGACAAAATGTTTAAGTATATATGAGTACTAATTATATTTTTAGTATATTTTTCAGATCTTAGTACTCAACCATGTTGAATGAAGAATTGCTTGTATTTCAGTTGAAAAAGTCCTTAATTAATGGAAAATCAAGTATATGGACTTTGGAATTAATATGGAAGGACTTGAAGAGGTTAAAATTTCATTTGAAGATGTTTCAGCAATGGCACAGGCAAGTGTCGACACTTGAAAATGAAGTGTCGACACCTGAGGAACAAGTGTCGATACTTGAAGAGTGAAGTGTCGACTCAAGGCCTGAGATAAACAGAAAACTTCAGAAAGCTCTTTCAGTAAAGTGTCGACACCTGGAGCTGAAGTGTCGACACTTGGAAGTGAAGTGTCGACACTTGGAAACTGAAGTGTCGACACTTGAAACTGAAGTGTCGACACCTGAAGGTGAAGTGTCGACACTTGAACAGTAACGGCTAGTTTTCTGGGCTGCAGAACTTCTCCAACTTGCTTTCAAACGGTCATATTTTCCTCCCTAACGGCTATAAACGGTCATTTAAGTGTTGGGAGGCTATATAAACATCAAAAATCAATTAGGGAAGTAATCCTTTGATGAGATTTTGAATATTCTTCAAGGATTCAAGAGTTAAGTGGATCAAGCCTTCAAGCTTCCAAGTTTCAAAGAGAGCATCCAAAGTTCACATCCTCAAGCATCAATCAAAGGCTTCATCAACTTGAAGACAAGATCTTCATCAACTCTCAACGGGCTTCAAAGAGATATTTGCTTTATTTTAGAAAGCTTTTATTGTATTCTTTTATATTTGCTCTTACATTGTTTTACTTAAGGTTTTTGGTGAGCCTTGGAAAACCAAAGAGGTTTTTGACGAGCCTTGGAAACCAAAGTGGTTGTTGGTAAGCCTTGAAACCAACTAGGGTTTTACTTGTGAGCCCGAAGCCAAAACAAGTTGTTTAGGTTCTTGTTATCCCGTAAAACCAAGCGTGGTTGTTGGTGAGCCTTGAAACCAACTAGGGTTTGACTTGTGAGCCCAAAGACAAAACAAGTTGTAAAGGTTGTTGGTGAGCCTAAGTTATAAACCAAATTTAGTGGAATTCCCAAGGGATTCTTGGGAGTGGATGTAGGTGCTTGGTTGGCACCGAACCACTATAAATCTTTTGTTTTTGTGATTGTTCTCCTTATGCTTTTATTTTATTATTTCCGCTGCATTTATTTGAAATACACAAGCACTTAAATTGTATTAGCATATACTTGCTTTAGTTCATCTTTTAAATAGTACAAAAGTTTTATAAAACTCAATTCACCCCCCTCTTGGGTTGCCTACGTGGGCCTACAATAATGCACTTGATAGTTAAATTATCATTCTACCATATTATATATATGGCCCTTTCCTCCTTTCTTCCTTTATAGTGTTATCTCTAATTGAATCTGGATAAGGAGAATCGAGATGTAGGAGACCTTCTCCTGAGTTAAGATAATTCTCAGGTTCCTTAACCAATCCACATAATTAGGACCGATTAACTTATTGGCATCTAAAATATCCTATAGTTATAAACTAGAAACCATAATATTAATCTACATAAAAATAAAGAACAATGTATAAGCAGACCACTCAAGAAATATACACAACTAGATAAGGACTTATCAATTTAATTATATCTCCCACTATTTATTACGAATACCATAGCCCTCATCTATGATAAATGAAAATTATAACAGGATTTCTTTAATAGAGTTGAGATCCCAATTCCTCATAAATACCTTATATTATACAACAAATATTTATGAGTTCAAGGGTAGAAAATTTTCTTTTCTAATTATAACCCATGCAACTCTCAACATGACAGCTATATTTAAGACACTTGCAGCCTTGTATTACATAACATACTATAATGTCTTAGTTTAGTCAGACCCTTCATTTTTGTTGGCAATACAAACTTACAAAATGCTAAGTAATGAGAAATATGCCATTCATGTTGTCCCTTTGAAGTTGTCCCACCTACTTGTATTTGGTCTATTCCCATACCAAGAGATAGCCTAGGTTTGATGCCCTAGATAGGTTAATGAGATGTATTCAAGTAGCCAAACTGATATTAGATGTCAAAACATATAGAAATTTCAATGCACACATCCAAAAGAAATAATTGTTTGTGTATCACATAATTTAACTATTACAAGTTTTTTAGAATATTAGTTTGGTATACTGTCATGTAACGAAAAAGAGAACAAACAAGATTATTAGCCAATAATAAATATTAATTCAGTGCCCTAAAATTATGCTGCAATATCCTTCACTAACTTCCCCTTAATAAAAAACCTTGGTTCATCTCAATTAAAGAAGGTCATATAATGCCTCACCATCAACTATAATCTAATCCAAAGGATCATGTGCTATCATTATCACATACGAGATAATACAACAACACACAAAATAAAAGGCTAACAATTGGCAGATATCAAGCACCATCAAAAAATACTAGATTTAATAAGCATACCTTGTGCCAAATATATCGTAATCATGGCAAAACCGATAACACCCATCAAGTTTAACACATTATATGGGAAAAAAAAAGAAGCCATAGTATATTTGTTGGAGCCATTCCCTTCATATCTATTAAGTTTGGATTATCATCCGAAAACACAGAAAGCAACCATAAGAATATAGCAAGCAAAACTGATCGTCACCCATTAGGTTTAACTCATCATATGAAAATGAAATATAAGCATTCCTCATACCAAATCCAATCATTGCAAATTCAATCGGCATCTATCAAGTTTAACACATCAAATGGGAATAAAATATAAGCATACATAGTGCCAAATGTATCAATTATGGCAAAATCGATTGGCACCCATCAAGTTTAACACCATATGAGAATAATAAAAAGATGCCATAGTATATCTACGGGAGCCATTCCCTTCAATGTCCATTAGGTTTGGATCATCATCAGAGAAAACAAGAAGGCAACCAAAAATATAGCAGGCAAAATTGATCAGCACCCATCAAGTTTAACACATATATAGGAATAAAATATATGCATACCTCATACCAAGTGTATCAATCATGGCAAAACTGATTGGCACCCATCAGGTTTAACATACATATGGAAATAAAATAAGTATACCTTATATCAAATATATCAATCATGGCAAAACCAATCGACATCCATCAGATTTAACACACAATATGTGAATAAGAAAAAGATGCTATAGTATATATGTTGGAGCCATTCCCTTCAATATCCATTAAGTTTGAATCAACATTAGCAAAAACAAGACAGCAACCATAAGAATATAGCAGGCAAAACCTATCGACACCCATTAGATTTAACATATCATATAGGAATAAAATATAAAAATATTTCATGCCAAATGTATTAATCATGACAAAACCAATCGGCATCCATCAAATTTAACACATCATATGGGAATAAAATATAAACATACATCGTGCCAAATGTATTGTAATCATGACAAAATCAGTTGGCACCCATCAAGTTTAACACATCATAGAAGAATAAGAAAAAATGCCATAGTATATCTACTAGAGCCATCCCTTCAATATCCATTAATTTTGAATCATCATCGGGAAAAAATAATATGACAACTATAAGAATATAGTAGCCAAAATTAATCAGCACCCATCAAGTTTAACACTTATATGGGATAAAATAAGGATACATAGAGTCTAACTCTTATTGTATCACTTATTAGTATACTTCGTGCCAAATAATACCCAGTACTAGGATTGCAAGCCATGGATGGAAGGACTACTTCTTCAAGAGCTACTTTCTTTAGCCAAGTGAGATGCCTAAACTAATAAAAAAAATTTGATGCTATTGTTAGCAAGGATTGCTTAAAGGTCAATCAGTAGATTGAAAGCACCCACAGCAGAAAGTAACTAGTAATGGTATACCATGGCATGAGAGCGTATAATAAAAGCATGCACTTAGGAAAATAGTTGATGTAACCTAGTTTAACACTATAACATCCATGTGTACGTGTACTTCAAGAGCCTCTATAGATTACCGCTTATTCCTAAAAGTTAATGATATGTCATATATGTATATCTCTTTGGTGAAACTTCAGTAAGTTGAGAACATCATAATGGGGGGAAGGTATTAACTAGCATTATGACTCTTCCATGACAATCTTAAAATAAGTGAAATATCTTGATTATTTTATATTAAAGGCCAAGATGTGAAGTTCATCCTCTTCAAATTCTAGGCTCAACTTTCAAAGAATTCTCTGATTTTTATATTTGTTCTCAATCCATCACCTGATTTAAACTGCACCAACGAGACTTTCTAGTTTTGTAATAGGGAAGAAAATGCAGTATGAAT
Source organism: Areca catechu (assembly GCA_021397845.1). Lineage (NCBI taxonomy): Eukaryota > Viridiplantae > Streptophyta > Magnoliopsida > Arecales > Arecaceae > Areca > Areca catechu. Next base: position 57,743,502 of record CM038042.1, read on the forward strand.
GTCAAATGCAGAATGACTAATTAATTTATGCAATATTGCCACTGTTTCAATCCTAAACTTTGACAAATTCAAATAAAAAAACTATTTTGAATTTATAGCAAGGAATAACTGACTTTCCAAGTTATCAATTTAGAGTTGTAAAGTCTAGTATCATAACATTAGTTAAAGAATTCTACGCTCCAATGGATGGCAATAGCTAAGACCATTTTTTCATTAAACAAAAAAATCAAAGCAACTTACTTACTCCTGTATCAACTAGAGGTTAAAGAAACTTATTAGTAGGCTGCTAAGGATGCTTCCACCACACAAAACTCGTAATAAAAAACCTATAGCAAAATATGGTTTGGAAACATGATTTGACTCATCATGTTGGTTTTGTCTGATTACTTCTTTTGATCAATCCATTTGGCCTCTTGAAAAATCTAGTTATTAATAATGGACACAGTTTTGCCATCTCTATAGTAGACCATTTATTGGTACCATGCTGGTACAGTGTCAATATCCCCTCCATACCAAATCTCAATTAAGTAGTGGTACAGTAACCTAGTATGAAGGATATAGCCAACAATGATGGACACATATCTCATCAAAAAGAAAGTAAACAATTTCTACTGACTTTGTTCTTTGTTTCTATGGATCAAATAATTTGGCTCCAATGAACAACAAACAGATTTGAACATATCTATACTACAAATTCTTAAAACATATAAAGACCAATAATGTTTCTTTCATTACTTTATTTTCTGTACATTCCATAGGTTGAAGTTTTCTTATACATATAATGGTTATCAACTTTCCATGATGCTGTCAAGCAAAACAACTTCAATTGCAATACTATGTAAGATGGTTAAAAGGCTACTTAATACATCGTCAAAATGGTAAAAGAAAGAGAAAAATGGTAGCAGCTTCTGGACATCCCAATCCTAAAGAAATTGGACTTCTAGATGCTGCAAATAAGTGCTAAGAAGCATCCAGATGCTCTTTTTTTTATTTACAAAGGGTTTGAATGCTTAATTTTTGGATTTTGTATTTTCATTTCAGTCTGTATGATTGATTGTTTGCACCCAAGTCAACCTTGCAGCCACTTATAGTCATGCTTACCATCTTAGGCATAAGTTTGAGTTCCTCCCAGGCCTTGGTTACTAATATTTTTTTTAGCACAGTTAGGGGAAAACGAGTGGCATGTAATGAGGAAGTTGAATAGTAAATTGCATAATCTGTCAAGACGGTGCTAATGACTTTCCAGTACTTCATGGGGAACTTTGAATCTTACATCCAAAATAAGCTCTCTTACCAAGATGCCTAGCTCCTCATATACATGGGATGAATGGGAAACCCATGGGTCTTGTAGCCACAGTCTCTCCCTCCCCTCAGATGGGCTATGCCTCATGTATGGGACTAGGGCCGTAAATAGGTTGAACTTAGGTTAATACCATGCTGTCTCCACATTTAAACTTGATAAAACTAATCTATTCAAGCTATTAGGTTTTCAGGTGCCATTTACACCTATACAAGGGACATGATGTATTTATGTAACACATTTATTCTAAGTTATACCTTATAAATTTACTGGAAAATATAATCCCAACTTATTAATATATGACAAGCATGCATTTAGATGCACCAACAGAATCTCACTTATTCGATAGTCACCCATTTCCATATATGTTAACACCCATGATTTATAGAATGAAACATTCAACTTTCTTGCAGTTTTTCCAAAACTTGGTCTCTAGACTTGTACTTGGTCCATCTATTCTCAAAGTTGCAGTGATATAATACAAAAGAATATATTGCTAGGTACAGATATAAGAAAAGACCAGCATAATGAGGATGCATTCCTATGAACCAAAATCTTCTATAGGATATCTTAAATGTCATTGCCTTTCTTTATTTGGTTAAAGGACATATAGAATAGAAATATTCAACAGTACATGTTGACTAGACAGATTAACCATTAAACCATCACTAACAAGTTTCCTAAGCAAATCAACAACAACATTATATATAATAGCAAGAAGGCCATATAGTCCAAACCAATTCATGACACGTCCAAATGTGCAAAAACAAACCTACAACCAACATACATCAATCATTCTGAATCGAGAAGGCATGCAGACATTACCATATGACATAAAATCAAACCAGTTTGCCACTTTTACATCAATCCCCTTATGCCACATCAAATAGGTAATAAGCAAGCATATTGGCAACGCTTCATAGCATTCTCTTAGAAAAGTGGACATGAAGTAGTTGAGACATCATATATAAGGTTTTGAAAATAGTTTTGAAAATATGCCAACTCGTCAACACATGCTACAACAAGAAGACATTTATTTGGAACAAGTGATTGATTTGATGCTTCAGACTTTTTAAATGGCAATCATATTTTTCGTATTTGTAGATATCATTAATAAAATGAACAACAATTACATTCTTGAGCAGAGCATATTTAAAGTAATCTATCAAAGAGCTATCAAAACTTAGCAATCTAAGCATGCTGGTAATGAATCACAATTAATGCTTGGGCAGATTTTGAGATATGGTCTAGATTTAACACATTTTTGTTGTGCAAGGAAATAGAAAGTTTCAAAAGATTACTACTTATACATATCTAGTCATAGGGTAAGACTTTGTTCTCCAATTATTGGAATTAATATAAAATTTGTTGCATGCATTAGAATAGGGCCATCATCAACAACAATACATGTGAGTTTGTAATGGAGTTTATATACCAAATTTCACTACTTTGAAATGAATGAGAGATCCCGTAATCATAGCAACAATATAAAATAGAAATGAAATATCATTATGTAAGAAGCATGATGATGGGGACATCTATAATAAGAATATATACTTTGATTAACTCACTTTATTTTGCAGCTATAGTCAATAAAGTTTTCGAAGCAAATTACAATTTTTCTTGAAACATGTTCAAGCCAAATTTTCTTGAAGCATGATTTAGCTCATAAACCAATACATGAAAGAAGCCTATTAATTTTCTTGAAGCATGTTCATAAGCCAAATTTTTTTAAAGCATTATTTGGCTTATAAGCCAACACATGGAAGAAGCAAGCATGATGGAGGGCGTCCTCTTCAAGTCCAAGATCAACCATTCAAGCCTCTTCAAGACCAATCCCAAGCCCAATTCATGCCAAGATTTGAAGCACATGGGGGAACAACTCATCAAACAACCTTGGAGGAGAAGGAATTACACTACATCAAGAGTTTTATAGCGAACATAAAGATTCATTCCACTATCCCAACAATATTTGACATGTGGGGTTCCACAACTTATGACACCTAAGCCTCCACATCAGCATTTGGAAGCCACATTAGGATCTTCTAGATGCCACATGTCAAAGTGGTTGCAACTTTCTACCAATAATTATTTTTAATTAAAATCACTTATCTAAAAATTGTTGGAGCCAACTAAGCCTCCTTATCCCCTCCTCTCCACCCTTGGACGAAATTTCTAGCATTGGAGCCTATAAATAGGGCCCCTAGGCTCTCATTATATTCATTCTATACTATGATTTGAATTAATGAAATGATTGTTTCCTTGTGTTCTAGTTTTCTTGAGTTCTTGTTTGGAGTAAAAGTTTTCTAGCTAGTTTGAGTGTGTAGATCCTTATCTAAGGAGAGAATGAGAGTTTCTAAATTTGAGTTTGAGAGTGAAGAGTGATTTTTGCAAGGAGTAACTTGGGGATACCCATTGATGAATCTATGATCAAGCTTCTAAGTCCCCAAGCCGCTCGGCCACTTCGAATTTTTTTTAATTCTTTCATTTTTCAATACCACATCTTGGCATTTAAATCACCATTAGTTATTCTTTTCATTTTCAAAATATCAATCTTGGCATTTAAATCACCATTTTTATTTACAAGATTGGTGTTGTCAAGAGAAAATGAATCTGCATTCCTATTTAATTTCTTGTACTCAATTTTTAGCAATATATATTCATGCACAAGATCATAGATGCATCATGTGATTCTTTAAGGTAAAATCATAATTATTTTTAGCACATACATTTTTTTCATTTGTCATGAAACAAAGATGTGCAACTTCATCATCCGTACTTGAATCTTCGCTATCGCTCCAAGTTGCCATCATTGCCTTGAATTTCTTTTTGGCCTTGAGAGCTATTATTTTCTTTTCTGTATCAGCTTCCACTATCCTTTGCCATAAGTTCAACTCATAGGTCATGAGTGAACCGATAAGCTCCTCCAAAGGTAAGGTTTCTACATCTTTAGCTTCTTGGATCGCCGTCACCTTTGGATCCCATGATTTTGGCAAGGATCTAAGAATTTTGTTCACCAAATTAGCATTAGTATAGATTTTGCCAAGACTTTTTAATTCATTAATAATAGTCATAAATCTTGAAAACATATCAGATATAGATTCATAATGCATCATTTCAAAAATTTCAAAAGAATGTATAAGCAAATTAATTTTAGTGTTCTTCACTTGAAGAGTACTCTCATGAGTAACTTCAAGTGTGTCCCATATTTCCTTCGCCGATGTGCATGTAGAGATTCTATTAAATTCATTCAAGTCCAATGCACAATAAAGCAAGTTCATTGCTTTAGCATTGATTTCAGTTTGTTTAATGTCATATTCATTCCAATCCTCTTCGAGCTTTGGAATGGAAATGCCATTAACCAAAATGGAAGGAATATGAGGACCACTAACAATAATTTTCAAAGATGATAACTAATAGATTGAATATGGATGTGGCATGTGAGTTTTCTAAAATGTGTAATTTGTGCCATTGAAAAACGGTGGTCTAACATTAATACCTACAAGGGTTGCCATGAACTTTAGCTCAAAATCGTTAGATTTTCAAACAGAGCACCTGCTCTGATACCAATTGTAGGCCCACGTAGGCAACCCAAGAGGGGGGGTGAATTAGGTTTTATAAAACTTTTGTACTATTTAAAAGATGAACTAAAGCAAGTATATGCTAATGCAATTTAAGTGCTTGTGTATTTCAAATAAATGCAGCGGAAATAATGAAATAAAAGTATAAGGAGAACAATCACACAAATACAAAGATTTATAGTGGTTCGATGCCAACCAAGCACCTACATCCACTCCCCAAGAATCCCTTGGGAATTCCACTAAGTTTGGTTTTATAACTTAGGCTCACCAACAACCTTTACAACTTATTTTGTCTTCGGGCTCACAAGTCAAACCCTAGTTGGTTTCAAGGCTCACCAACAACCACCCTTGGTTTTACGGGATAACCAAGAACCTAAACAACTTTTTTGGCTTCGGGCTCACAAGTAAAACCCTAGTTGGTTTCAAGGCTTACCAACAACCACTTTGATTTTCCAAGGCTCACCAAAAATCTCTTTGGTTTTCCAAGGCTCACCAAAAACCTTAAGTAAAACAATGTAAGAGCAAATATAAAAGAATACAATAAAAGCTTTCTAAAATAAAGCAAATATCTCTTTGAAGCCCGTTGAGAGTTGATGAAGATCTTGTCTACAAGTTGATGAAGCCTTTGATTGATGCTTGAGGATGTGAACTTTGGATGCTCTCTTTGAAACTTGGAAGCTTGAAGACTTGATCCACTTAACTCTTGAATCCTTGAAGAATATTCAAAAATCTCACCAAAGGATTACTTCCCCAATTGATTTTTGATGTTTATATAGCCTCCCAACACTTAAATGACCGTTTATAGCCATTAGGAAGAAAATATGACCGTTTGAAAGTAAGTTGGAGAAGTTCTGCAGCCCAGAAAACTAGCCATTACTGTTCAAGTGTCGACACTTCACCTTCAGGTATCGACACTTCAGTTTCAAGTATCGATACTTCAGTTTCCAGGTGTCGACACTTCACTTCAAGTATCGACACTTCAGCTCCAGGTGTCGATACTTCACTGAAAGAGCTTTCTGAAATTTTCTGTTTATCTCAGGCCTTGAGTCGACACTTCACTCTTCAAGTATCGACACTTGTTCCTCAGGTATCGACACTTTATTTTCAAGTGTCGACACTTGCCTGTGCCATTGCTGAAACATCTTCAAATTGAAATTTTAACCTCTTCATGTCCTTCCATATTAATTCCAAAGTCCATATACTTGATTTTCTATTAATTTAAGAACTTTTTCAACTGAAATACAAGCAATTCTTCATTCAACATGGTTGAGTACTAAGATCTAAAAATATACTTAAAATATAATTAGTACTCATATATACTTAAACATTTTGTCAATCATCAAAATCAAGACCAGAGTCAACAATTATGTTGGTCTCTATGAGCAATGAATTATAGAGGTAACATAAAGAAATGGAACCTCAATCTATACTACTCAATCTTAAAGAGCTTTATGGAGAGCAAGTAGGGTTACCTAATATAAAATGTCGAAGCATCTATTCTGAGCATGTATGAGTGAGGGCTCGTCCGTTCAAGCCTATGTACTAAAGATGATTAACTTAATCACTTGATTAGGTCAATTAGGGTTTGTTATGGATGGAGAGCTTAATCAAGACTTGATCCTATAATCACTCCTTGATTCCTTCTCTTAGTTTGTTATGAACTATCACATGAATAATTTGAACATTACATTACCTGAGTTGCTCAATATGCTTAAGACAACTAAATGCCATTTTAAGAGAGATAAGGCTCATCTTCTTGTAATTGATGGAAAAAAAAATAATAATAATGAAGAAGGGTTCAAAAAGAAAGTGGAACCCTAAGAAAAGCATCTAGAAGAGGAAGAAGGAAAAGAAGCCCTTTGTTGATAGAACTTATTTTTACTACGGCAAGCAAGAATACTAGAAGAAGAACTGTAAGTCATATCTTGCTAGTTTGAAGTCTAATGCTAGTGGAACATCAAAAGGTTCATACATGATACAAACTAACTTGTCATTGAATACTTTAACTTCTGATTCATGGGTATTGGATACCGCATGTGGTTCTCGTATATGCAAGTCTTTGCAGGGACTTCAGAGAATTAGGAGCTTGAAGAAAGATGACTTTGAGCTTTATGGTACGAGTGGTGAATCCATTCAAGCAAAAGCTATGGGCATCTATCAATTGTTATTGCCTTTCGACAAAATTTTAGAATTAAAAGACTATTTCTATATTTCCAATATTATAAATATTATTTTTATACCCTTTTTATTATAATATAGTTTTGAAATTAATATAAAAAGCCATGGATGTTCCATTTTTTATTCTAATAATTTCTTTGGAAGTGGTTTATTTATTAATGGTCTTTTTGTTCTTTCACTCAATAATAAAGTTTTACTTGTTGAAAACAAGAAAAATAAAGATGTTAATATCACTTTTCTCTGGCATTATCGATTAGGTCATATTAGGAGTCTAGGATAAACAAGTTATACAAAGATAAATTCTTTGATCCTTATGATTATCAATCATTAGAAACTTGAGTCCTATCTCATGGGTAAAATGATCAAATCTTCATTCACTGGTCATAGAGATAGGACATCTTATGGAAGTCTTACTTATCAAAAAATGATTTTCTTAGTAGGAGTTGTGCAAGTGATCATTAGACCTGAGATCACCATAGTATTTGTACACATGAATCAATGTTTTGGTCCATACTCATTCATGACTTAGTCATATATAGGATATTCGTGGTTGTGAATTGTGTATGAAGGTTATGAGTAGGTCAACAACGAATCGATCACTCATAGTAAGAGGAGTATTTAATCCATGTAATCTCATCAAATGACTTAGAAAGTCTTTGATCAAAGTAGGATGAAATTAGAAAATGATTTCTAATCTTTTTTCGATTGAGTCTTCATTAGTGATTTAAGATTCAAATGAATAAAGTGTAAAAGTTTAACATGACTCCATGTGGGCCCCTTAATCCTTAGTGATACCTAATAATATATGATGGCAGGCTATTAGAATGCAATGGGATGAACCTCTAGATATAGTTAACATGTGATACATTCCTTCTATCACAAGTTCCAATAAGATGGAGATCATGGAATACTCACAAACCACATCATCTATCATATGTAAGAAAGACTTACCTGACTTGAGTTCTTGATATGAACTATGTGGAAACTCTTTTCCATTATTCACATTGCCCTGGCCAAAATCTTTTGAACTCGGTCTCATAAATCATATAGTACCATCTTCCTTGTCTACCAAGGATGACAAAATCCATCTTCGTACATACCCTATTCCTACAATGAAACTACTATAGCCAATATGTACTGCAATGACCTATATAGCTAGGGACCAAGTATATATAGTCAAACTATAGTAGCCTCACTATGAGTAGCCGAGGTGCCTCAGGTCAAAGGACTAAACACACAATTATAATATCAAGTAAGTCACTAATGAGTGGGTAGCCATCCAAATGACTTCTCGTAATGCTCGTGCTTAGTACCCTTATTCTAAAATAATTACCTGCACTCTCACTTCAGTGTCTTTACACTATAGACTCAAGACTCATCTATCCTAAGAAGAGCGATTCGTGCATCGATCACCATCTCCATAATGATCCACTGATCAAGAGCTATTTAAAAATTAATTACTAATAACGCAAGTATCAAATTTCTAACTCTTGAGAATTTGTGTTATCTTTTTATTAATCTCTTAGATGATTTGTGGACACAAAAAAACACAACATGAATGAAAATAATCCAATTTTATTGATTTCAATAAAATAAAGTACAAGAATATGCCTTTAAAAAGTAAAAAAATAGTATCCTGCAAGCTAATCATATTTTATATGATAAAGACTTTTCTATAAATTATTTTGACTCAGGTATGATATTTATTAATAAAGAGGCATTTTGATCCATCATATGTTGTGTCTTATATCCTTTTGTTTTAAGATTATGATGAACTCCATAGATTAGGATAATGGATTTAGGGTTATAATGTAGTTCATAATAGTAAGACCAAATGATGAGGACATTATCCAGATAGATTCTAATGCACATCCTTGAGCAGACATATGTATTTTTATTTTTTTATGAGGGTATATGGAGATTGAACGTGTTATTTTTATTTTTTATTATTTTGTATTCTGCTCATTAACAGATCTCAGAGCATGAAAATGGATTAGTTGGAGCCTATTTTAGATCAGTCCTATTATTTCATATTAGTTTGAGTTCTAGTATTTTGGTTAATTTAGTCTCCAATTTGTTGGAGAGTCCTAGTATTTTGGTCTCCAATTTATCAGGGATTATAGTCTATTTAAAGCAGTCTTGTCAATAGAATAAATCAATTGACAAAAAGTGAATAAATTTATTGGGTTTTCCCGACTCCCTCCTCTTCTATATCTTTTCTTTTTCTTCCTTCCTCTTCTTCTCCTCTCATCTTCTTCTTCATCTTCTTTCTCCTCTTTCCCTATATTCCTCCCTCTATTCCTCTTATTCTCTTCCCCTGTTGTCTCGAACAAATAGAGATTTTAGACCACCCAATCACCTCTTCAAACCATCATCAAGCTTCCAAAAGCCACCAACTGCCTTCCCTGTTTCAACTCCCCACCATTGAATGAGTGCCATCCCACTACCGTGCCACCTATGTTCGACCTCTCGACCACCAATCTTATTGGCTATCATCCCCACTGCCATCTCCCATCCATCCATGAGGAGATCACCATCGACCAAATGCCCATGCTTTTCTGCCATCGTGACCATCAGACACCACTATCAACCATCGCCAGTAAGCCCTCTTCCAAGCCCCTCAATCGAGCCATCCCATGCCACCGACACCACCTCCTTTGCCCGAAGCCTAGCACGCCACTGCCGACTCCATCACCTCCCTCCCATTTGGAGAGCCCATGACCAAACTCTGTTCTCTAAAATCATAAACTAAACTTCCATTCGAGCGCCTCCCAATCTGCCAATTCCGTGGTTGCTGCCCATGCGACCCTTCCATCATCTTCATCGATCGCGATCACCCCTTAAAGGGTGCTCGAGCTCCCTTGTGCTACCTATGCTTCTAACCATGCTAGCCCATCCTCTTGTTCATGTTGTTGATCCTAACATCAATCAGTCACCGGCCACCTCCCATCGAGTGACCCCAACTCCTACACCTGTGACTAGGCCTTAGGGACCTCGATTCCCCATGACCACTATGCTAATCGTTAATCGTCCATGCTGCCCTGCTTCTTCCCATGCCATTAGCTCCACCGATAGACAACATCCCCTACCCCATCGATGACTTCCACTCCAGCGATGTCACCACTGTGACCACTGGTGACTCAGCTGACCTCATCCTCTGAGTTGACAAGAAGGCCCCCTTGTTGACTCCGTTATTGATTTTGATGATAAGCAAAATGGTTAAGTATAAGTTGAGTACTAATGATTTTCTTGAAGTATATTTTTATAGAAAAAGGTGCTCACAAATTTGAAGAAGTTTATTTGATTGAAGAAACCAAGCTTAGATGAAAAGATCTGCTCAAAGAGGACCTGGACAATCAAAGTTTGCTTAAATGGTCAATTTAGTGAAGTATAAATTTGATTCAGCACAAGTTCAGTCATTTCTGTGAAGATTTCAATGAGGTGTCGACTCAAAATGTCGACACATGACATCAAGTGTCGACACATGGAAGTGAAGTGTCGACTCAAACGGTACACAAAGAATATTTCAGATGGCATAGCTGAAGTGTCAACACATGGACCTATAGTGTCGACACATGGATCAGCTCATCGTCTGAGATTTTTAAGCCACAAAACTTGCTGAAAATGAAACTGCAAAAGTGTCGACACATGGATATGAAGTGTCGATTCAAAGTGTCGACTCATCTGAGAAAGTGTCAACACATCTAAGATTTCCAGAGAACCAGATTGAAGATTCTTGAACTGGGTATCGGCTCAAGAAGTTCAAGTGTCGACCTGAAGTGTTGACTCACAGCCTGAAGTGTCGACACATGGAGTTCTGGAAACAGTAACGACTAGTTTTTCAAACTCAGAACTCGATCCTTTTGCCCTCCAACGGCTAGATTTTCAAGTCTAACATCTAGAAACCGAATTTGAGGCCTTGAAAATGTATTTATACATTCCAAATCGAATCAAAAGGGAAGCAGTTGATGAGAATGAAATAGAAGCATTCAAGAGAAAAGAAAAGAGAGCTTTAACTCCTATCCATTAAAGATTCAACCACTCTTAAGCAAAAGCAAGCCTCCAAGCATTTAAGAGTCTTCAAGAGCATTGAAGATCATCCATTCTTGAGCATTCAAGAGATTTCAACAAGTTCAAAGCATCTCTACATCGAGCTTCAAAGAGATACCCGCTTTTGTTTAGAAAGTTTATATTGTTTCTCTACTTCAAAACTTATTTGTTTTAAGGGTTCTTGGTTAGCCTAGTGTAAAACCAAGTGAGGTTATTAGTGAGCCTTTGAAAACCAATTAGATTCTTGGTTAGCTCAAAAAACTAAGGAATGTTAGTGGTTAGCCTGTAAAACCATTTAGGTTCTTGGTTAGCCCGTAAAACCAAGTGAGGTTTTGACTTGTTGGCCTTGTAAAAACAAGTTGGGTTTTTTATTAGTGAGCGTGGAAAACTAATCAATTGTAATTGTTGTGATTATAGTGAATTCCAAGAAAATCTTGGGGAGTGGATGTAGGTGTATTGGATAGCACCAAACTACTATATTTCTTGGTCTTTGTGGTTGATTGATCTCTCTACTTACTCTTTCATTTATTGCTCTTTAATTCCACTGCACTTTTACTTAAGAGCATTACATTAAATTCATAGTATCTTCATTAATTGTTAGATTGGATTGCATAGTATTGCATTGCATCAAGTAATAATTTTAGAGACCAATTCACCCTCCCTCTTGGATTGCTTACTGCGCAACAAGTGGTATCAGAGCCTTGTTCTCAGTGTATTGGCTTTATCATCTTGAGTAAAGTCTATGGCATCCCCTATTGGTACTAGCGTAGTTGAGGGTCAAGCCTCAAATAGACTTCCATTTTTCAATGGATCAAATTATACATATTGGAAAACTAGCATGATAATTTATATGCATTCTATTGATTATAATTTATGGAGAGTTGTAGATAAAGGTCTTCATATTCCTTCAATAGTGGTTAATAGTGTTTCCATCCCAAAGCTCGAAGATGATTGGGATGAAAATGACATTAAGCAATCCGAGATCAATGCCAAGGCAATGAATCTCCTTTATTGTGCATTAGATCCTAGTGAATTCAATAGGATATCTACATATACCTTTGTAAAGAAATATGGGACATACTTGAAGTTACCCATGAGGGTACCGATCAAGTGAAAATACAAGGATAAACATGTTAGTGCATACTTATGAAATGTTCTGAATGGAACCTAATGAGTCAATCACTGACATGTACACAAGATTTACAAATATTATAAATGGAATGAGAAGTCTTGGAAGGGTAATGTTTAATGCTGATCTTATGAATAAAATCCTCAGGTCACTTCCAACATCGTGGGATCCGAAGGTGACCACAATTCAAGAAGCAAAGAATGTTGAGAAGCTACCTTTAGAGCAGTTGATTGGATCGTTTATGACTTATGAGTTGAATCTGAAACAAAAGTCAATGGACATGGACAAAAAAAAAGGGGATTGCTTTCAAATCAAACATACAAGAAGAATCCTTAATAGATGAGTCCGAAGAAGAAGAAGAAGAAAGTGAAGAAGAAGCCTTCCTTGCAAGAAAATTTGAAAAATTCATGAAGAGGAGGAAGTTCACTTATAAAAAGAAATATCAATCAAAAGAAAAGGAAAAGAGAAAGAGAAGGAAAGGAAAAATAAAAGGAGAAGGAAATACTAACATGCTTCGAGTGCAAGAAGCCGGGTCACTACAAGTTCGATTGCCCTTTCCTTAAGAAGTTAAGAAGAAATTGAGAAAGAAAGCAATGATGGCCACCTGGAGTGACAATGAAGACTCCAGTTCTGAAGAAGAGCAGACATAAGTTGCAAATCTTTGTCTAATGGCACATCAAGAGCAATATGAGGTAAATTCCGATATCGAAATAGATTTTACTTTTGATGAGCTTAGAAATGCTTTTGATGAACTTATACATCATTATAAACTGATTTTATGTAAAAATAAAAAGTTGAAAAATCATGCAAACAGTTTCTCTCTTGAAAATAATTTTTGTTAAATGATGTTATTGATTTAAAATCTAAATTAGATGTTGTAGAAAAGAAAAACAATGCTTTGTCAATGGAGAATGAAGATTTGAAAAGATCCAAGAATGTTATTTCAAATGGTGATCTTTTAAAGAAAAATAAAGATTTAGAATTGGAAAATGCTAAGTACAAAAATGAACTTGAAAAGATAAAGCATTTTGTTGAAAAATTTACCTATAGTTCAGAAAAATTGAACCTACTTTTGAATAGCCAAAAAGCTATTTTTAATAAACAGGATTAGGCTATAGACCACAAAAATAATAAAAATATTTCAAAAATTTTTTGTACCTGCATCTTCTAGCATAACTTATTTTTCTTATAAAAAGCTAGATCATAAATCTTTTCAATGCAATTTAAGAAAAATCAATTCTTTTGAAAAAGTGTGGGTTCCAAAAGGAACCATTTTAAGTGCTAACCCTAAAGGATCCAAGTTAGCTTGGGTATCTAAAAATAAAGCTTGATTTTATTGCAGATGTGTCTTGCAACCAAGGAGAACAAAAGACTTTGGTATTTTGATAATGGTTGCTCAAGGCACATGACGGGAGATTTGAATCAATTCACTTCTCTTGAAGCATTGAATGGAGGGAGTGTGACCTTCGGGGATAACGGTAAAGAAAAAATCATTGGTATTGATAAGGTTTACATAACTCCTTCTAGTTGTATTAGTAATGTACTTCTAGTTTTCTATTATTGGTACTAAATGTGTATTTAGGAATAAATTAGATAAAAATTGAATTGTTGTTAGAAATAAAGCTAGGCTTGTTGCTAAATGCTACAACCAGATGTAAGGAATTGATTTTGATGAAACTTTTGCTCCTGTTGCTAGACTTGAAGCAATTAGACTATTGTTAGCATTTGCTTGTTTTATGAACTTTAAATTATTTCAAATGGATGTTAAGAGTGCTTTTCTAAATGATTTTATAACAGAAAAGGTTTTTGTTGAACAACCACCTGAATTTGAAAATCATGCATATCCTGATCATGTTTTTAAATTACATAAAGTACTTTATGGATTAAAGCAAGCATCCTGAGCCTGATATGAAAGACTTAGTAAATTTTTAATTGAAAATGAATTTTCTAGAGGCCATGTTGATAAACATTTTTTTGAAAAGGAAAGATAATGATTTATTAGTAGTACAAATATATGTTGATGATATCATTTTCGATGCTACTAATAAAATTCTTTGTCAAGAGTTTGCTAAGCTAATACAGGGTGAGTTCGAGATGAGCATGATGTGAGAACTCAATTCTTTCTCGGACTCCAGATCAAGCAAACTACAGATGGAATCTTCATCAACCAAGCTAAGTATACAGAGAGATTATAAAGAAGTTTGGGATGGAGACTACTAAAGCAATAGATACGCCTATGAGCTCCTCTTGTAGACTTGATAAGGATGAGCATGGTAAATCAATAGATCAAAAGTTATACAGAGGTATGATTGGCTATTTACTGTACTTAACTGCTAGTAGATCAGATATAATATTCAGTGTATACATGTGTGCTAGATATCAGTCTGAACCAAAAGAATCATATCTAATGGCTATTAAGCACATTATTAGATATCTATTTGGTACTGTTAATATTGGTTTATAGTATTCTAGAGATTCATCTGCTGAATTAATTAGATATTCTGATGCTAATTTTACTGGTGTAAATTAGATAGAAAGAGTACTAGTGGTACTTGCCAATTTCTTGGAGTTAATTTAATCTTTTGGTTTAGCAAGAAATAAACTTCAGTTGCACTATCCACAACTGAGGCTGAGTATATTGTAGCAGGAAGTTGTTGTGCTCAAATCATGTGGATTAAGCAATAACTTGAAGATTTTGGAATCAAGTTGACTAGTACACCTATAAAATGTGATAACTCCAGTGCTATCTGCTTGACTAAAAATCTTGTTCAACATTCTACGAGTAAACATATTGAAATTAGACATCATTTTATTAGAGATCATGTTGAAAATAATGATGTTGTGTTTGAATTTATTAGTACTGAATTTTAATTAGCTGATATCTTGACTAAACCTCTTATGGAAGATCGATTTTATATGATTAGAAGAGAGCTCGGGATCATCAATCCTTTTGATTAAAATTTTTCTATTTTGACTCAAAAAGGATCAATTTGACATCAATTATACTTATCATGTTAATTTTATTGAATTTCATTGAATTATCTATGATTTTGATCAAACTTCAACCTCTTATTTTTTTTGGTTTTTAAGTCGATGTGTCGACACATTCGTGAGTCGACACATGAACGACAATAGACCGAGAATAAGGCATTCCAAAAAGTTTTTTTTTCCTCATTTCTTCATCTCTCTCGAGCCGACACATGACCTAAGGTATTCCTCACTCCTTCCCTCTATTCCATGATTTAAACCTGTTGATTCTTTGATTTTGATACTTTATTGTTCGAATTTTGTGACATTTCCCCTCTCATTTGCATTTTGAGCCTTAGAAATCCTAGGTTTTCATCCAAAACTTGCCCAAATTCTTATTCTAAACAACGGGATCCCAAAAGCAAGTAGTCCGTTGTCCTCGTCAGTCCAATCAGGAAGAAGAATGAAGAACGAAGGCTAGACACGAGGCTAGAGCTCATGATCCACCTGCACGACCTCTTTTTATAGCTTCTAGTCGGATGAGTTCGAAGACCATCATCGAGGGATGATGAGTAGACTTCAGTTTTGTCGACTAGCAGCACTTCAGGATCGGACAGTAGATTCGAGAGGCTGGTTTGACATCATTTTGTTCACTAAGCGAGATATTACCCAGGGCTTATTAGGGAGTTTTATGGATCACTCGCCTGTGGGTTTGATGGATGGATGGCATAGGTGAGAGGCCGGGATATCCCAGTTATATCAGAGACATTGAGTAAAGTTTGGATATTTCGATGACTGGATCAATGGTGGACAGCCTGATGGATAGAGTGAGTGGTCTCCAATGTATCTTTGAGTCTGATATTTTGCCTGAGGGAGCCACCGTACCCACATCCTAACTATCAGCAGAGATAAGATTATTGCACATATTGTCGTCCGGATACTTCTACCAAAGACCGGACGCTTTGATTACATCACTGAGCGGGAGTTGCTTGTGATGGTCTCATTAGTTCAGCGCATACCTGTCTGCCTTCCAGTGCTCATGGTTCACTAGATGACGGAGGCGTCGATGAGTCAGCGACTCTGCCTACCCTATAGGATGGGGTTGACTATTCTGTTCAAAAAGTACAGTGTCAGCTTTGAGGATAAGCCCTTCCTCAAGCTATTTCATACTGATGTATATGACATCAGGTCATTACACATGATGGGTTATCATCTGTTCCGAGGCCAGTGGAGATGGAGAGTATCTGGTTAGGCCTACGATAGAGCTGATGACGATGATGCTGTAGAGGAGGAGCATATCCTCTCCAACAAGGCAAGACCTACAAAGAGTCAGCCTGAGACAGCAACACAGCCAGAGGCTGCATCTCAGTTTGAGCCTACTACTTCAACACAACCTCAACCAGTTCAGACGGAGACTCAGGGTGTTTCAAATAGTTTATTGGACAGAGTTAGATGCATTGAGATAGATCTTTTGATCGTTAGACAACATATTGACTGCTTCATAGCTGAGACCAGAGAGAGCCATAGTGGACTGAGTGATGGCATCTCAGCTATACTGACCGCACTGTCTCGATCTTTAGTGAGTACTCCAGTTGCTGATACAGCTCCACCTGCTCCAGCACCAGTTGTTGATGGTGATGATGATGGAGATGATGAGAAGACTGACTCTAATGGATTCGATTTTTCAGATCTGATCTCATTGCCAGTGGTGGAGGTGATGGCAGACTTGCCCAGGAGTCCTACTCATTACCTCTCTAGTTCACCTACCCAGACTCTAGTCCTATCTTCTCCTCCTTCAAGATCAGTTGATTATATTCTGATTCCTATACTTTTACCAGTTATTGATTCTCCAGTGTTCATTCACCGATTATTTATTCATCCATTATTGATACACCCATGATTGACACTCCTATCATTGATTCGTCGATTACAGACCTACTCATTCATCTTTTAGCTGATATATCTACCTTTGATACACCTATCTATCATCAGCTGATATGCCTGTTTTTGATACACCATCTGTTGATACTCCTACCATTCATACATCCTCACTTATTTGAGAGCTTAGTTTTTACACACTTGGCTTTCAATATCTTGACTCTGGTCCTTCCTTTGATCATACACCACTTCCGGTAGTCGCAGAGACTGTCACCCAATCTGTTCTGTTCCTGCGGAGGACATTGCTTCCACCTCTACTGCTCCAGTCAGAGGTCAGACATATGCTCGATGCAGAGGACGTGGTCGTCGTACCCCTCCATGACTGACCAGGACCCGACTCTAAGATCTCAGATCAATGTGGCCTGGAGCTCAATCTTTTATTGATATAGGACTGATTGAGATCGGATCATCTTCTGATGATGATGATGAGGATGAGGATTAGGATATCTATGTATTTTTAGATAGTTTACTTTTATGCATCTATGTATGTTTTGTCTTTTGTTATACAAATGCTGACTTGAAATGAGATATCATGTTATACTTCATGTTTGTGACTTTAAATGAATGAATGATTTAAATTTTTCTTGGTATTTTATTATCTTTATGAATTGTCTTTATGAATGAATGAAGATTTTACATTGCACTTCAATGCTGTATCTTAAATCTATTGCCTTCCTACCTTTTTAATGATAACAAAAAGGGGGAGTAATAAGATTAAAGTATAAATGCAAAGTATATTTGTGATGTACAAGGGGTAAATAAGAGCATTTGCAAAATTTAAAAATTATTTTGAAAACTTGAATTGAAATTGTTTACAAATTCTTTAAGAAAGGGGAGCTATACCTTGTTTTCATTGAAAATCCTTTTTAAGATGAATTTCATCTTAAAACCCCTCTTTAAGTGTTTGAAAAGATATTTGCAAACTCTTTATGGATCATCAATTCAGGGGGAGACTTATGTATTGCTGAATTATTGTCTATCCTAAACATATTTTCTTGTAGAGTATCATGATACATATGCTTATGTCTCATATATATCCCAAAGCTCTGATACTCTCAATCATTACAACTTACTCTGATACTCTTAAATTATTATATCACACTTATTTTGATACATCTTGTCAATATTGAAAGTTACCTTGATACACCTGTTGCATTTAGTTCTAAGCACCTTGATGAATCTTTTAAAAGCTTTTTATACAATTTATACTTAATTTTGTCATCATCAAAAGGGAGAAATTGTTGACTTCGTTATTGATTTTGATGATAAGTAAAACAGTTAAGTATAAGTTGAGTACTAATGATTTTCTTGAAATATGTTTTTTATAAAAAAATGTGCTCAAAATTTGAAGAAGTTTATTTGATTGAAGAAGCCAAGCTTAGATGAAAAGATCTGCTCAAAAAGGACTTGGACATCAAAGTTTGCTTGAATGGTCAATTGAGTGAAGTATAAATTTGATTCAGCACAAGTTCAGTCATTTCTATGAAGATTTCAGTGAGGTGTCGACTCAAAGTGTCGACCTGACATCAAGTATCGACACATGGAAGTAAAGTATCGACTTAAACCGGTACGCAAAGAATGTTTAAAATGGCACGGCTAAAGTGTCAACACATGGACCTAAAGTGTCGACTCAAAGTATCAACATATGGATCAGCTCATTGCTTGAGATTTTCAAGCTACAGAACTTGCTGAAAATGAAGAACTACAAAAGTGTCGACATATGGATATGAAGTGTCGACTCATAGTATCGACTCACTGAGGAAGTGTCGACATATCTGAGATTTTCAGAGAACTAGATTGAAGAGTTTTGAACTGTGTGTCGACTCAAGAAGTTCAAATGTCAACCTGAAGTGTCGCCTCATAGCCTGATGTGTCGACACATGGAGTTCTGGGAACAGTAACGACTAGTTTTTTCAAACGCAGAACTCGACCCTTTTGCCCTCCAACGACTAGATTTTCAAGTCTAATGGCTAGAAACCAGATTTAAGATCTTGGGAAGGTATTTATATGCTCCAAATCAAATCAAAAGGGAAGTAGTTGATGAGAATGAAATATAAGCATTCAAGAGAAAAGAAAAGAGAACTTAATTCCTATCCATTAAAGATTCAACCACTCTCAAGCAAAAGCAAGCCTCCAAGCATTCAAGAGCCTTCAAGAGCATTGAAGAGCATCCATTCTTGAGCATTCAAGAGGCTTCAACAAGTTCAAAGCACCTCTATATATTGCTTCAAAGAGATATCCACTTTTGTTTAGAAAGCTTATATTGTTTCTCTACTTCAAAACTTTATTTGTTGTAAGGATTCTTGGTTAGCCTAGTGTAAAACCAAGGAAGGTTATTGGTGAGCTTCTGAAAACCAATTATGTTCTTGGTTAGCCCAGAAAATCAAGGGAGGTTGGTGGTTAGCCTGTAAAACCATTTAGGTTCTTGGTTAGCGCATAAAACCTAGTAAGGTTTTTGACTTGTTGGTCTTGTAAAAATAAGTTGGGTTTTGATTAGTAAGCCCGGAAAACTAATCAACTGTAATCGTTGTGATTATAGTGAATTTCCAAGGAGATTGGGAAGTGGATGTAGGTGCATTGGATAGCACCGAACTACTATATTTTGGTCTTTGTGGTTGATTGATCTCCCTACTTGCTCTTTCATTTATTGCTCTTTAATTCCACTGCACTTTTACTTAAGAGCATTACATTTAAATTCATAGTATCTTGATTAATTGTTGGATTGGATTGCATAGTATTGCATTACATCAAGTAATAATTTTTAAAGACCCAATTCACTCCCCCTCTTGGGTTGCTTACTGGGCAACACCCCTGTTCCACCCGGCCTCTAGTTCAACAATCTGAGAAGACCCCTCTTTGCATGACCATGAAAGCAGGAAGAGTCTTGCATGCTTTTCGAAGCAAAGTACCTCCTGCCTGTCAACTTCAAGCAATTTTTTTGGGAAAAAAACTTGGTTTATTAATTGGTTACACCCTTGTTTGATCTCCGAACAACTTGATCACACGAATAATAAAATCACGTGCATGATTGATGAGTTTGCACACTATCAGAGCAAATCCAGAAACCTATGCCAACTTCTAATTTTGGATTTATTGGGCTATTTATTCTTAGCCTTACTGATTTTCTTATGATTTTGGTCGAACCAGGTCTGAGGACTTCCTTCTTAATTTATCTGCGAACTCATCACCATCCACCTCGACTACTTCTACATTGATCTCCTTTTCCAGGATTCTGTGACATCTCATGCTTGTAAAAAGTTTTCATAGTTTAGATTAGGAATTAAAATCGTTGCTAGAAATTTATTTTATTAATATCCTACCTTTAATTTAATCAAATCCAATTTAATTGAATTGAACTAACCTAGTATAGTGTTGTTTCTAACGATCAACAATCCAATCTCTTGAAATAATTGATTATGTATGTTTATGGGTCATTTCCTAGATCAAAACTTAATTTTAACTAGATCTAAACTAGTTTGATTCTTGCTTGGTTTGAATTTGCTTTTATTTACTTTAATTGCTTATTTATTTTATCTACTAATCTCAATAGATGTTCATTAGGTCTAGGATAGCTTCCACTTCAAATTTGGTATCAAAGCCCACGCTAGTTTAGTTTAGGTTAAGAATATTTTCATTGCATTTAAAAATAATTAAATTCAACGTATTCAGCATCCTAATACCCTACTCATCCTTAGTATTTTAGGAAGTGCTATTCATAGAAAACTCCAAAAATTATAAATTACTTCATTAGAAAATAGACTCATAACCTAACATTCTACATTTATGGATTCCTAAAACTACTTTAAAATCCATGCCAGTTTATACTCGAAATTCTTACCTTCTATTCCTAGAATTCTGCAACCGGTGGTTTCGGACAACCTCTATTCAAACCCAAAGTCTTGTTTCTAGGAGTATCAAAAATTATAAAATTGGTATCTAGAAACTAGACTCGAATTAGAAGATTTCTATGTATAAAAATGTATATAACTGCTTTAGGATTCATGCCATCTTGACCTGAAACTTCTGACTATACGTGTAAAAATCTGTAACCTGCAGAACTACATAATACCTATTCTTTTGACAATTCTCGTTAATAGGGTTATCAAAAATTATAAAATTATAGATTTAAAAACTAGATTTGAAAAGGAAGATACTTGTTGACAATTATAAAATCAAATTCTAGATCAATTACAAATTTTCTAGAAAATGGTCACTACATTCTGATAATTCTACTGAAAATTTCAGTTTGCGTAGTCCCTAAAGAATTAGTCTATTCTTAATCCTAGGAGTATCCAAAATTTTGAAATTTAGGTTGTTGGAATCTCTACTCATTGAAGATTCTGACCATGCTTTGAAATTTATGAAAACACCTTTCTAGGATATCTATTTTTGAGCATAAATCTAGACTAAAAATAAAACTACTACATATCAGGGAATTGAAAATTCAATATAGAGCTTGTTATGACCCTTGTATGACCACCAGGTCAAGAGCAAAATACCATCATGAATTCATAGTCAGATAGCAAGATGGATCATAACCTAATAGTTGCATCCCTTCAAGCTCTTACTGAAAAGATTGATAATCTGACTGGCATTTGTCAAGAGTATGGATTAATAAAAAAAAATGGAAGAAAATCAAGCCAATAATAATCATATTAGGTATACTCCTCTTAGACCTATGATATAGTCAATCAAGAAGGCTGATTCTAAAATTCAATAATTTTTATGCAAGGGACTAGACCATACTACTAGTAAGTGCCCATCCATCCTACTTATAGGGGAATCTAAAACTGAAAATCATAAAAACACAACCTAAAGAAGAAGTTATATAGCAGATCCAGAATTAGCAAATAATTATGATAGCTATGATACAATCCAAATTACCACACACTTAAGGAACAACTAGAACTATAAGAAGATTAATGCATATTGAACAACCTAAAGAAATTGAAGATGGGAACAACACTGCTATCATGTGCAAGGAAAACATCAATAGTGATAGTTGCATTGATGCCACCTCTCCTGATGACATTTTACACCTAGATTTAGTACCTGTAGACCACTCGAGTTCCTATGATATGGTTCGGACAAGTACTTCATCTATTCCTCTTAAGCATAGGTGTTTATTAAACCATGTTTATCCCAAAGAATTCTATGCTGTGGTCCAAGTCCTTAAGTTTTGGAGGCATTATCTACTTTCATGAGAATTTGTCCTATATTTGGATCATAAAAACTTCAAGTTTTTCAATTCACAGAAAAATTTATGTTTAAAACCTAGAAAGTGGATTGAGTTCTTTCAGGCCTACACCTTTGTCATAAGGTATGAAGTGGATATAAACACTAAAGTTGATGTGGGCCTCTTATCGTAATAAGTTGTGGGCTTTGATAGTTAAAAAATATGATAAATGCCCAAACTTAAAAAAATAAAAAAATAAAAATATTATCGATCCATTACTTGTGTATACTAGAATATTAAAGTCAGCATCATCCTTCCTAGAGCATATTAGGAGTCTGCAAAAAAAAATCATTAATAAAATTAATATAAGTAATTAATAAATAATTAGCAGATTCTCACTAACAAGTCAGAAATTTGCTAAAGATGATTATGTCATGATTAAGATCAGACCTGAGTAGTTTCCACCAAGAACCATTTGGAAGCTACTTGCCCAAGAAACAGGTACATTCAAGATTTTTAAGAAAGCTAGATCTAATACATAAGTTAATGAACCACCATCTGGCTATGGCATTAATTTAGCTTTTAATTATCGAATCTAATTGAATATAAAGAACTGGCATTGATACCCAGTAATCTGTTTGAGCCTATAACATCCTTTGTGAGCAACCCTATCCCTGAGTGTCCACAAGCCAAATTGAGAGAGCAGCACAATCAGATTGATCGCATCTTGGATGAGAAGATCAAGTTTACTAGGGGTTGAGACTATCATGGCTCTGTTGGTTCCCTGGTGAGACAGGCTGGAGTCAGAGGATTCCTAAATTGTTCAAGAATTTTAGAGTAGTATGGAGCCTAACTTGATGAAGTCGAGTTCTCCCTTTCCCAGGAGAATGATGAGGACATCATCCAGTACATATTCTGATACACATCCTGAGCAGACATATGTATTTTTATTTTTATAAGGGTATATGGAGATTAGGCATATTATTTTATTTTTTATTATTTTGTATTCAGCTCATGCATAGATCTTAGAGCATGAAATTGGATTAGTTTGGAGTCTATTTTAGATTAGTCTCATTATTTCAGATTAGTTTGAGTCCTAATATTTTGGTTAATTTGGTCCCCAATTTGTTAGGGATTATAGTCTATTTAAAGTAGCCTTGTCAATGGAATAAATCAATTGACAAAAAGTGAATAAAATTTATTGGGTTTTCTTGACTCCCTCCTCTTCTATATCTTCTCTTTTTCTTCCTTCCTCTTCTTCTCCTCTCCTCTTTTTCTTCATCTTCTTCTCATCTCTTCCCCTCCCTTCCTCCATCTATTCCTCTTATTCTCTCCCCCATGTTGTCCTAAACAAGTAGAGATTTCAAACCACCTAAACACCTCTTCAAACTGTCATCAAGCTTCCAAAAGCCACAACTGCCTCCCCTATTTCAACTCCCCAGAAACGAACCAGTGCCATCCACCACCGCACCACCATATTTGACCTCTCAACCATTGATTCATCAAGAATCATCCACATCGCCACCTCCCTTCTATTTATGAGGATATCACCATCGACCAAATGCCCATGCTCGACTGTCACTATGACCACCAGCCACCACCATCAACCATTACCAACAAGCCCCTCAATCGAGCCATCCCATGCCATTGACACCACCTCCTTTGCTCGAAGTTGAGCATGCCGCCACCAACTTCACCACCTCCCTTTCATTTAGAGAGCCCACGACCAACCTCTGTTCCCCAAACTATAAGCTAAACCTCTGTTTGAACATCCCCACTCCATCGATTCCATGGATGCCACCCATGCGACCCTTCCATCATCTTCACCGATTGCGATCCCTAATGAGGTGCTCGAGCTCCCTTGCTGCTTGCACTGTTGATCGTGCTAGCCCATCCTCCTATTTGTGCCACTAATCCTAACATCAAACAAGTCACCAGCCACCTCCCATCGAGCGACCCCAACTCCTCCAACCATCCGTGACTAGCCTCAAGGACCCCAATTCCCCATGACCACCATGCTGACCGTCGACCATCGTGCAATGACCCAGCCAATCTCATCCTCTGAGCTAGCGAGAAGGCCCCCTGTTCCACCCAGACTCTAGTTCAACAATCTAAGAAGACCCCTCTTGCACAATCATGAAAGCAAGAAGAGTCCTGCATGCTTTTTGAAGCAAAGTCCCCCTGCTAACCAAATTCAAGCAATTTTTTGGTGAAAAAAACTTTGATTTATTAATTAGTTACATCCTAGTTGATCTCTAGACAATTGATCACATGAATCAAAAATCACGTACATAATATAGGAGTTCTCATGCTATCAGAGAAATTTAAAAACCTATGCCAACTTCTAATTTGAGATTATTGGACTATTTATTCTCAACCTTAACTAATTTTCTCATGATTTTGGTTGAATTAGGTCCGAAGACTTCCTACCTAATCTATCTGCAAACTAATCGCCATCCACCTTGACTACTCCTAGTTAATCTTCCTTTTCAAGGATTCCGTGACATCTCATACTTGGAGAGAAATTTTTCATAGTTTAGATTAGGAATTAAAATCATTGCTAATTTTTTTTATTAATTATCCTATTTAACTCAATCAAATATGATTAATTAAATTGAACTAACCTAATTTAGTGGTCATTTCTTAATGACCAATAATCCAATCTCTTAAAATAATTGACTGTGCGTGTCAATCAGATCACTTTCTAGATCAGACCCTAATTTTAACTGGATCTAAATTAGTTTGATTCTTACTTGCTTTGATTATTTGCTTTTATTTACTTTAATTGCTTATTTATTTTATTTGCTGATCTCAATAGATGGTCATTAGGTCTAGGATAGCTAGCCCATCCTGCATCACCTAAATTTCTATAAATCCTAATTTAAAATATTTTTAGTCGTAGGATCATTGAGTCAGGGATCATATTTTTGATAAGACTATTACATCCTATGTATGCTTAATGGAGATGGTGGTTGGTCTCATGACCACTTATATAGGGATACTAATATAATAATATAGGTGCTCATCTAGGAATAATTTCATTGAATAATTTGCCTTGAGAATATCTTACAGAATCTTACTTATTTGTCAAACAATGATTCTCTAATTTGGAGTTTTGCAAGTGATCCTTAGACCTGAGATCACCATTGAATCTTATGTATATGAATTATATTTTGGTTCATACTCATTCATGACTAAGTCATGTATAGTGTGTTCATGGATATGATGGATTGTGTATGAAGATTATGAGTAGATCAATAAGAAATTGATCATTCTTGTAAGAGAAGAATTTATCCTATGTAATCTCATCATATGATGACTAAGAAGTCTTTGATTAAAATAAGATAAAATTTAAAATATTTCTTAATCTTTCATTGATCAAGTCTTCATTATTAGATTGAGATTTTAAATGAATAAAGTATTAGGATTTGACAAATGTCCATATCCATCGCTTATTTAAGATAAAGGATGATTGAAGGATTGAATTGCACAATAACTTATCACTGAAGGATGGTTTGGTAATTTTATCAAATTTTTCATCTTCTAAGTAGGCATGAAATGTTGCTAAATAAATCATGTCTTGTAGGTTTGCATGAATTAAAGTGATTAATTCATGAGTCAATTAAAAAAAATGTCTAATTTGATAACTAGTGTTGATATGGTTTTACTAATTTGATTACTCGAGTTCTAATTGAATTAGATCGACATGAATTTAGATCTATTGCTGGCTAGATGTGGAGCTTAAAGGATCACATATGTTAAAGAATTGATCAAGGAAGTCAATTATATTTTATTTAGATCTTAGAATCTTAATGGCAAGCTAATTGATATACTAGCATATGTTGGCTAGCCAACTACTAACCTAATTAGATTAGGTTTGATTGCTTCTATTTAGGCTAACTAATTAGGTGGAATTTAAATTAGATTAAGCCATCAGGTTTTGGCCTTCTTTAGACTCTTAAAAGTCATTATTCAGGCCATATTGTAGAGTCCTAAGGGCTTGGGACTCTTGAATGGTGCTATAATTAGTAGGCACACATATATAGTGAGCAGAAAGAACAAGAGTCCTACAAATGATTCACCTTTTGAGATAATGATAGACTCATCCTCTCTCTCCTCCACACCCCACATGGATCAAGTTTGAGTGGTTAAGTGGATAAAAATTGGTGCTTATCTTGATTGGCATGAAATAAATTATGCATATGGATTGATGGCACACATGAGAAGGACCAAGAGTCCTTCTGAGAGTTAATCACCATTTTTTTTGATAAGCCTATCTAGATGACATGGCTATTAGGATAATTGAAGAAGTCAATGCCTCATTGTGTTGCACTAAATAAATCAGATTTATTTGAAAAAATGTGACACACCTCTTAGCACAAGGATTTCCAAAATGTCGTATCTATATGGTGTTTCTTCTTACAATTCACCATTAAACTCCTGCTTTAAGGGACTTATTTGATACATTGTATATTAGATAAGTGATGGGGCATGGATGTAATTAAAACTTTCTCTCTATACATAAATAAGTCTCGGTGATAAAGATCGAGGATTATCAAATTATCTTAATAGTTCTCTTCTTTCCCTTGTTAGGACAAGTCTTCAAGATTAAGACAAGTTTGTTATTTTAAGATAAGGACTTAGGAAGAGAATTAGAAAGGATAAAAAGATTTTAAGTGAAGAACTAGAGAGGTCTAAAGGTACCTTTTTTAGGGTATTGGTCCTAAGAGGCTGAAAGGCTGTTAAGAGGAGAAAGGCTATCAGGAGGAGAAATTTGGCAAGCAAAATAGAAGTGCTTCCTTAACCCAATTTCAATGTGGATCACCTTTAGAGGGCATACACTTATATTCATGTAGAAATACTAGGATATAGCATTATAGTTATTCCTCTAAGTCCCTAAATATTGCCCTAATTTGTCGATATAGTCAAGGGATCCTGAGTTTGGGGTTTCGGTTGGCCAAGATTTCAATATTGAAAATTTTTAAAATCTATTCTTCCACTACATAATCGTAACCCTACAGTGGTTTCAAAGCCACCTTGATTGATTTAAGTAATGGTCAATTTATTGTTAAACATATGAATGTTATGTTTATATTTACAATGATAGTCGTAACATATATTACTTTATGAATGCCACTAATTTAGTGTTTCATTTAAGCCTTATCGATATAGAGATATATTTAGATTGTTTAATCATCATTTCAAAATAATGTTGTTCTAATATAGTTGTGAAGTCTACTATGTTATAAGGTTATCCTAAATGATGATGCACTTGGCACATATTATGGATGTTATATGCCTTTAGCTAGTACGCAGTATTAGGATATGCTGAGACCATAAAAGCTCTCTTAAAATTATATTTAGTTGTAGTGTTAGAAATCAAAATGTAAATTCATTTAGGGTTTGATTGATTAATTGGTGTATAGAAAAATGGTTATGGGAGGAAAAGGGAATGTGTTTTTAATTGGGTCTATTGCTTACCTACCTAATTTTTTTGGTGTCTAGGGCAAGCACATGGGGCCTCCCACCTCTCTCTAATATGATTGATTTAAATCTTGAATTGGAAATGCTAATTGATTAGAACACTACTATTACATTCATGCTAAGCCAAATTCATATGAAAAACTATAGTAGGTTTGTTATGTAACACAAGGCCTACTCTAGAAATTGATGGGATTGTCTTGGTGCATCTAATGCTTTATATCATGTTTGATAGCATTGTTTTGTTGTGTAATACAAGGGCTTACTATTCAAACATGACTATATAGAAATAAAGGGTCTAACTAAACTAAGATATCATAGTTTGTTGTGTAACACAAGGCTATATGTGTTTTAGAGATAGTAATTGTTGAGAATCACATAGATTTCAAGCAAAAAAGGTATTTCCTATCCTTGAACTCATGAATGTTTATTATATAATACAAGGCATTTGTGAGGAATTGGGATCTCAACCCCAATAAAGAAACCTGGTAGGGTTCTCGCTTACCATAGGTGAGGGTTATGGTATTCGTAATAAAATAGTGGAAGACAATTTGATTTATAAGTCCTCATCTAATTATGTATGTCATCTTGAGTAGTCTGCTTACATATTCTTTATTTTTATAAGATTTATTTAATGGCTTTTACTTTATCACTGTGGAGCATTTTAGATGCCAACAAATTGACAAGTTCTAATTATGTGGACTGGTTAGAGAACTTGAGCATTATCTTAACACAAAAGAAAGTTTCCTACATCTTCGACTCTCCTGATCTCGAACCATTGGAGAGGATGTTATGGTGGAGGAAAAGGCCACAAATAAAATGTGGTAGAATGATAGTTTAACTTTCAAATGCATCATGTTGGCCTCCATAAGTAATAAATTATAAAGGCAATATGAAGATATGGAACCTTAATCTATTCTCAAGGAGTTGTATGGAGAGCAAGTAAGACTGCTTGATATGAAATATCGAAGTAATTTTTCCAAGCAAGAATGAGTGAGGGCTTGTTTGTACAAGCCCATGTATTAAAAATGATTAACTTAATCACTCGATTAAGTCAATTAGGGCTTGTTATAGATGGAGAGCTCAATCAAGACTTAGTCATGCAATCACTCCCTAATTCCTTCTCTCAATTTGTTATTAACTATCACATAAACAAAACTGAACATTTCACTGCCTAAGTTTCTTAACATGCTTAAGATAGTAAGGAGCCATTTTAAAGGAGATAAGGCTCATCTTCTTCTAATTAATGGGAGAAGAAAATGGCAATGAAAAATGATTCAAAGAGAAAGTGGAACCCTAAGAAAAGAATCTAGAAGAGAAAGAAGGCAAATAAGCCCTCTACTGATGGAACCTACTTTCCCATGGAAGCAAGGATACTGGAAGAAGAATTGCAAGAGTTATCTTACATGTTTGAAGCTTAATACTGGTGAAGCATCAAAAAGTTTGTATATGATACAAACTAACTTGTCATTGAGTGCTTCAGCTTTGATTCATGGATATTGGAATCGCATGTGGATCTCGTATATGCAAGTCATTGCAGGGACTATGGAGAATTGGGAGTTTAAAAAAGGGTGACTTCCAGCTTTATGGCATCAGGCATGAGTGGTAAAGCCATTCAAGTCAAAGCTATGGACATCTATCTACTATTATTACCTTCGGACAAGATTTTGGAATTGAAGGACTGTTACTATATCCCAAATGTTGTTAGAAATATTATTTTGTGTACCCTTGTTATTACAACAAAATTTTGAAATTAATGTAAAGAGCAATGGGTGCTTAATTTATTATTTTAACAAATTATTTGGAAATGGTTTATTCAATAATTGTCTTTTAGTTTTTGCTCAATGATGAAGTATTACTTGTTAAAAATAAAAAAAGAAAGAGAAAACATGTTAATGTTACTTTTCTTTGACATTGTAGACTTAGTAATGTTAGTGAGTCTAGATAAACATGTTATACAAAGATAATTTCTTTGATTCTTATGATTATGAATCATTAGGAACTTATGAGTCCTATCTCATAGAAAAATGACTAAGTCTTCATTTACAGACATGGAAAATGGATAACTAAGTATTAGGTCCTTATATATAGATGTATATGGACCTATTCAACTTAAGTCAAAGAAAGATACTCTTTGTTATGATATGTCAATGCAACATGGACTAATTATCGGCTCAACCGCTCACCAAACTCCTTCTGAACCGGGCATCTAAACTGGAGCACCTGGGGCCAGTCTTCGGTCTAGTCAAAGGTGTTAGTCTTGAAGACTACTACCACCATCCTGACCAGTCTTCTATACATCAACCAAAGAGGGCCGATCCGAAGAATACTGATTCGAAGACAACATCGGCTTCATTTCACAACCCATTCTGAAGGGAAGAATACCGATGCAAATGACAGAGGTGTCTTCGACTTATTTTGCGGGAGATAAATCCAAAAAGATAGTCCGTCGATTCAATGCCAACCCTTCCCGAAGAAGAAGCTCGGAAGCGAATCTCCGGTCGATCCCAAATTTTTGAACGTGGGTATGGATGGTTGTTATGATCAACCGCATGGCCACTACCTCCGATCGTAACCATATCGATGGGCACGTGGCCACTAACTTCAGCTCCAATGACTCCAGACTGGCCAGAACTGACTGGCAACCATCTATAGTTATATGCGGGGTTAAGTTAATTAACCCCATCCTAACCATATATAGGTGAGCCTAACCATACTCTAGCATGACAACTATAAATACTAGTAAGAGGGGACACTCAAGGTATGCTAGACAAGCTTGGAAAAAAGAATACTTTCGTTATCTTCCTCTTCAGAAACTCTCCATTTGTTGCTAGAATCTCCCTCTCTAACTTAGGCATCGGAGTGCCCCTACGGAGAAAATTTGGTTAGGACCTATTTTGCAGGTATCCATCAAGGAGAGCGAACTGGCTATCCAGCAGCTTCATCCGATTAACGAAGGTTCCACATCAACAGATTGGCGCACCAGGTAGTGGGAGGCGAATAAAACAAGTGGGCGTTGACAGTCGCAGTAGCTCAGACTTACCACCTACTGGTAGCTCCTCTCATTAAGAAAGGAGAGTATGAAGAAACCTTGATGGTGAGGAAAAACTCAAAAAGCTTTGACAAGCAGGGGCCATCCTCCGTCTCAGAGGAACGATCTCCCGATGGAGAATAATATTCCACCTCCCACACTTATGTGGGACAACAACAGTTTAAGGCTCTTCTGAATCGGGTTGATGCTCTGACAACTATGGTTCAAAATTTCCAGGATACAGCTTTCCAAATGGGGCACCTGCTAGCCACCTCTAGACACAGTCATCAGTCTCGAGGGAAGGGAGACCAGCATCATGAGTCTACCCAATTTTCCCCCGTGATCGGCTTTCTCCTGAAAGCCAAAGCTCTTAGCATTTGAAGCCGACCGATGCCCCATGGAGGGGGAAGAGATCTAGACGATCTTTCTCTATCTCCTCCGAAGACTCCACTCCCGAAAGGGATGTACCGAAGGAAGCCTGCCTTGACTATGACGAAAAGATCAAGGCCTTGAGTCCCAGGTTGCGAGGCTCAATGATCAGAAGAAGGACGGTGAGTTTGTGGGTACGACTCGCGTCCCTCGTTCACCTCTTGCATCATGGATAAAATTGTCCTTCGGCATTTCAGGGTTCCTCAAATGGAGCCTTATGATGGGACTACTGACCCGCTGGATCATCTAGGCAGTTTCAAAGCCACATGATGATTTAGGGGGCCTTTAACACACTACATTCCTCGCCTTTCCCGCTACCCTGAAAAAGGTGGCTCGTATATAGTATTCGAGCATACACCCAGGTACCATCGATTCCTTTTCTGAATTGGAAAAATGTTATCCTATATTTCAAGACTTGTCTCAAGATGCCCTATAACATGGACATGCTATTCCTCCTTCAGCAGAATGAGGGAGAGAGCCTTCGAGACTACATCTCCAGATTCAATTTGGCTACTCTCGAGATCCCAATCTCAACAAGTATGTAGCCATGTCCGTTCTTAAGAAGGGGCTCCGATCATCCAGGCTCACCTTTCCTTGGATAAAAGATTCTCAACAAGCTATGCTAAGCTCCTGTCAAGGGCTCAAAAAATATACCGATGCTGAAGAGTAAGCAGCAAACCAACGACTGGCTGAAGGAAAATCTATTTCGAAGAAGAAGAACAAGGGGCTGGATCCCCCTACACCCAATAACAACAACAATGACAACTCTATCTGACAACGGAGTCCTAAGCCCAGAGCACCGGTGGAAGATTCGACTCCTACACTCCCCTCAATCTTCCTAGAGAGAGGATTTTGATGGAGATAGAAAAAGAAAGCTATCTCCAATGTCATGTCCTATGAAGGCATCCTCTTCTACGAGGAATAGGAACAAATATTGTCGATTCCATCGAGACCACAGCCACAACACTGAGGACTGCATCCAACTCAAGGATGCCATTGAAGATCTAATCAAGAGAGATTATTTAGGGTGGTACGTCGATCTCCCTGAATCTCGGCCTGAGGTAACGACCCCAGAGGGCCCTTGAAGAAATTGAATTACCTAACCAAAGACCCATGGATGGAAGGGTGGGAATGCTACATCGGCAACCAACTAGAGAAGACCCGAAGACGATGCTCCAAAATGGCTCAAGGATAACAACTCCATACTTTTCTCTGATGATGACCTTATGGGAGTTTAGCACCCACATGATGATCTAGTTGTAATATTGGTTGTTGTGGCCAACTATGATGTAAGACGCATTTTAATTGATAATAGAAGCTCAGCAAATGTCTTACTTTATAATGTGTTCTCTAGAATGTGTTTACCCAAAAATAAGCTACAAAGATCCCCTATGCCACTGACTGGGTTGGGAAAATTAAGTTGATGTCGAGGGTGAAATAGTGCTACCGTGACTTTTGGCACCAAACCCTGACAGAAGATACTTTCCATCAACTTCATAGTAGTCCGAACTCCTTCGGCCTACAATATAATCTTGAGACGACCCTCCTCAAACAAATTCCGGACTATAGTGTCAACTTATTACCTCATAGTGCAATTCCCCATCAGGAGTGGAGTCGGGCAAGCAAAGGGAGACCAAAGAATTGCACAGCAATGTCTGATGATACAAGACAGACAATCGGCTGACCCCACAACCCTAGACCAAGGACCCGAGGGACCCGGCTGAAGACTGTGGTGAGCCGATGGAGAAAACTATTTCGGTATAATTAACCGAAGAAGACCCCTCCAAGACTATGTAGATTGGGAGTCTACTTGATGAAGAAGCAAAATCAAAGCTGATATGCTTTCTCAAGGATAATGCCGACGTCTTCACCAGTCAGCTTCAGACATGTCTGGGATTCTAGCCGAAGTGATTATTATCGACTAGAAGTAGCCTCTGATTATAGGCTGGTCTGACAGAAGAGAAGAAATTTTGCTCCCGAAAGGCAAAAGGCGATAGAAGAGGAAGTACGCAAGCTTCTCAAGGATAGATTTATCTGAGAAGCCCGCTATCCTGAATGGCTCGCTAATGTGGAATGGTAAAGAAGGCTAACGGTAAGTGGATGATCTGCATCGATTATATAGACCTCAACAAAGCTTGCCCAAAAGATAGCTTTCCCCTGCCAAAGATCGAACTGGTCGATGCCACTGCGGGCCATGAATTATTGAGCTTCATGGATGCCTTTTCTAGATACAACCAGATATGAATGGATCCTCAGGATGAAGAGAAGATGGCCTTCATCACAAAAAAGGGCCTCTACTGTTACAAGATGATGCCATTCGGATGGATTAAAGAATACTGGGACAACGTTCCAGAGGAAAAATAAACAAAGTGTTCACAGAACAATTGGGAAGGAACATGGAGGCCTATGTGGATGATATGATTGTGAAGAGTCTCCTTACAGGTGATCATATTAAAGATCTAGAAGAATCATTTGTTGCCTTGCGACATTACCAATGAAGCTGAATCCAACAAAATATGCTTTCGGGGTAACGTCAGGCAAGTTCTTGGGATTCCTTATGACAAAATAGGGAATTGAAGCCAATCCTAAAAGGATCTAGGCTATTTGGAATATGAGACATCCTTCCTGCAAGAAGGAAGTGCAACAGTTGAGGGAAGAATCGCCTCTTTAAGTCGATTCATTTTTTTATCGGCTGAAAATGTCTCCCTTTCTTTAAGGTGCTTCGACAGTCTGGAGCTTTGAATGGATGGAAGATTGCCATCTTGCCTTCGAAGAATTGAAGAAGCATCTAGAGACCCCATCATTGCTCTCTGAACCTCAAGAAGGGGAGACTCTATACCTTTCTGCTACGGATGAAGCTATCATTTCGGTCCTCGTTCGGAAGGAGATGAATGACCTCTGGAAGCCGATCTACTATACCATAAAGTCTTACAAGATGCAGAAGTAAGGTATCCAAAAATGCAAAAGATTATCTATCCATTAGTGATTGCGGCGAAGCGCCTGTGACCCTATTTTCATGCCCACGCCATTATGGTCCTGACTAATCAGCCCCTTAAAGTCATTCTTCACTGCCCTGACACATCTAGAAGGATAGCAAGTGGGTATTAAATTGAGTGAATTTGATATCAATTTCCATCCCAGATCGGCCATGAAAGCACAAGTGTTGTCGAGTTTCTTAGCTGCATGCCATGGAAGCCCCAGGATAGCGCACAACCGACCGAAGAAGATGGAGCACGACCCGAATGATATGGAGTCCATCTGGGTACTTCACGTGGATGGAGCTTCTAACTCTACTGCGTGGAGTGGGCCTCATATTAGCTGAACAAGGGCACACTGTAGAGTACGCGCTCCGTTTCTCCTTCCATTCTTCAAATAATCAAGCTAAATATGTAGCATCCTTGCGGGACTCCGAATCATCAAAAGCACACTGTGGAGTACGCGCTCCGTTTCTCCTTCCATTCTTCAAATAATCAAGCTAAATATGTAGCATCCTTGCGGGACTCCGAATCATCAAAATCTAGGGGTTTGAAAGATTCAGATCTTTTGGACTCCCAACTGGTGGTGAACCAGGTCAAAGGCGAATTTGAAGCCCAAGACCCTGCAATGATCCAGTACTTAAAAATGTGCAGGCCCTATCCTCCAGTTGGAATTCTTTGAAATCACTCATGTGTCATGATCAAAGAATTCTCGAGCTGATGCACTATCTCGATTAGCCACCACTACTCCAGACTCCTTAGTTGTACTTTCATAGAACACCTTGAGGTTCCAAGCATAGCTGAAGAGACTCCAGGAGTACACCAATTGAGAACAAGCCTAGTTGGATGGACCCCATCCTCAAGTTCCTGAATGAGGGCACATTATCAGAAGACAAAGTAAAGGCCAAGAGAGTCTGCTGGATGGCATCCCAGTACATTGTCTTGGATGGAAAATTGTATAAAAGATCTTTCACCCAGCCTCTACTGAAATGCCTAGGGCCGACAGACGTCGACTATGCCTTAAGGGGAGGTGCATGAAGATATGCGGAGACCATCTAAGGGACAGATCCCTAGCATATAAAATAATATGCCAGGGTTACTATTGGCCAACCATCTAGAAGGACTTTGCAAACTTTATCTAAAGATGCGACCAATGCTAGATATACGCCAACATCTAGAGACACCGGCAAGTCAGCTAACCCAGCTGATAGCACCATGGCTTTTCACCTAGCGGGGCATGGATATTCTTGGTCCATTCCCACCGGCATCTGGACAGTAAAAAATTGTCATCGTTGCCATCGACTATTTTACCAAGTGGGTCGAGACCGAACCATTGGCTCACATTACGGAGGGCAAAAGTTGAAAGCTTTGTGAAGAATTATATTATATTCGACTTGGAATCCCTTATGCCATAGTCACTAACAACGGCAGGCAATTCGACAACCCGAAGTTCAAGGATTTCTGTGCTCAGTACCATGTGCTACACAAGTTGACTTCTGTTGGCCACTCGCAGTCAATGGAGAAGCCGAAGTAACGAATCAGACTATTCTCCATAGTCTGAAGACCTGATTGAATGACGCCAAGGGACTTTGGGCCAAAGAGTTGAATTCTGTTCTGTGGTCTTATTGGACAACCCCCAGAATGGCTACCGGTGAGTCCCGTTCATTTTGGCATACGGCACTGAAGTAGTCCTTCCCATAGAAGTTACACTACAATCCTTGAGGATCGACAGGTACAAGGAGCTCGAGAATTTGGAGCACGACGAACAGACTTGGATCTGCTACAAGGCACAAGACTTCAAGCTTAGATGAAGATGGTGGCATATTAACAGAAATTCGCTAGATACTACAATTCCAGGGTGAAGGAGTGAATCTTTCATCCTGAAGACTTAGTACTGTGAAGGGCTGAAGTATCCAGGCCGATAGAGCAAGGCAAACTTTCTCCAATTGGAAAGATCCCTATCGAATCAAGAAAGTCATATGCCCAGGAATGTATGACTCGAAACTTTTAATAGTGTTGTGCTACCCCAGCCTTGGAATGTACAAAATCATTTCAAGTACTATCAATGAAAGCTCACACCAGGGAAGACTTCAATAAAAGTTTATTTGAAAATAGGTCTGGCCTACCTGTTCATCATCATCAATCAACAAAGAAAGGCTCAGCCAGGCAACCTTATGATCAGCTAAAAGCGCAAATATGGGTCTGATCCACTTGCCTTATCGGTATGTCTGATAAGTGCAAAGGTAGGCCCAACCAAGCCAATTATAATCACCTAAAGGCACAGGGATGGCCTAAGTAACCTACCCTACGGTTGAAGGAAAAGCAGTGCAATGGATGCCTACCCTAGGCATGCTACATTAGGAAGTAGGTATTGCATAATTAAAATTTTAACATGCATACGAAAAACTTACTCATGCACAGGATCTAACAAAAACATGATGCATGAAATAGATACAGAGGCATGTAAAGGCAAGTGCAATAATTATAAACAATATGATAATTTCTAGATAAGCATGTATAATAACAAAAATAAAAATATACCTGATCAAAGCAGGAAGAAGCCGACTCCCTCAGTCTTCAGAATAGATCAGCAGCAAATCAAGGCAGTCGGTTGAACTCCTTCAACAACAAATCATATTACATAGCAAGAAGAAGAGATCGATCCAATCTCGAGGTATCCAAATGTCCACCCTCTAGAGTATCCATGCGCGGGCTCTCACCGATCCAATCCCGGAAGGATGCTAGTCCTCCAAGAATCAAAAGATATCATGGAAAGTAGAATAGGGAAACCAAACAAATTCCCATGGACGGTCTACTCCAAGACCGCCCAAATCACCAAGAGCACACAAAACTTCTCAGGCGAGGAGAAAACTAGCAATCGGGGACTGTCAACGAATCCAGGAGCAGAGATCATGTTTGGTTTCCTCCAGCGAACCAAAGAGAAAAAACAAAATGGGGAAGAGAGAGAAGGAGGTCTTCACGGTCGGTCTCTCATGCCTTGTTACAATCCCCTTTACTGCACGCCCCTATTTCCACTCTCACCTTCAGCGCACGGCCAGCAACTAGAAAATATTAGTGCTGAGAACACCGATGCATGCATGGAAGAAATCGTGAGAGGTGAACAGATAAAACCCAAGCCCTCAAAAAACATTCTCTCACGGCCCAAACTCATTTAAATTTGTTTTGGATAGGCTCTGATCAGATAAAAAACCGCTGGGAACCGAGGGCTTTGAAGAGAACCAAAAGGGCAAAAAAACACCATAAAATAGCGACCGAGAGAGAGGGAAAACATGTGGAAAAGATCATCGTGAGACCCATTTTCAGATCACGGTGCTAAGGATCAGATATCCCAAGCAGCGTCCGAACTTCAAGCGGTCCTTATCCCATTCAATCGGTGAAACCGTGAACAGGGGAAGCCATCGAGTCTTCAAAACGGTTTATTAAAAATCTGGGAGAAAAATACCATGAAACAAACCAAGTAAAAATCGGTTCATCAAAAACCCCGGTCCGACCAAAACCCGAATAATTAAGAAAATCGGGTCTAGTCTGGTTACCAGGAACAATTCCTGGTTGACCCAAACCAATCTGGTCGTTTCAAATTAGACCAGGTTGACCAGACAAAAAATCCAATGTATGCTCAATCAGTCCGTTTGACCTTAATACTGAAATGATTCCAAACGTTGATCGGCTCCCGTATCAGAAGAAATCCTCTATGACATGTGACCTCATAGGTTCGAACTTAACGGTAGCATTGGAACACTTCCAGTACCAGTACAAGATACCATCTAGCAATGGGTCCGGGTCCGGATAGGTCGAAGATACGAGAGGCAATATATCGAACCTCTGGCATATGGTTACCGTATAATTCATCCCTTTGACCTCCAATGCTCAAGATGACCTAGGGTTAGACTGCCAACCCTAACTGAGTCAATCCATAATATGTCTCAACGTTGCAAGTCCAGTGACTCCTTATTAGGACTATCCCGATCGAGGATTTGTTAAATTGAGACAATGCGAGACATTCAATCCAAATAATTTGGACAGGTCAATTCTATCTTGATCCACCATTGCTCCACAAGTACTTGCCTGTACCCAGAAACTTTCCATCACTAGATTAGAAATCCGGGTAGTCTGGTACCAAAGCACAGGAAGTTGCTTGCAAGCTACCA
The DNA here is from genome assembly GCA_021397845.1 of Areca catechu. Lineage (NCBI taxonomy): Eukaryota > Viridiplantae > Streptophyta > Magnoliopsida > Arecales > Arecaceae > Areca > Areca catechu. Next base: position 57,781,906 of record CM038042.1, read on the forward strand.
TGGTGACCTCAAGTCGGAGGGAACATATACCCATATCCAATCGTGAGCAATCCTTTGGCAGAAAGGAGCTCCACGGAGTCATGTTCAATGAGATGTTACACATCCCACTTGCAGATCATATCAGTACCACCACATTCCTTTGGTCAAGAGGACAACCAAACGATGTGAACCACAACAACTACACTTGATACATTGTTGTCCTGTATAATGTATCCTTTGGTTGTGAACCTTTTTAAAGGACTACTTGATATATCCTCTCTATATCAAAGTCAGTGCAGTCTAAGGACTCATCACATAAATAGAGTTCATTATAGGGAATGTATAATGTAATGAGCTGCAAAATAAAGTTTTATTAATTCATTTACAAATTACAATACTGAGCACAACCACCTATAGCCTAGGCAATTAGCTTTGGGACATATTCCAACAACTCCCACTTGTACTAAAGCCAATTAGAACAGTATCTAATACCATTGTCCTTTTACAATAGTCAAACTCTTTGATTCCGAGTGCTTTAGTGAAGGGGTCGGCCAGATTTCCTTTCCATCGATCTTCATAAGATTGATATCACCTCGTTCCATGATCTCGTATGAGATGATAGCACCACAGAATGTGCTTGGTGCGGTGATGAGACTTTGGCTCCTTAGCTTGAGCAATGGCTCCTGTACTGTCACAATACAACAGGAACAAGACCATCTAGGGAAGGTGCCATCCCTAGCTCTCCAAGGAACTTCCGCAACTACATGGCTTCCTTTAATGCATCTGATGTTGCAATGTTCTTTGCTTCGCATACCGAGTCTGCAATTATTGCCTACTTGGAACTCTTCCAGCAGATCGCTCCACCATTCAAGGTAAACACAAATCCTGACGCACTCTTGCTATCATCTACATCTGATTGAAAACTCGAGTCAGTATACCCCACAAGTTCAAGTCAAGTTCTCCATAAAATTAGCCATTGGTCCTTATTTTTTAAATACTTCAGGATGGTTTTAAACCACCTTCCAATGCGCCTCACCTGGATCAAACTGGTATCTGCTCACCACTCCTAGTGAGTATGCTACGTATGGTCTAGTACATGTCATAGCATACATATAGAGTCCACTGTAGAAGCATAAGGAACTCTACTCATGCACTCTCTTTCCTCAGGAGTTGTCGCACAATCCTTTTTGGAAAGAGTAATTCCATAACCTATTGGGAGATAGCCTTTCTTGGAATTCTCCATGCTAAACCGTTTCAGCACGGTATCAATGTAAGTAGACTGGGACAATCCTAGAAGCCTCTTAGATCTATCTCTATAGATCTTCATACCTAGCATATAAGAAACTTCACCCAAGTCCTTCATGGAGAATGAGATGATAACCAGACCTTTATTCCTTGCAATGCTGCTATGTCATTCTCGATTAAGAGAATGTCATCAACATACAGTACCAGGAACACAATCATAGAATCATTAACCCACTTATAGATGCAGGGTTCCTCTCCGTTCCTAACGAAGCCGTACGATTTGACAACACATATCAAATTGCATGTTCCAACTTCGAGATGCTTGCTTGAGTCCATAAATGGACCTTTGCAATTTGCACACTTTTGACTCGTCTATGGATGTGAACCCTTCAGGTTGTATCATATACACCTCCTCATCCAGCTCCCCATTCAGGAAAGCAGTTTGGACAATCATCTGCCAGATCTCATAGTCAAAATGTGTGCCAAAGTAAGCATGATCCGAATGGACTTGAGCATTGCCACAAGGGAGAAGGTCTTGTCATAATCGATACCATATCACTGACGATACCCCTTGGCAATTAGACAGGCTTATAGGTCTCCACCTTCCTATCTGTGCCCTTTTTTCTCATGAAAAATCTACTTGCACCCAATGGATTTATCCTTCAGGTGGATCACCCAATGTCCATACATTGTTGATCTTCTTGGACTCCATCTCGGATTGCATGGCTCCAAGCCACGCCTCAGAGTCAGATCTCTGAAGTGCATCAATATAGGTGATCGGATCCTCATCGTTCTCATAGAGCTCAATGGGATCACCATCCGGGCCAAGAAATCATAGTTCTGTCTGGTTGATGCGGTACTCAACCGGATCTCCTAATAAGGGGTCCGAGTGTGATCCAATCACAGCGGTTCTATGATGTCCTTGGTGTGTGTAGGTTCTTCCACTAGTTGAACTTTACAAGTTCAATCTTAGAGGCTACAGTTCCTTCTCCAAGGAACTTCTTTTCCAAAAAGATAGTTCTAAGAGCAACGAACACTTTCTGTTCATCCTCAAAGTAGAAGAATAAAATAACCTTTTATTTTCTTAGGGTACCCAATAAACAGGCACGATCAACCTAGGACCAAGTTATCTGAGTCTAAATGCTTTACATAAGCCGGACAACCCTAGACCCGAGGTGTGAAGTGTGAAATTAAGGGCTTACATCCAGTCCATAACTCATATGGAGTGGAGACAATAGACTTGGAACATTATTTAGCAAGTAACAAGTTATCTCAAGTGCATATCCTCATAAGGATAGCGGCAGAGTTGCAAAGCCCATCATGGATCGAACCATGTCGAACAGGGTTCGATTCTCCTTTCGGACACACCATTAACTGGGATGTTCCTGGAGGAGTTCACTGAGAGGAATCCCATTCTCCCAAGATTATCATGAACTCACCAGATAGGTATTCATCGCCTCGATCATATCGAAGGATTTAATACTCTTTCCAGTTGTTCTCTACTCATTACGATATCGTTTGAACATTTTAAACGACTCAGATTTTGTCTCATCAAAAAGACATAACCATATCTGGAAAGGTCGCTTGTAAATGTAAAAAATATCTGTATCCACCTCTGGCACTAACTGTCATGGGTCCATATACATCAGTATGTATGAGACTCAAAGTTCTGCAGCTCATTTCACCTTTTCCAGTAAAAGGGACATGGTCATTTTACCAAGCAAACAGGATTACAAGTGGGCAGTGAGTCAGAATCACTAACTTCAAGGAGGCCATATCCTCGCAACTTGTTTATCCTATTCTAGTTAACATGACCTAGAATACAGTTCCATAGATATAAGTTGCTGACATTTTCTATCCTCGGGTGTTTGCTAGACATGTACATTACATTAACTGGCTGTGACAAAACATAAATGCCATTATTAAACTTAGCTTTCATTATCACAGAGTTATTCATAATAACATGGCAAAAATCTCCTTTTATTGAAAGTTCATAACCATAATTGGCTAATAGGCCTACAGAGATAATGCTCATAACACAACTAGGACAATAATGATAGTCAACTAATTCGACGGTACTAGATTCAAAAACAAGACTCATCAACTTCATCCGCTAGCACTAAAACATGATTTCCATTTCCGACACTCAGGAACTGCTCCCAATCTTGAATCTCTTGCTAACTTGCAGTTGTCCTTGCAACGAATTACAAACTTGAATAGGACTACCAGTATCCAATACCCAGTTAGCAGTGTCATAAATAGAGAAATTACAAGATTTTATCATATAAATACCTTATCCAGCACCCTGCTGCTTTCCCTTCCTTGGCCTGTTCGGGTCTAAGGATGCCTGATAAAGAGGATAGTTCCTCTTCCAGTATCCCTGCTTCTTATAATAGAAGCACTCTGCACTAACTTGATCAGCTTTCACATTCTTGGCCTGACTTGGGCCAGGAGCACTTTGCACCTTCTTTCCTTACCTTTCTTCTTCCCTTTCTTAAAGGGATGACGACCTCTAAAACCCCCCACTAAATTCACTACCCCCTTATTCAGTTGGTGGTCCTTCTCGTAAGTCTGCAGCAACCCCATCAAATCATGATAATTGACTGCATGCTTATTCATTCTATAATGATCGAGAAAGTCAAGATAGGAGGAGGGTAGAGAATTCAGGATCGCATCCTTACCGAGTTGCTTGTGCAAGGGACATCCGAGCTTGCCTAATCGTTCGATCATCTCGATCATGTATAATACATGATTAGTGACTAAAGCGCCATTCCGTATTTTGGCATTGTAGATGGCACAAGACACTTTGTATCGCTCCACATCGTCTAGTATGTCGAAAGATTCCTCAACTTTTGAAGAAATCTCTGGCTGGGCCTCCTCGAATTTGCGACTGAACTCGTTGTTCATTATCGCCAACATTATGCATCGGATAGTAATCTGTTCAGAAATCCACTTCAAATAAGTATCCTTGACCAAACTCCGAGCATTGGCAGGAGGGATTTCAGGTGCTGGATCTGTTATCACAAAAAGGATCCACTCGTGCTCCAGGACTATCCTCAATTTTCGATACCAGCTATCGAAATTGGGACCCTTTAACTTCTTGTTATCAAGAAGTGACTAGAGCAAAAGGTTTGAAGACATCTGAAAGAAAATTAAGACCAAATTAGTATATGAATTAATCAATTAAACCAAAAGACTTGGACTTTAGTCTAAAGGTCCCTCCCACTAATTTTTCAAATTGGGAGCCTCTAACTCCAATCCATGAAATCATCATTTCATAGTGGGTACTGAAATCCAATAGACCACGTATGAGCTCGACTATGGCCGGCTTACCATACGCACCCAAAGGTAGGTTCTCTAACCAATTGCTTCCCTAAGCAACTTCTAGTAATAAATTTGTCCCACAAAACCTCCAATCAGCCTAGGAGCCTCCTATTGCGGGTCTCTGGTTAGGTCCAACCATTAATATGACAAATCTAATGCTTCCAGCTAATGAATGACTAAGCCCGACTATGGTCGGCCCACCTGATCACCATTAAAAAGGTTGCATTGAACCATCATTTATGGGAGAGTAATCCCAGTAACTGGATGCACACCATTCTATGGAACTATTGATGTACACCAAGCTAAAGGACTCATTACTAACCCATAATGGGAGGCAAAGAAACCATCAACTCATTGACTTAGTCTTTTTCAGGACTTAATAATTTTTGAGGATTTTAATTAAATTATAACAGAAGAATAGAGAGAACATGGATCAACCTCCCACTGATCAAATCAATTCTCAGGAGGGTTGAATTAAATTCAACAAGTTGGTCCATGGGCACCTAAAGATCAGACAGGCTGATCAACTTGGGTGACATGGGTTAACTTGAATCAATAAGCTTTTCTAATCAGTTATGGTTGACCGGATTGGCTAGGTATTGAGATCATGGGTGAGTATCCGCCATTAACCATCTTTCCTAGACACCAATCAAGTTGGCCAAGAAAGAGGTAGCCTCATGCAGCCATGATCAAAAATGCCAAACTTGCCTAGACACCAATCGATTAACCAGACTTGATTAGACCAGTCTAAGAACTCGGGCTTACCACAGAGCCACTAATTAGATCCATTTAAGAAGAATGGACTAACCCATATAACTATTAGATAGATACTAAAGAGAAGGTCCTTAATCAACATTTGTTTAGTTCTCTTAAGTCCAATTCAACTAACCTTAGGTCTAACCCAATAAACGGACCCAATCAGACAGCTAACCCAATTAACCCAGATGGCTTATTCAAATGACATTAGGTTTCATAAACCCTAATCTGGTTTGTCATTAAATTAATCTTTCAATTCATAATTGTTAGATTATAAGCCAACTTTTAATTAAAACATTTTTAATAAATTCACGTAAAATCCTTTTATATCTTTCATGCATCATATCTGGTCTTATCATATCAATTATATATTGCAAGCCTTAACAATTATAGACATGCCAATGTATAATCATGTATCAGGATTAAAATATTTTTAATACTATAGGTTTCCTTTAAAGATCCTTCTAAAAAGGCCAACACAGACGAACTGCCCCGTGCCACAGAAACTTAGGGGTTTTAAACCCTGATAAATTGGTACGGACACATGGCCATGGTGAGGGTCTCAACTAGGTTCCTAAAAATAATCCTTAATCTAGATACAGATCCAAATACATGCAATCATGATATGCTACACAGGAACTGTGGCTCTGATACCACTGAAGGAAAACCAGTGCAACGGATGCCTATCCTAGGCATGCTACACTAAGGAGTAGGTATTGCATAATTAAAATTTTTAACATGCATACGGAAAAACCTACTCATGCACAGGATCTAACATAAACATGATGCATGAAATAGATAGAGGCATGTAAAGGAAAGTGCAATAATTATAAACAACATGATAATTTCTAGATCTAAGCATGCATGATAACAAAAATAAAAAATATACCTGATCGAAGCAGGAAGAAGTCGACTCCTTCAGTCTTTAGAAGAGATCAGTAGTAAATCAAGGCAACCGGTTGAACTCCTTCAACATCAAATCTGATCTGCAATAGCCAAAAGAAGAGATCGATCCAATCTCTCGAGGTGTCCAAATATCCACCCTCTAGAGTATCCATGTGCGGGCTCTCGCTGATCCAACACCTGGAAGGATGCTAGTCCTCTAGGAATCAAAAGACAGGTCATGGAAAGTGGAGCAGGAAAACCAAACAAATCCTCATGGACGGTCTTCTCCAAGACTGCCCAAATCTACCAAGAGCACACAAAACTCTCAGGCGAGGAGAAAACCTAGCAATCGAGGACTGTCAATGAATCTAGGAGCAGAGATCATGTTCGGTTTTCTCCTGCGAACCAAAGAGAAACAAACAAAATGGGGGGAAGAGAGGAAGGAGGTCTTCATGGTCGGTCTCTCATGCCCTGTTACAATCCCCTCTACCGCACGCCCCTGTTTCCACTCTCACCTTCAGCGCATGGCCAGTAACCAGAAAAATATAGCCGCTGAGAACATCGATGCATGCATGGAAGAAATCATGAGAGGTGAACAGATAAAACCCAAGCCCCTCAAAATACATTCTCTCACGGCCCAAACTCATTTGAATTTGTTTTGGATAGGCTCTTGATCAGATAAAAAATCGCTGGGAATCGAGGGCTTTGAAGAGAACCAAAATGGGCAAAGACACCATAAAAAGCAAACGAGAGAGAGAGGGAAAACAGTGGAAAAGATCACCATGAGACCCATTTTCAAATCACGGTGCTAAGGATCAGATATCCCAAGCAGCGTCCAAACTTCAAGCAGTCCTTATCCCATTCAATTGGTGAAACGTGAACAGGGGAAGCCATCAAGTCTTCAAATCGATTTATTAAAATCGGGAGAAAAATACCATGAAAACAAACCAAGTAAAAACCAGTTCATCCGACCAAACTTGAATCAGTAAGAAAATCAGGTCCAGTCCTGGTCTACCAGGAATAACTCTTGGTTGACCGAAAACAATCCTGGTCGATCCAAATCAGACCAGGTTGACCAGAAGAAATCCAATGTGTGCTCAATTAGTCCGTTTGACCTTAATACCGAAATGATTCCCAATCGTTGATCGGCTCTCGGATCAGTTAGAAATCTTTATGGCGTGTGACCTCATAGGTTCGAACCTAAATGGTAGCACTGGAACACTTACAATACTAGCACAAGATACCATCTAGCAATGGGGCCCGGCATTTGGATAGGTCGAAGATACGAGAGCAATCTATCAAACCTTGGCATATGGTTACCGTATAATTCATCCCTTTGACCTCCAATGCTTAAGATGACCTAGGGCTAGACTGCCAACCCTAACTGAGTCAATCCACAACATGTCTCAACCTTGCAAGTTCAGTGACTCCTCTTTGGGACTATCTCAGTCGAGGATTTGCTAAATTGAGACACTACGAGACATTCAATCCAAACAATTTGGACAGGTCAATTCCATCTTGGTCCACCACTGCCTCACAAGTACTTGTCTGTACCCAGAAACCTTCTATCACCGATTAGAAATTCGGGTAGTCCGGCACCAAAGCACAGGGAGTTGCTTGCAAGCTACCATGGTGACCTCAAGTTGGAGGGACATATATACCCATATCCAATTGCAAGCAATCCTTAGGCAAAAAGGAGCTCCATGGAGTCCCGTTCAAAGGCAGCGATCCTTTGGCAAGTCCGATCTAAGGGAGCGGAAAGACTCTTCTACTATCAATTATGTTAAAGAACTCACACTTAACATCATTTCAAAAGAAAGTATTTTCATTGATTGATAAGGAAAAGAACTGTACAGTCAAAAAAAAAAAGAAAAAGAAAAAAAGGGATAACTGAAAAGGAAGATCTAAAGATTGGTCACCGACCCCTTCTAGATCGGTGAGCGATGTCAGACCACTATGGGGTGTTCTGGGAGGCTTCAAGGGGGGTCACCTCCTCCTTTTCCTCGACTCCTCCTCGAAGTCAGAATCACTCTCCCATCCGGGGTACAAAATCAAGGGCCTGATGTTCTTCGACCCTTTAGATCATAGAAGCAGATGGCTTTACTTTTATGCTCTGAAACCCCCGGTGGTAAGAGTCCTGGATGGCCTCGATAACTTCATCCCAGAAGGCCTGGGATGCTTGGAACTTGGCAACCACCTCCATTGCCTCCTTCCTAGCATGCTCCACTGTCGCTACCACCATAGTGGCCCTCGTGTTCGCCTCCAATCGGGATTGGAGGGCTTGAACCTTCTCCTCCAGGCGAGCCACCTCCTGGTTCCAGAAGTAGTCATCACCTCTTTGGGGACCTTGGTGCTAGGTCCCTCTCCAGGCTTTCGAGCGGTGGCCCTCTTGCAAGACATCTCGCGGAGCTCGTGAAGGCTGAACTTCATCTTCGAAGTTTGAAAAACGTGGATGAAGATGGCTCTGGAACGAAGAGCTCACTCTCTACTGCTTGAATAGCTCTCAAAAATTGGAAATATGAATCATATTTAACGACAATTCGTGCTTGTGGGAGGACGTGTCCCATGCCCATATCAAGCCATTGAAAAGCATCACGTGTTGAAGCATTGTTTGAACCCATAGCAGCTTATCTGAGGTGAATGTGGTTATTAATAACCACATTCAGGAAAAGAAGCCGACGCTTCAAATCTGGAGCAGCTTTTTGGGGCCGATATGGCATTAATGGCCAGCTTCGGGAAAAGAAGACTGGCCACCACTCCAAGGGTGCGGAAGCGCAGCCGCTCGTATACCAACATGTTAGGCATTAGCGATAAGGAATGTACTTTAGACCTTCCACCCATGGATGGCACTAGGCATGTCTTTCATTATTTTGTGACCAGGACAAGGGCCAATGACCACCATCCACAGCCATGGAAACTTCTCTTCAAGACGAAGAGGGAAGTAAACAAACTGGTCTTAAGCCTTACGTTGGCTATGTGGCAACAGACCAAAACCCACAGATATTCTAAATACTATTTGAGGTCAACTGTGCAAGAATAATCGATACAAGTTAAAGATCTAAGAAGGAAAGGGTGTAGCAGGGAAACAAAGATCGGCTTTTAAATGGTCTTCGTATACAACAATGCGCCCAGAGGAGGCCAATTCACCCATTCTTTAGGTCTTGGGAGCATCAGAAGGAAGTCTTCTGGAAGGCAATAGCATTCCCGAAGGTGGGCTATCTTCTTGAGGGAAGCAGAACTGGAGATCAGCTCTAGTCTAATCTCAATGGCAACATCCCTAACAGGACCTGAACTGTTCGAAGGCTCGGCCTCTCCCTAGAGGAGATCCTGTCAGCGACACGGATCTCTAAAGACCTAACCATGCTGAAATAAGAAAGAGACGGAAAAGCAAGGAAAACCCTACCTGTGGAAGAAACTGGGGACTAGAAGTAAGAAAAGGTGAACAAAAAGCGAAAGCAAATAGGAATGGAGAAGCTTCTTCTACAGGATCTCTTTCCCCCTTATAAGGAGATAAGAGACACTTCAGCATGCCTCCTCGAGAGAAGAAGCTCCTTCCTTTCATTGCACCCTATATGCAGCCACCAAATATGGCCGTGCAACTCCAAGGGATGTCAAGCTGACTCGACATGGGAAGAGACAAGAGACTAATCCACGTGACTTCATCTAATGGTGGAAAAGAGGCCCATACCTTCTCCAAAGGATAGGGTGAGGCCATGTCTTCTATCCAGATCCCAATTGAAAGATCGGCCAATCATCGCAATAAAAGAAAAGGTGCAACCCTTTGACTGGCTCATGCCTTTTCATGTTCCAATAAGAAGATGACACCTGTCCTCAACCTAATCTTTGAATCAGATATCAGTTATGGCGGGCGACCGGATCGAAGATTTACCATCACTGGTTGCGCTCTCTTAGCAAAAAATGACAATCCATTAATACTCTCACTCTTCAAGGCAAATTATTGCTTTGAAAACTGAGAGGGAGAAAATGTTATGATATGTCAATGTGTTAATTATAGGCTCAACCTCTCACCAAACTCTTCTGAACCGATCATCTAAATCGAAGCACCTGGGACTAGTCTTCGGTCTAGCTGAAGGCATTAGTCCCGAAGACTACTGCCACCAGCTCCCGACCAGTCTTTTATAAATTAGCCAAAGAGGGTCGATTCGAAGAATACTGATCCGAAGACAACATCGCTTCATTTCACAACCCATTCTGAAGGGAAGAACACCGATGCAAATGACAGAGTTATCTTCGGCTTATTTGCAGGAGATAAATGTGAAGATAGTCCGTCGATTCAATGCCAGCCCTTCCCGGAGAAGAAGCTCAGAAGCGAATCTCGGTTGATCCCAAATATTTGAACGTGGGTATGGTTATTATGATCAACCACATGGCCACTACCTCCAATCATAACTATATCGAGGTGGCCATGTGGCCACTAACTTCAGCTCCAATGACTCCAGACTGACTAGAACTGGCTGGCAACCATCTATGGTTATATATGGGATAAATTAATTAACCCCATCCTAACCATAGACAGGTGAGCCTAACTATACTCTGGCATGATAACTATAAATACTGGTAGGAGGGGACATCCAAGGTACGTTAGACAAGCCTGGAAAAGAAAATACTTTCGTTATCTTCCTCTTCAAAAAACTCTCCATTCTGTTGCTAGAATCTCCCTCTCTAACTTAGGCATCGGAGTGTCCCCCATCGAAGAAAATCTGGTCAAGGACCTATTTTGCAGGTATCCATCAAGGGAAGCGAACCGGCAATGTAGCAGCTCTGCCCGATCGATGAAGGTTCCATGTCAACACTCTTATTTGATCACATTCACTGATGACTTATCAAGGTTTGGATATGTTTATCTTATGAAATATAAATCTGAAATCTTTGATAAAATTTAGGAGTATCAAAGTATGGTTGAGAAATAAACTAGAAAAGTATTAAAATCCTATGATCTGATCAAGAACAAGAATACTTGTCTAGTGAATTTCTTAGTCATCTTAAGAACAAAAGTATTCTCTTTGAATGGATGCCTCCTTATACACCACAACTAAATGATGTAGCATAAAGGAGGAATCGTACCTTGTTAGACATGATGCAGTCCATGATGAGCTTCATATATCTTCCTGTTTCCTTCTAAGGTTATGGCCTAGAGACTGTTGCTTGTATCCTTAACAGGGTTCTATCAAAATCAGTCACTAGCACTTTATATAAATTATGGAAAGAAAAAAGGCCAAGCCTCAAATATTTTAAGATTTATGATTGTCTTGCATATGCTAAAAATATTTTTGGATATACGTTAAGTGCTTGGACTGATAAATATAGGTTTATAGATTATCCTTAAGAGAATATTAGACATCTCTTTTATCATCCTACTGAATAAAAAGTCTTTGTCAGTAGGCATGCCACATTCTTGGAGAGAATTTATCCAAGGATGCAGTAAGAGGATACTTGAACTTAGTGAAGTTCAAAACCTATAACCTACTCCTAGAGATATTCCACAAGAAATTTCTCAACCATTAATATCTATTAATCAAGTACAACCATAACATACACCTTCTCTCTATAGTTCAGAGAGAGTATGGGGTACACCTCTTAGATATGGCTTTGTCATTGGGAATGATAATGAAGATAGTATCATCTAGGATAATGATCCTGTAACCTATACAGAAGCTATCAAGAGTAAAAGCTCTGACAAATGATTTGAAGCCATGAAATCTAAAATGAACTCCATATAATCTAACCAAGTTTTGTCCTTGGTTGACAAAATGAAGGAGTAAACTTAATAGGGTGCAAATGGATCTTCAAGAAAAAGATTGGAGTAGATGGCCAAGCAGAAACCTACAAGGCTAGGCTAGTGGCAAAAGGTTTCAAACAAAGATATGGAATTGACTATGATAAAACTTTTTTGATAATAGCTATGCTCAAGTCTATTTGGATTTAGCTTGCTATAGCTGCATATTATAATTATGAAATCTGGTAAATGGAAGTAAAGACTGCCTTTCTTAATGGGTATCTTGAGGAAGAACTCTATATGTCATAGCGAAAATATTTTGTTTCAAGTGGAAAACCGAACCAAGTATGCAAGTTTAAGAAATCTATTTATAGATTAAAGAAAGCTTCGAGGAGTTGGAACATTTGCTTTGATTAAACAATCAAGAAATTTGATTTCATCAAAATATTTCAGTAAACCATATGTGTATAAGAAGATAAATGGGAGTGTCATTATCTACTTAATATTGTATATTAATAACATACTTATTACTGGGAATGATATCCCTATATTACAATCGATCAAAACTTGGCTATCTAAAAAGTTTTCCATGAAAGATTTGGGAGAAGCATCCTATATACTATTGGAAAAAGTTTCCTAAAGCCAATCATCTAGATATAGATGGTTAAGCTATCTTATAAATATATATAATTATTTATAAAGTAAATATTATTTTTGATAGCTCAACACTATTTATCATCTTCTTGTGAACTTAATATATTGAAGTCCTTAAAACTGCATGGTTTAACAAAAGAGGATTTATCAAGTGGTTCTTAAATTGGTTGATGACCAAATGATATGTTATTACCTAGGATGACAATGCTTATCAATAATAGATCATTGTGTACCATATAGGTTGGTTATCCACTTAACCGAGTGTGGAGACACTAGTATGGCGTATAAGTTAGTGTAGGAGTACATCTTATTGAACAGTGACCAACTCTATGAAGTACTTTACTTTCAAGAGTATCTTGTAGGAAGGATATGGATATATATATATATCTCTAACTTGAAACTATCATGATAACTTGGCAAGCAACTCATTGTACTTTAGTACTGAACTACCTAGATTGCTAATCTAGTGTGTTGCCTAGTAAGCAACCCAAGAGGGAGGGTAAATTAGGTCTCTAAAAATTATTTGATGAAATGCAAGAGTGTGTGATCCAATTCAACAATTAAACTAAGTACTATGAATGCAAATAAATTGCTTTTAAGTAAATGTGCAGTAAAAATATAAAGCAATAAAAGTAAGAGCAAGTAGAGGAGACAAGTAATCATAAATACAAAGAAGTATAGTGGTTCTATGCTATCCAATGCACCTAAATCCACTCCCCAAGATCCCCTTAGAAATTCACTATAATCTCAACCGACTATAGCCGATTAGTTTTTCGGGCTCACTAATCAAAACCCGACTTGTTTTCACAAGACTCATAAGTCAAAACCTCACTTGGTTTTACGGGCTAACCAAGAACCTAAATGGTTTTAAGGCTCATCACCAACCTCCCTTGGTTTTGCGGGTTAACCACAAAATCTAATTGATTTTCAAAGGCTCACTAATGACCTCCCTTGGTTTTGCAATAGGCTAACCAAGAACCCTTACAACAATAAGGTTTTGAAGTAAAGAACAATAAAAGCTTTCTCATAAAAAGTGGGTATCTCCTTGAAGCTCATTGTTGTGATGCTTTCAACTTGATGAAGCCTCTTTGATTTCTCAAGAATGATTGATCTTTAATGCTCTTGAAAGCTCTTGAATGCTTGATGGCTTCTTCTTGTTTGAAAGTGGTTGAACTCAATGAATAGGAGTGAATGCTCTCTTTTCTTCTCTCTTGGTTAATTTTTTCATTCCTTTAATCATTATTCATTTTGATTTGATTTGGATCATATAAATATCTTTCCAAGGCATCAAATTTGGTTTTTAGCCATTAGATGTGAAAAACTAGCCATTGGGAGCCAAGAGGGATGAGTTCTGCATTTGGAAAACTAGCCGTTATTATTTCCAGAACTCCATGTGTCGACACTTCAGGCTGTGAGTCGATACTTCAGGTTGACACTTGAACTTCTTGAATCGACACCTAGTTCAAATATTTTCAATGTAGCTTTCTGGAAATCTCAGATGTGTCGACACTTTTTCAGGTGAGTCGACATTTTAAGTCGACACTTGGCATCCATGTGTCGACACTTCACCAGACTTCAACTTCAGCAAGTTCTGTGATCAAAAAATCTCAGGTGATGAGCTGATCCATGTGTCAACACTTTGAGTCGACACTTCAAGTCCATGTGTTGACACTTCAATCATGCAAACTGAAATTTTCTTTGCATACCGGCTTGAGTCGACACTTCACTATCATGTGTCGACACTTGGTGTCATGTGTTAACACTTTGTATCATGTGTTGACACTTTAAGTCGACACTTCACTGAGATCTTCACATAAATAGCTAAACTTGTGTTAAATCAAGTCTATGTTGAACTCAAGTATCCATTCAAGCAATCTTCAACTATTCAAGTCTTCTTTGAGCAGATCTTTCATCTACACTTTGACTTTTTCAATCAAATAACATTCATCAAATTGATGAGCACCTTTTTCTATAAAAACATACTTCAAAGAAATCATTAGTACTCAACTTATACTTAAGTATTTTGCTTATCATCAAATCAATAACGGAGTCAACAATCTCCCCCTTTTTGATGATGACAAAAGCTTTAAATATAAATTGCATAAAAAGCTTTCAAAAGAACTTTTCAAGGTGCGAAGAGCTAATTGCAATGGATGTATCAGGGCAATTGCGATATTGAAAGGGTGTATCAGAGCAAGAGTATTATAATGGCTAAGAGTATCAGAGCTTGGAATATATAAGATATAAATTCATGTATCTTGATACTCCAAAAGAAAACATGCTTAGGAGTGACAAATTCAGCAATATACTAGACTCTCCCTGAATAGATGATTCATAAAATTGTAAACATTTTTTTAAACATCTAAAGAGAAGATTTGACATAAAATTTAATTCAAAATAGATTTTCAATACAAAGGAGGTATTGCTCCCCCTTACTTAATGAATTTTGTAAAGAATTTTTAATTTAAGCTCAAAGAATTCTCAAAAGAATTTTTAAACATGAATTTCCAAATACATTTATACTATTACTCTTATTACTCCCCCGCACATTTATACTTTAGTCTTATTACTCCACCTTTTTGTTATCATTAAAAATAAAGGAAGAGAATAAGCAAGTCATTTATGATAAAATATTGAATTACAACATAAAGATTCATTTAACCATTCATTCATAAACAAAGACAATGAAGTATTGAAGGAAATTAATGCATTTTATTCATAACATGAAGTACAACATAAGATTTCATTCCAGGTTAGAATTTTGTATATAAAGAGAACATCAAAACATACAGAAAAGCAAACTAACTAAACATAAAAAATACAGTCCTAATCCTTATCCTCTGAAGACCCGATCTCTATCGGTCCTATATCAGTGAAAGCAGGGACTCGGGGCCACATCGATCTGAGATCACGAAGACGGGTGCTGGTCGGTCGTGAAGGAGTACGACGACCATGTCCTCTGCATCGAGCATATGTCCTACCTTTAGCTGAAGTAGAAGAAGTGGAGGCAATGTCATCAACAGGAACAAAGCAGATCGAAGCGATAGTCTCTACAACTGTTAGATATGGTGTATGATCAAATGATGGACCGAAATCAAGATAATGAAAGCCAGGTGTGTAAAAACCTAGCTCTCGAATAAGAGAGGATGTATGAAGGGTAGGTGTATCAACTGTGTATGTGTCAAAAACTGGTGTATCAGATGAAGAAATGATAGGCGTATCAACGATAGACGTATCAGCTAAAGAAATAAGAGGTGTATCTGTAATCGGTGAGTCAACAATAAGAGTGTCAATGATGAGGGTATCAATGATAGGTGAATCAACAACAGATGAAAGAATAGGTATAGGAGCATGATCATCGGATCTAGATGGTGGAGTAGATAGAACAGGAGTCTGAGTGGGTGAACTGAAAGAATCTCGAATGGGACCCTAGGCAAGTCTACTACCACCTCTGCCATTGGCTCTGAAATCAAGTCAGCAAAGTCAAAACCGTCAGAGTCAGTCTCCTCATTATCACTATCATCACTATCATCCATAACTGGTACTGGAGCAGGTGGAGCTGGAGTAGAATCTGGAACACTCCCAGAAGAAGGTCTGGACAGTGCAGTCAAGATAGCAGAGATGCCATCACTCAATCCTTTGTGGCTGTCTCTCGTCTCCATAATAAAGCTGTAAAGTCGCTATCTAATAATCAAGATATTTGTCTCTATGTGACTGACTCTGTCCATCAAACTCTCTGAAACTCCTAGAGCATCTGACTGAGCTAGCTGAGGCTGAGATGTAGGCTCAAACTAAGAAGCAGACTCTGGCTATGCTGCTAGCTTAGGCTGACTCTCTAGAAGAGGTGCCTTTATAGGTCCTGCCTCGCTGGAAAGTATACGCTCCTCCTCTGTAGCATTATCATCTCTGTCATCGGCCTGACAAAATACTCTTCGTCTCCATTAGCCTTTGAACAGCTGATATCCCATCTGGTGTCGAGACCTGATGTCATAGACATCAGTATGTAGAAGATCCGGAAGGGCTCATCATCAAAGCTCACACCATACTCTCTAAACAGCAGTGTCAACCCCATCCCATAAGGTAAGCAGAGTCTCTAACTTGTCGAAGCCTCTGTCATCTAATGTATCATGAGTACCGGAAGGCAGACGGGTGTGTGCTCAACCAATGAGACCATCACAAGCAACTCTCTCTCAATGATGTAATCAAAATGGCAGGTCTTCGGTAGAAGATTCCGGGCAACAATATGATGCAGAAGTCTTATCTCGGCAGACAAACGGGATGCAGGCATAGTGGCTCCCTCAGGCAAAATATCTGACTCAAATATGCATTGGAGTCCACTCACTCTATCAATCAGACTATGAACTACTGAACCAGTCATAGGAATATCCCATACCCTGCTCAATATCTCTGAAGTCATGAGGATATCCCTACCTCTGACATGAGCTATCCAGCCATCACTTCTACAGGCTAAAGATCCATAGAACTCTCGTATGAGCCTTGGGTAGAATCTCTTAGATAATGAATCGAATGAAACTAAACCAGCATCTCTAATCCACTGTCCAATCCTAAAGTGCTGTTGGTCGACAAAACTAAAATCCACAAGGTATCCTCTGACAACCGTCTTCGAGCTCATCTGACTGGATGCAGTGAATAGTGGTCGAACAGGTGGATCTGGAGCTCTAGCTTCATGTCTTGCTTTGGTTCTTCACTCTTCTTCCTGATTGGATGGCCAAGGGCGACGAACAACCTACTTTCGGGATCCCATTCCTCAAAATCATGGATTGAACACTAAAAGGAGGGAACTAGGGTTTCAACAGCCAAAATAAAAAATCTAAGGAGGAAAAGTGGCAAAACTGAACCAAGAATCATCTAGAACGGGGATTTGAGAGGGTTTTTGGCGAGATTTGGACGGAAATGGCAGTTGGAACTGTTCTAGGGCAAGTGTCGGCACAAATTTGAGAGAAAAGTGCCAAAGAAAATGACCAAATCCGACTTTATTCTCGATCTTCTGCCATTCATGTGTCGACTCACGACACAGGTCCAAGTGTCAACACATGAAGGTGTTGACACATAAAGTTATCGACACGACTTAAAAACTGAAAAAAAGAAAATGATAGGAAGATCAAAATCTCTGAAAATTCAATGAAATTAAAGATAATTGAATATGATTGATGTCAAATTTGATCTTTTTGAGTCAAAGATAGAAAAATTCTCAATCAAAAGGATTAATGATCCCGAGTTCTCTTCTAATCATACTGAACCGATCTTCTTGGAGAGGCTTAGTCAAAATATCAGCTAATTATAATTCAATACAAATAAATTCAAGCACAACATCATTATTTTCAACATGATCTTTAATAAAATGATGCCTAATTTTAATATGTTTACTTCTAGAATGTTGAAAAGGATTTTTAGTCAAGCAAATAGCACTAATATTATCATATTTTATAGGTATACTAGTTAACTTGATTTGAAAATCTTCAAGTTGTTGCTCAATCCACAAGATTTGAGCACAACAACTTCCTGCTGCAATATACTCAGCTTCAGCTATAGATAGTGCAATTGAAGTTTGTTTCTTGCTAAACCAGGAGATTAAGTTAACTCCAAGAAATTGACAAGTTTCATTAGTACTTTTTCCATCTAATTTACATCCAGCAAAATCAGCATCAGAATATCCAATTAATTCAGTAGATGAATCTCTAGAATACCATAAGCCAATATCAAATGTACCAGATAGATATCTAATAATGCACTTAACAGCCAACAGATGTGATTCTTTAGGTTCAGACTGATATCGAGCACACTTGCATACACCGAACATTATATCTGGTTTACTAGCAGTTAATTACAATAAAGAGCCAATCATACCTATATATAATTTTTGATCTACAGATTTACCATGCTCATCTTTATCAAGTTTACAAGAGGGGCTCATAGGCATACCTATTGACTTAGTAGTATCCATCCCAAACTTCTTTAGAATTTCTCTTGTATACCTAGCTTGGTTGATGAAGATTCCATCTTTAGTTTGTTTGATTTAGAGTTTGAGAAAGAAATTGAGTTCTCCCATCATGCTTATCTCAAACTCACCCAGCATTAGCTTAGCAAACTCTCGACAAAGAATTTCATTAGTAGCATTGAAAATAATATCATCAACATAGATTTGCACTACTGATAAATCATCATCTTTCTTCTTTAGAAACAAAGTTTTATCAACATAGCCTCTAGAGAATTCATTTTAAATAAAAAATTTGCTGAGTCGTTCATACCATGCTCGGGATCCTTGCTTTAAACCATAAAGTGTCTTGTACAATTTAAAAACATAATCAGGATGTGCATGATTTTCAAATCCAGGTGGTTGTTCAACAAAAACTTCTTCTATTATAAAATCATTTAGAAAAGCACTTTTAACATCCATTTGAAAAAAATTGAAATTCATATAACAAGCAAATGCTAATAGTAGTCTAATTGCCTCAAGTCTAATAATAGGAGCAAAAGTTTTATCAAAATCAATTCCTTCCTCCTGATTATAGCCTTTAGTAACTAGCCTAACTTTATTTCTAACAATAATTCCATTTTCATCTAACTTATTCCTAAACACCCATTTAGTGCCAATAATAGAAACACTAGATGGTCTTTCTATTAATGTCCAGACATTATTTCTATCAAACTGAATTAATTCATCTTACATAGCATTTATCCAGTTAGGATCTTTTTTAGCATCTTCAAAACATTTAGGCTCTACTTGAGAAACAAAAACTATATAATCACATTCATTTCTAATTGAGGCTTAAGTTCTTACCCCTTTAGATGGATCACCGATGATTAATTCCTTAGGATGTCCATGAGCATACCTCCACTCCTTAGGTAGATCTTGGTGCTTTGGAGTGTCTTCACTTTTCTCATTTTTGTCTTGATCTTCTTCACTTGGCTAAGAGGGTTGATCATTCAATGTCAACTTTTAAAGCTTATCAGCACCTGCACATGCATCAGAAGTATCCTCTTTTCTGGAGGATTTGTTAGTAGACTCTTCAAAAACAATATGTATAGACTCCTCTATAACTAGGATTCTTTTGTTAAAAACTCTGTATGCCCTGCTTGATGTAAAGTATCCTAAAAAGATACCTTCATCAGACTTGGCATCAAATTTTTCAAGATTATCTTTGCCATTATTTAAGATAAAACATTGACAACCAAAAACTCGAAAATACTTTAAAGTTGGTTTTCTTTGATTTCAAAGTTCATAAAGAGTTTTTTTCAAAATAGGGCGGATTAAAACTCGATTCAAAATATAACAGGAAGTATTAATAGCTTCAGCCCAAAAATATCTTAGCAAATCATTTTCACCAAGCATAGTACATGCCATTTCTTATAAAGTATGATTTTTTCTTTCTACTACCCCATTATGCTGAGGTGTCCTAGGTGCAAAAAAATTGTGTTCTATACCTTTTTCACTACAAAAACTTTCAAAATCCTGATTTTCAAATTCAGAACCATGATCACTACGTATGTAAATAACTGAAACACCTTTTTCATTTGAAACTTTTCGGTAAAATTTTACAAATGCAGAAAATGATTCTTCTTTATGTGCTAGAAAGAAAACCTAAGTAAATCTTGAAAAATCATCCACTATAAACAATCCATATCTCTTGCCTCCTAGATTTGATGTTCTAGTTATTCCAAAGAGATCCATATGAAGTAGTTCTAGTGGCCTACTAGTAGTAACAAAATCTTTAGGCTTGAAAGAAGTTTTAACTTGTTTTCCAAATTGACATGCTTGGAAAACTCTATCTTTTTCAAAACAAAGTTCTAGCAAATCTCTAACTAAATCTTTTTTGCAAAGTTTTGAAAGTAGATACATACTAGCATGACCTAGTCTTCTATGCCAAAGCCAACTAGTCTCATCTTTAGTAGAATTCATTGCAACAAGGCATTCTCCATTAGGCAAAGATAGATCATCTAAATCTACTAAATAAATATTACCATGCCTTTTTTCAATGAATTGTACTCCATTTTTATCTGGACTAGCAATCATGTAATAAGATGATTTAAAAATAACTTGAAAACCTTTATCGCAAAATTGACTAATACTTAAAAGATTATGCTTTAAACCTTCAACTAAGAGTACATTGCTAATACATGTAGAAGGAGTAATATGAACCTTACAATGCCAATGATTTTTTCTTTACCATTATCCCTGAAGGTCACACTCCCTCCATTCATTGCTTCAAGAGAGGTGAATTGCTTCACATCTCCCATCATGTACCTTGAGCAACCACTATCAAGATATCAAAGTCTTTTGTTCTCCTTGGTTGCAAGACACACCTGCAATACAAATCAACCTTGGTTTTTAGGTACCCAAGCCAATTTGGATCCTTTAGGGTTAGCACTTAAATTGATTCCTTTTGGAAACCAAACTTTTTCATAAGTATTAATTTTTCTCATATTACATTGAAAAGATTTATGACCTTGTTTTTTGCATGAAAAACAATTATGCTAGATGATGTGGGTACAAAAATATTTTTGAAATACTTTTATTATTTTTGGGGTCTATAGCCCAATCCTGCTTTGCTAAAAATTGCTCTTTAGCTATTTAAAAGAAGATTTAGTTTTTCTGAACTATAGGTAAACTTTTCAACGAAAGGCTTGATTTTGTCAAGCTCATTTTTGTACTTTTCATTTTCTAATTCTAAAACCTTATTTTTCTTTAAAAGATCACCATCTGAAATGATAGTTTTGGGTCTTTTTAAAACATCATTTTTTATTATTAAAGCATTTTTTTTCTTTTCTAAAACATCTAGTTTAGTTTTTAAATCACTAACTTCACTTAATAAAGAATTGTTTTCATGAGAAAAACTATTTGCATGCTTTTTCAGTTTTCTATTTTCAGATAAAATTAATTTGTAATCATGCATTAGTTCATCAAAAGTATTTCTTAATTTATCAAAATAAAATCTATTTTTGTATCAGATGTTACCTCTTCTTGTTTTTGATGTGCCATAAGACATAGGTTTGCAAATTCAGCCTGCTCTTCTTCTGAACTGAAGTCCTCACTATCACTCTAGATGGCCACATTGCCTTCTTCCTTAGCTTCTTCCTTGACTTCTTTAGGAGAGGGCAGTCGAGTTTATAGTGTCTCGGCTTCTTACACTCGAAGCATGTAGGTATCTCCTTCTCCTTTTTCTTTTCTTTTTCTTTCTCGTTCTCTTTTTCCTTCTTTTTGGTTGATTGGAACTTCTTCTTGTAAGGAAACTTTCTTCTCTTCATGAACCTTCTAAATTTTCTTGCAAGAAGTGCTTCTTCACTTTCATCTTCTTCTTCATCTTCGGATTCATCAATTGAGGATTCTTCTTATATAGTAGATTTGAATACAATCTCCTTTTTCTTTTTATCTATATCCATAGACTTTTGCTTCAAATTCAGCTCATAAGTCATGAGCGATCCTACCAGCTGCTCCAATGGTAGCTTGTCAACATCTTTAGCCTCTTGGATGGTGGTCACCTTCGGATCCTATGATGTTGGAAGTGACCTGAGGATTTTGTTGATAAGATCAGCATTAGACATTACTTTTCCTAAACTTTTCATTCTATTTACAATATTTGTAAATCTAGTGTACATATCAGTGATAGATTCATTAGGTTCCATTCGAAATATTTCATGTGTGCACTAACATATTCACTTTAGTATTTTTCACTTGATCGGTACCCTCATGGATAACTTCAAGTGTGTCCCATATTTCTTTGGCTGATGTGCAAGTAGATATCCTATTAAATTCATTAGGATCTAATGCATAATAAAAAGAATCATTGCTTTCACATTGATCTTAGATTGTTTAATGTCATTTTTATCCCAATCCTCTTCAAGCTTTGGGATGGAAACACCATTAACCACAATCGAAGAAATAAGTGAAACTTTATCAACTACCTTCCACAAGTTATAATCAATAGAATGCATGTATATTCTCATTCTAGTTTTTCAATAAGTATAATTTGATCCATTGAAAAATGAAGGTCTATTTGAGACTTGTCCCTCAACTACACTAGTACCAATACGGGCTGCCATAGATCTTTACTCAAGGTGGTTAGACCTATAAACTGAGAACAGGGCTCTAATATCACTTGTTGCCCAGTAAGCAACCCATGAGGGGAGATGAATTGGGTCTCTAAAAATTATTTGATGAAATGTAAGAGTGTGTGATCCAATTCAACAATTAAACTAAGTACCATGAATGCAAATGAATTGCTCTTAAATAAGTGTGCAGCGAAAATATAAAGCAATAAAAGTAAGAGCAAGTAGAGGAGACAAGCAATCACAAACACAAAGAAGTATAGTGGTTCGGTGCTATCCAATGCACCTAATCCACTCCCAAAGATCCTCTTGGAGATTTACTATAATCTCAACCGATTATAGCCAATTAGTTATATGGGCTCACTAATCAAAACTCGACTTGTTTTTACAAGGCTTACAAGTCAAAACCTCATTTGGTTTTACGGGCTAACCAAGAACCTAAATGGTTTTAAGGCTCACCACCAACTTCCCTTGGTTTTGCGGGCTAACCAAGAACCTAATTGATTTTTAAAGGCTCATCAATAACCTCCCTTAGTTTTGCAATCGGCTAACCAAGAACCCTTACAACAAATAAGGTTTTGAAGTAAAGAACAATAAAAGCTTTCTAATAAAAAGTGATTATCTCTTTGAAGCTTATTGTTGTGATGCTTTCAACTTGATAAAACCTCTTTGATTGCTCAAGAATGATTGATCTTTAATGCTCTTGAAGGTTCTTGAATGCTTGAAGGCTTCTTCTTGCTTGAAAGTGGTTGAACTCAATGAATAGGAGTGAATGCTCTCTTTTCTTCTCTCTTGGTTATTTCTTTTTCATTCCTTTAATCATTATTCATTTTGATTTGATTTAGATCATATAAATACCTTTCCAAGGTCTTAAATCCAGCTTCTAGCTGTTAGACACAAAAAACTAGCTGTTGGGAACCAAGAGGGACGAGTTATGTGTTTGAAAAACTAGTCATTATGGTTTCCAGAAATCCATGTGTCGACACTTTAGGCTGTGAGTCAACACTTCAGGTCAACACTTGAACTTCTTGAGTCGACACCTAGTTTAAATATCTTCAATGTATCTTTCTAGAAATCTCAGATGTGTCGATACTTCTTCAGGTGAGTCGACACTTTGAGTCGATACTTGGCATCCATGTATCAACACTTCATCAGATCTTCAACTTCAGCAAGTTCTGTGACCAAAATATCTCAAGCGATGAGCTGATCCATGTGTTGACACTTTGAGTCGACACTTCAAGTCCATGTGTTGACAATTTGAGTCGACACTTCCAATCGATACTTCAAGTCCTTGTGTTGACACTTCAGTCGTGCCATCTGAAACTTTCTTTGCAAACCTGCTTGAGTCAATACTTCACTGTTATGTGTCGAGACTTGGTGTCATGTATCGACACTTCACTGAGATCTTTACATAAACTTGTACTGAATCAAGTCTATGTTGAACTCAAGTATCCATTCAAGTAATCTTCAACTGTTCAAGTCTTCTTTGAGCAGATCTTTCATCTAAACTTTGACTTCTTCAATCAAATAACATTCATCAAATTGATGAGCACCTTTTTCTATAAAAACATACTTCAAAGAAATCATTAGTACTCAACTTATACTTAAGCATTTTGCTTATCATCAAAATCAATAACGGAGTCAACACAGTGATAGAAGGTTTTTGGATACAGTCAAGTACTTGTTAAATCAGTATTGAGTCAAGAAGGGAATGACCACTCTAACTTGTTGGATAGATGCTCGTTAGTGTTTCAATTTAGCAAAGCCTTGGCTAGGATAATCCTTATGAAAAATCATAGGATTTAGCAAGTTGAGATATATTTGGATGCATTATTCAGAGTTAGTAATTGACTCTAAATTTATCTTTGAGTATTAGGTCAAAGGTATGAATTATACAGTAATCATAGCTTGGATTCTTGAATTTTGCTTTACCATTATTCGACCTATCCAGATGTCGGGTACCATTGCTAGATGGTCATATTGATTAGTTTAGAAAATCATTCTAGAGCTACTAGCTTAGGATTCAAACCAATAAGGTCATACATATAAAAAGTTTCTAACCGATCATGATGGTAGATTAACGATTAAGAATTATTTAATGGTAAAATTATAAATATGATTAATAATTAACCTTTATAAATATTATAAATTAATAAGATGATTAATTAGTAATTAAATTTTTAATTGGCTTAATTTGATTAGGCAGAATGAATCTTGTATGTGATTATAGATCTGGCACCTAAGAAGCCTTCTCTGAATGCTTGTGGTGCGCTCAAGGACACTTACCTGAATGGCTCAATGACTGAACCACTATGCGTTGCATTATGAGGGTCACTATGAATGATGAGTTTAGTTGCAAGTTCGAGGATACTCAGTTGGAGAAAATGTTTCAAGTATTGAAAGAGTCCTTTAGTACACCTAATGATGTTGAAAGGTACAAGACCTCTTATACTATTTTCAATAGTCGGATGCATAGGAGGCATCAGTCACTGGTCATGTATTATACATGATTGAGCAGATCTAATATCCAAGCAAACTCAGGTTTTCATTACATGAGTAGCCAGAAAAGATGTGATTCCAAATTCTTCGCCCAAGTCCTACTTAGACTTTCTCGATCATTATAGAATGACGAAGCCTGCAAAGAACTACCATGGTTTGCTAGGGTTGCTGTAGACTTATGAGAAGGATCACTAGCTTTATAAGGAACTGGTGAATATTGTTGGTAGGTCTACTTCTGGGTGATATCCCTTTAAGAAAGAGAAGAAGAAAAAAAGAAGGTGCATCATGTTGGAGTGGCTCAGTCCATTCAGTCCAAGAAGTCCAAGACTGGCAAGAGTCAGATAGAGTACTTCTATTGTAAGAAGCAGGGTCACTAGAAGAAAAATTATCCTCTTTATATTACTTTTCTTGACCCGAACAAGTCCAATAAAAGAAAGAAGCAAGTTATTATTGGACAAGGTAATTATATAATAACATCTTATAACTTCTCTATTTATGATACTACTACCCGGGTATAAGATATCGAAAGTCCAATTAATATTTATAATTCACTGCAGGGACTTCAGGTCAATAGGAAATTTGAAGACAGTGAGAGTTTTCTGAATGTGGGAGATGGAAATCAAGTTCCAGTCTTAGCTTTAGGAATGTCAAGCTTGTTTTCAATTATTGTATTATCATTTTGAGTGATTGTCATTATTATCCAAAATTTTTATTAAATATTATTTCTATAGGCCTTTTGGCCAAAGAAAGATTTAAAATTTTAATAAAAAATAATATTTATAATATCATTATGAATGATGTTACTATGATATGTGGATAATTGGAAAATGGCATCTATATACTACAATAACCTGTTAGTATAATGTACACTTCAAATAAATGTCCTAGAATAAATAATATCACTAATGCCTATCTATGGCACTATAAGCTCGGTCAAATTAATAAGAATATGATAGATAGGTTAATAAAAGAGGCTATCATTGTTGTCAATGATTGTGAATCATTGCCGACCTATAAATCTTGCTTTCTAAGAAAAATGACCAAGTCATGTTTTACTAGAAAAGGTGAAAGAGCTAATGAAGTTCTAAGTCTAATACATACTAATGTATATGGGCCAATGAACATCAGTGCCAGAGATGGGTATAACTACTTCATTAAATTTATAGATAACCTATTTGTTGGGTTCAGGCTGACACAGCGGAAGACTGGATTTCAAAAATTTTCATTATTGAAACCTAATCAGTTGGAACCCCAAACCTAAGGACCACTTGACCATGACAACTAATAAATCATAACTTTAGGATTATAGAGGAATACCTGGAGCACTATACTCCTTAATTTTCACAAGGCACACAAGTGTATGCCTTGCAGAAGTGATCCACACAGGAACCGGACCAAGGAGGCACTCCTATCAAGCTTGCTTATTTGATTAGGACTCTTTCCAGTAGCCTTTCTTCCTTCAGCGACCTTCTCCCTTTGTTGGAATCCCTACCCTTTTATAGGGTACTCAGAGACCTCTCTGAATTCTCTCTCAGAATCTGATTATTCCTCCTATATCTCTTCATAGACTGTTGTCTTAAAATGACAAGCCTTCTCTTAAAGAAGACTTTTTATCCTAAAAGGAAGAGAGATAGAAAAGATTTCTTACAGATCTTATTCGCATCAGAATACCGATTCCTTTATATACTGAGTGAGGGGGTGCTTGATAAACCTTTTCCTTAGCCCTTGATCTGATTTTATAATGATTAGATAGGACCCTTCAAGCAGAAGGAGTCCCTTGAGTGAAAGGTTTTATCTTGATATGCCACATCGTGCCACATCACTATGCCAAGAGACATATATCTATCTCTTCAATTTTCCAGCAATTTTTCCACTTTCCATATGTCAAGTAACCAGTCAAAATTTGGTTAAGGGATGTGGAATTCCAAAGGTTGTATCAGAGAACCAGAAGCCTTTGAATAGAAGGACTTCTGGATTTATGATTGCATGCTAAACATGAAGGGATGCATCCTTTCATTTTTGTTGCCATACTTCTCCATGCCATAACCAACCTTTTGACCGATTAAGCCCAATTCAACTGGGCATGCGGATAAGGGAGAAAGGCCTAGCACTTATCTGGAATATGTGATTAAGTGGCAGAAGGACTCTTGGTCCTTCTGCACCCCTTAATCTTGGCGTATGCCAATATGGTGCCAAGAGTCCAATCCCCTTTAGACTCTTCCATAATCCAAGGATAATGTTCAATAAATTTCAAGTAAATATAGATAAATACTGTCCCAATCAGGAATCAACCAAATCTATGTCTCACTTAAATTGGTTAGCCCAAATAGCAAGAAAACTGACCCAATCTAATTAGATTAGGAGTTAGGTTAGCATGCATATGCTAGTATGCAAAATAGCTAGCCTATTAGGATCCAATGACCCTAACCAAAATCCAATTGACTTTCTTGGCCAATTCCCTAGTGTGTGTGACCCTTTAGGCTCCACGTCTAGCTAGCAATAGGTCCAAGTCCAAGCTATTTCGATTTGATCAAAACTTATTGATCTAATTAGGTCAAATCGAGCTGATCCAAGTTGCTAATTCGAACCAACTTTCAAATTGACTCATGAATCTAATCAATTTGATCAATAAAAACCTAAAAGATATGATTGACATCTTGCAATATGTCATGCCTACTTAGAAGATGAGGAATTTGATAAAAATTACCAAAATAATCTTCAGTGAAAAGTTACCATGCAATTCAATCCTTCGATCTCTCTCTGTCTTGAATAAGTGATGGGTATGGAGAATTGTCAAACCCTATCATTTAATCCTTTCAAATCTATATTCGATAATGAAGACTCGATTGATAAAAGATTAGAAACTCTTTCTAATCTCATCCTACTTTGATCAAAGACTTCCTGAGTCAATAATCAAAGAGATTACATGGGATAAGTCCTCCTCTTATTAGGAATGATCGATTTCTTATTGATCCACACACATCCTTCATGCATAATCCACCATATCTGAGAACACCCTGTACATGACTCTTTGTCATGAACGAGTATGAACCAAAACATAGCTTTAGTGCATAAGGAACCATGGTGATCTCAGATCTAAGGATCACTTGAACAACTCCCAAAATGAGAACCATCTTTTGACAAGTAGTAAGACCTCCATAAGATGTTCTTAAGGCAGATCAGTTCAATGAACTCATACCCTAATGAGCACCCACATCCTTGTATTAGTGTCTCTATATAAGTGGCTATGAGACCAACTACCCTCTCCATCGAGCATATATAGGATGTGCTAGTCTTTCTAGAAATATCGATCCTCGAATTGATGATCCAACAACTAGAAACATTATAGATTAGGATTTATAGGAACATAGATCTCATCATTATGATCTCTATCATAACCCCAATTTTATTATCTTAATCTATGGGATTCATCATAATCTTGATAAGATGCAGCGGTATGATGAATCAATAATTACCTTTATTAATAAGTAATATCATGCATGAGTTGGAAGATTATATAAATGCCCATACAAAGATTGGCTTTTAAGGCACAATTTTTTCAATCTCCCACTTGCACTAAAGCCAATCATACTTGTATCTTACACCCATACAATCTAAGTAGTAATCAAACTACTACTATAGTAGTGCCTTGGTGAATGGGTCTACTATGTTGTTCTTTATATCTACTCATTCGATGATAACATCTTGTCTTTCTATTATCTCTCGAACGAGTTAGAAGCATCTTAGGATGTGCTTTGCTTTTGATGAGACCTTGGTTCCTTAGCTTGCGCAATAGCTCCAATGTTATCACAACAAAGTGGCATCGATTGTTGTATAGCAAAACCATGTCCAATTCCATGATTAATTTCTTTATCCACAGCTTCTTTTATAGCTTCACTTATAGCTATGTACTCTGCCTTAGTAACTGAATCAGTGATAGTTTGCTACTTTGTACTCTTCCAACTCACTACACCACCATATAGGGTGAAGACATACCTTGATATAGATTCGCTATCTTTAGATCTGATTGAAAACTAAAATCTGTATACCCTTCTAGTTTCAACTCTGATCTACCATATATTAAAAAAACATCTTTAGTCCTTCTCAGGTACTTAAGAATGTTTTTCATAGTTTTTCAATAATCCTCCTATGGATCAGCCTGGAACCTACTTACTATGCCCAAGGCATAAGCAACATCAGGCCTTGTACAAACCTAGCATACATAATTGATCCTACAGCCAAAGCATAAGGAATCATACTCATCCTCTCTCTATCTTGTGGTGTCCTAGGAGTCATCTTCTTGGAGAGATGTATGCCTTGACTGATGGGCAAGTAACCTCTCTTACTTCCCTCCATGTTGAATCTCTTCAATACTAAGTCGATGTACCTAGATTGAGATAAGCCTAGCATCTTCTTAAATCTATCTCTATAGATCTTTATACTTAGTATATAAGATAACTCTCCCAAATCCTTCATGGAAAATTGCTTTGATAGCCAAGACTTGATTGATTGCAACATTGATATATCACTCCCAATGATGAGTATATCATCAACATACAAAACCATGAAATAAGGGCACTCTAACTTGTCTTCTTATACACACACGGTTCATCCATATTCTTGATGAAACCAAACTCTTAGATCATCTTATCAAAGTGGATGTTCCAACTCATCGATGCTTGCTTCAATCCATAAATAGATTTCTTAAGCCTGCATACTTGGTTTGGTCTGTCACTTAAAACAAATTGCTCTAACTACGACATATAAACTTTTTTCTTAAGATATCCATTAAGGAAAGTAGTCTTTACATCTATCTGCTAGATCTCATAGTCATAGTATGCAGCTATGGCAAGCAATATCCAAATGTTATTAAGCATGGCTACTAGTGAAAAAGTTTTATCATAGTAAGTACCATGTCTTTATCTAGAGCTGATGGGGGACGAAAATAAAATGATGAATGGAGAGTTTTAGCAAGCTAACTAGCAAGCAAACTTGAGCAATTAATTATCAAATAAATAGGCTAAATAAATCCAAGAAAAGAATTTTTATAAGGAGACTAGTTGATCTAATTTTTAAGTCTCGCAATGTAGATCTAGTTCGAAATAAGGATTAGGATCTTCATGGCAAGGAAACCATCACTGCTAGGACAAGTTAACCTTCAAATGATCAGATCTAATGAAGCTTAGGTAGAGTTTTCCTACCAATAATGATGGCTAATTATTTGGTGGAAGAAGGAGCTCTCATCACTTAAGGATTGACGTCTAGAAGTCAAGATTGACACTCTCTACTTTGAGACTCACCTTGGCCTTGATCCATGGTATGGAGACCTTCATCCTTGACCTAGGAACCTGAGAGAACTTGCAAATAAATTTGGGGTTAGACATGGAAGAAGAATTGGAGTTGGAATGAAAACAATGAAAAAAAGGAAGAAGAAGAAAGTGGCCGGTGGCTTGGGACTTGGTGCTTGATCATAGATCCATCAATGGGCATCCCATCCTTTACTCCTTGAAAAAGCACTCTTCACTCTCAAACTCAAACTTAGAAAACTCTCATTCTCTCATTGGATAAGGATCTACATACTCAAACTAGCTAGAAAACTTTCACTCCAAACAAGAACTCAAGAAAACTAGAATATAAGGAAACAATCCTTTCATTAATTCAAATCATAGTATAGAATGAATACAATGAGAGCCTAGGGGCCCTATTTATAGGCTCCAATGCTAGAAATTTTGTCCAAGGGTGGAGAGGAGGGGATAAGGATGAATTAGTTGGCTCCAATAATTTTTAGGTAAGTGGTTTTAACTAAAAACAAATTATTGATAGAAAATTACAATCACTTGACATGTGGCATTCTAGAAGGTCTTCATGTGGTTGTCAAAAGCTGATGTGGAGGCTTAGGTGTCATTAGAGGTGGCACCCATATGTCACTTGTTGGAAGGTATTTTTATGTTCTCCATAAAAGTCTTGATGTAGTGTAATTTCTTCTCTCCCAAGGTTTCTTGATGAGGTGTCCCCCCATGTGAAAATTTTAGCTTCAAGTCTTGGCTTGAATTGAACATGAATGGCTTGAATTAGGCTTTGAAGAGGTGGCTTTCCATCATGCTTTGAGCTTGATTCGACTCATGAAAAATTATCTTCTTCCATGTGTTGACTCATGAGTATGCTTCAAGAAAATTTGGGACTTGTTTCATGGCTCAAGATTTTATTAACTATAGCTGCAAAAACAAAGTTAGTTAATCAAAGTATATATTCTTATTATTGATATCCCCATCAATTCTCCTAGGGTGGAAAAAAGGCTCGACTCCATCGAGTTGGAATTCATCTGGCTTTGGTGATACTCTAGGAGGTCAGGGGTCGATTCTTTGTAAGTCCTCTCGAGTGATCCATGAATCTTTGGAATCAGGTCATCATTGCCAGTGAACCAAGTAGCGTTGATAGTCTTTGTTTTGAGTAGTGACAATCTTGTCATCTAAGATTTGCTCAATCCTATCTTGCTGCTTTGGTAATATGGCTGGTGGACACCCAAGGGCTGGTTCACTCTCAAAGATGGAATCAGGCCTAAATAGCTCACTAGATATCATTGTTGGTTCCTTATACTTTACTAGATCTGAAATGTTGAAAGTGGAACTGATACCAAAGTCGGATGGTATATCTAGCACATATTAGGTCCAATTTTCCTTACTATTTTGAAAAGCACCTACACCACAAGCATAAATCATTTTGAGCTTAATCAAGACATAGTCTCCTTCCTGAAATTCTTTGGCTTTTTTTATCAAATTTAGCCATATGCTTGTTAATTTCATTGCTCAAAATTTGTTTTACTAATCACGCTATGCATATGACTCTCGTAATCATGGATACTTATGCATGGGACATCAAATGATAAAAGACAAACGCAAATGATACTAAATGGTAAAAGACAAACAAAAACAAAACAAGCTCAAATGGACTTTATTATCTATGGACTAAACTTTATTATTGGGCTAGGAAACAAGGTTCCTAATTTCTAATATTCCCTAAATGGCTTTGAAGACTCTGGCACAAAACTTCAGGTAGGTGGTAGTGAATCTTAATTTGGCTCCCAACATATGCCAAAGAGTCTTAATAAAGTAACTATTGAATATTACTGGGACCAGATCAATGGTATGGTAGATGTCCCAGCCGGATGGGATAGAAGAGTGAATGAAACATAATGGTGGATCGGGATGGTGGGAGTTTAGAAATGGGGAATCAAGGATAGAAAAATTGTTAGGAAAAATATTTTGCAGGGTTTTTAAAGTCTCTACAGCTTCTTGGGGCTGATCCGTAGGGTTTTGTTCTTTGACGGTCAATACCCCAATAGGTGATCCTTCATCGATCTCTAAATCTAAACATTCAACATCAATTAATTCCAGATCTTCTATGTTATCCTCAGATTGATCTCCATGGTTTTGTCCTTGGATTTCATTTTGATCATTCATGTTGTTGATTTTTTTAGGCTAGGTAATTATTTTATCTTCAAGTAATTATTCTTGATCATATTCGTCCATAAGATTAGACCCAGCTTCATAAACTTCTTCCTTAAGTTCTTCAATGGGTTTAGGATTTTCTCTTTCTAGCCCTTCATTTGGATAAGATTTTGATTTTATTTCATCTTTTAATTCTTCAATTGGTTCAGGAGATCTTTCCTCTAAATTCTTAGTGGGTTCAGTCTCTTCCTCATCTTTCTCATACTTATTAAATTTAGCAATATATTTAAATACAGTTTTATCATCTTGTCTCAATTTGTACCATTGGATTGGAAGATTTTGCTTATAAGATTTGCCTAGGTACTTTTTCCTCAACTTACTCTTAATATCTCTCAAAGTAATTATTTTATCTTCACTATAATAACTTTTATGCTTAACATGTTCCCAATATGACTTAGCATGTCGGACTAGCTTTAATTTGATAAATTGACATCTTTTACTTTCGATATTTCATCAAATTCAAAGTACTGATCCAGTTTCTTCTCCCAAATGACATACAACTCAGGATTTCCATCAAAAGTGGGTGCATAGGGTTGATTGCTCCCAAAGACTCTCTCCTCCTAACTACAAAGCCTTGGCAGGGGTATTTAAGTTTATACTCAGGGGTGAGATCATGATAATGGGCTCTTGGACCAATGGAAGGTGATTTAGGATTAGTACGGGTCAAGCGATCTTTTTCGAGGTTCCCGATTTGATTATTTACTTGCCCTAACTCTTTGTTCACTTGTCCTAATTGTTTAGTTAGGGTATCAAATTTTTTAGTTAGGGTCCTCATAAAGAATTCAAGATTGGGATCCATGGATATGTGTACGACTGTTGGTATAGGGCTTCAGATCAAATGGGCAAGCAATACAAAACTAACTTCTAGATCTCCTAGACCCAAAAGTTCAAAATACAGGAATTGACTAAGTACTAGTTAAAGTTGTAATTACCTTTTCCATTGGCCAGGTAAGAGGTGGGGTTGCGGGAGGCTCCCCTCGCTTTCACGAGGTCCTAATTAAAAACCGCAAGTCCACTTAAGGCATTTGCCATTGGACCTCTTGCCTTAGACACCAATTTTAAGAAGTAAGTACAAACTCAACTAATATTTGGTCTCATCTTGCACTTGAACCCGACATGTGGGTGTCCCTAGTTTTAGGTTCCTACTAAATTTCAATTATGGTATAGGTCAATGCAAATGTGGGTGATTATTTTGGGACAAGGAAAGGTAATGACCTCCTTTCCTTATGTTATGATTGAATTCCCTTAATTAGATTTAGGAATGGATGCACAAACAATTCACCAACTAGATAATACAATAACTAGTATTATAAACATATGATTCAAACCCGAATTTTAAAAAATTAAAATTCAAAAAAAAAATTAAATTGAAAATTTTAGATTTTAAAGTCTAGATTTCATAAATCAAAATTTAAAATTCAAATCTTGAATTAGGATTAAAAATTCATTCTAGAAGTTAGAGTTGTTGCAAGATAGTTTCAGCCCTAACAACTTCTAGTCAACTGGTTTTAAAAAATTTGAAATTAAAATTTTAAAAATTTTAAAAAATTAAAATTAAAGTTTTAATTATTAAATATTTTAGTGAATATTCTATATTCCAAATTTTGAAATTTAATTCCTGGAATTTTGTCAAGAAATTTGTTTTGAAAGCTTGTTGTAAAAGAAAATTTCAGCAGGGAACAACTTTCAACTAGCTAGTTTTAAAAACTTGAAATTTAATTTTTTAAAAATCCAAAAATCCAAAATAAAACTGATTTGGTTAACTCTCATACAAAAACTCTTGGATTTTAAAGTTTTGACTTCAGATTAACTCAAATTTTGGCTGAGAAGGTAGTTTGAAAAAGTTGCTAGAAGGTTCCAGCAGTTTAGTTAACTCATAACAACCTGAATTCAAATTTCAAATTCTAAATTCTAAATCCTTCTAAAATTAAAAATTATGGTGGAAAATAATAAAAATCGAAATCTGTATCTCAGATCTAAAAGTTAAAAATTTATAAAAAAAATATTTTTATATTTTTTGAAAATTAAATGAAATGGAAGGCGGAAACAGAATTCTGGATAGAACTTCAGAAATGATCTAAGAACTCATATTTTTAAATCTAGAAATAAATGGAAAATATTCTTTTGAATTTTATATTTAGAATCCAAAAGTACTAAGATAAGAGAAAAGTATTTTTCTGGATTTTTTGTGATGTGAGAAAATTACTAAAATTCATAAAATATTCAGGTGAATACTAGAATAGAAATTTCAGCAATCAAATACTTGACCTAGTAAACCATAAGCCTTGATACCAAAAAATTGATGGGGGAAGAAAATAAAATGATGAATGGAGAGTTTTAGAAAGTTAACCAGCAAGCAAACTTGAGTAGTTAATTATCAAATAAATGAGCTAAATTAATCCAAGAAAAGAATTTTTATAAGGAGACTAGTTGATCTAATTTTTATGTCCCGTAATCTAGATCTAGTTCAAAATAAGGATTAGGATCTTCATGGCAAGGAAACCATCACTACTAGGGCAAGTTAACCTTCAAATGATTAGATCTAATGAAGCTTAGGTAGAGTTTTCCCACCAACAGTGATGTCTAATTATTTGGTGGAAGAAGGAGCACTAATCACTCAAGGATTGAGATCTAGAAGTCAAGATTGGCACTCTTTATTTTGAGACTCACCTTGGCCTTGATCCATGGCATGGAGACCTTCATCCTTGACCTAGGAACCTGAGAGAACCTGCAAAGAAATTTGGGATTAGACATGGAAGAAGAATTAGAGTTGGAATGGAAACAAATAAAAAAGGAAGAAGAAGAAAGTGGCCGGTGGCTTTGGACTTGGAGCTTGATCATAGATCCATCAATGAATGTCCCATCCTTTACTCTTTGAAAAAGCACTCTTCACTCTCAAACTCAAACTTAGAAAACTTTCATTCTTTCATTGGATAAGGATCTACATACTCAAACTAGCTAGAAAACTTTCACTCCAAACAAGAACTCAAGAAAACTATAACACAAGGAAACAATCCTTTCATTAATTCAAATCATAGCATAGAATTAATACAATGAGAGCCTAGGGGCCTATTTATAGGTTCCAATGCTAGGAATTTCATCCAAGAGTGGAGAGGAGGGGATAAGGATGGCTTAGTTGG
Organism: Areca catechu; assembly: GCA_021397845.1. Taxonomy (NCBI): domain Eukaryota; kingdom Viridiplantae; phylum Streptophyta; class Magnoliopsida; order Arecales; family Arecaceae; genus Areca; species Areca catechu. The sequence goes on from CM038042.1 coordinate 57,817,701, forward strand.
CTCCAACAATTTTTAGGCAAGTGGTTTTAACTAAAATCAAATTATTGGTAGAAAATCACAATCACTTGACATGTGGCATTCTAGAAGGTCTTCATGTGGTTATCAAATGCTGATGTGGAGGCCTAGGTGTCATTAGAGGTGGTGCCCCACATGTCACTTGTTGGAAGGTATCTTTATGTTCCCCATAAAAATCTTGATGTAGTGTAATTTCTTCTCCCTCAAGGTTTCTTGATGAGGTGTCCTCCCATGTGAAAATTTTGACTTCAAGTCTTGGCTTGAATTGGGCTTGAATAGCTTGAATTGGGCTTTGAAGAGGTGGCTTTCCATCATGCTTTGAGCTTGAGTCAACTCATGAAAAGTTGTCTTCTTCCATGTGTTGACTCATGAGTATGCTTCAAGAAAATTTGGGACTTGTTTCATGGCTCAAGACTTTATTAACTATAGCTGCAAAAACAAAGTTAGTTAATCAAAGTATATATTCTTATTATTGATATCCCCATCAAGAACCTTTTGCCACCAGTCTGGCCTTGTAGGTCTCTACTTGACCATCTGCTCCAATCTTCTTATTGAAGACCCATTTACACCTAATTGGATTTACTCCCTCAGGTGGATCAACTATTATCCAAACCTGATTAGAGTACATGGAGTCCATCTCGGATTTCTTGGCTTCCAGCCATTTGTTAGAGTCTCTACTTATGACAGCTTTCGCATAGGTCATAGGATCATCATCCTGTATGATACTGGCTTCATTGTCATTTCTAATGACAATGCCATATCTGAGAGGTGCACTTCACACTCTCTCTGACCTATGGAGAGGAGGTGTGTGTTGTGGTTGTTCCTAAACCTTAGAAATATTTGGTTGAGAAATTGTTTCAAGTATAGGTTAAACTTTTTCAAGTTCAAATGTCCTCCTACTACCCCCTTCTTAGATTAAACTCCTTTTCCAAGAATGTGGCATGCCTACTGACAAAGACTTTTAGCTTAGTAGGGTGGCAGAAAAGGTTTCGCATACCTTCTTTAGGATATCCTACAAACTTGCACTTATCAGCCATAGCACTTCTTATATCCAAAAATATTCTTGACATAAGCAGGGCAATCCCAAATCTTAAAATACTTAAGACTTGGCCTTTTTCTTTCCATAATTCATATGGAGTGCTTTTAACTGCCTTTGATGGCACCTTGTTTAGTATGTAGGCAGCAGTCTCTAGGGCATAACCCCAAAAGGATATTGAAAGATCCATAAAGCACATCATGGACTGTACCATGTCCAACAACGTATGATTCCTTTTTTTGCTACACCATTTAACTGTTGTGTGTATGGAGGGGTCCATTCAAAGAGAATACCTTTGTCTTTAAGATGATTAAGAAATTCATTAGAAAAGTATTTCCTCCTGGATCAGATCGAAGGATTTTAATATTATGCCTAGTTCGTTTCTCAATCTAACTTTGATACTCTTCGAATTTATCAAAGGCTTTGGACTTGTGTTTCATAAGATACACATATCTGAACCTCGATAAATTATCAGTAAAACTGATGAAATAAGAGCATCCTCCTTTGGCTTGGATTGTCATAGGATCATACACATCTATGTGTGCTAGACCTAATAACTCAATTACCCTTTCTCCATGTCTAGTGAATGGAGACTTAGTCATCTTACCTATGAGACAGGACTCACAAATTCCTAATGAATCATAATCAGAAGCTTCAAAGAAATTATCTTTGTACAACTTGTTTATCCTGGACTCACTGATATTATCCAAATGGTAATGCCAGAGATAAGTGACATTTACATCATCTTTCTTCTTTTCTTATTCTTAATAAGCATAACCTCATCATTGAGTGACAGAATCAAAAGACCGTTAGAAAATGTACCACAACCAAAGAATTTCTTTGAAAAAAAAATCGAAGAATTTCTTTGAAAAAAAAATCGAGCACCTATGGCTCGTCAAATTTATTTCATAACCTTGTTTCAACAAGAAAGGTACAGAAATAATATTCTTCATAATGTTGGGTACATAATAAAAATCTTTTAATTCAAGAATATTGCCCGATGGCAATAACAATAGATAGGTACCAATAGCTTCAGCTTGAATGGGTTCACCACTTGCATCGAGCAGCTCAAAGTTTTCCTTATTCAAGCTTCTAGGTCTATGTAACCCCTACAATGACTTGCAGATATAAGATCCACATATGGTATCCAATACCCATGAATTAGAAATTGAAGAACTCAATGACAAGTTTCTTTGTAACATGTACAAACCTTTAGGTGCTCCACCAGCATCCTGCTTCGGACTTGCAAGATATAACTTGCAATTCTTCTTCCAGTGCCCTTGCTTTCCACAGTGATAGTAGGTTCCATCAGTAGAGGGCTTCCTTAACTTTTTTCTCTTCAAGAAGCTACTATAGAGTTCCTCTTCCTCTTTGAGCCCTTCTTCATTGCCTGCTTCTTCTTTCCATCAACCAGAAGAAGTTGAGCCTCATCACCTTTAAAGTGGCTCTCTTCTATCTTGAGCATATTCAATAGCTTAGGCAATGACAAATTCATGGGGACATCAACAAAAGAAAAAGGTTTCAAGCTAACTCCTTATGATTTTGCAGTTAGATTTTTCAACAAGATCCACTTGAAGCCAATGGATGAAAGCCCACTTTCCCTGAGCCGACTCCATGATCTTTCAAATGCTCTCAAATAAAGCCCCTCCTTATATGCCACTTGGAAGCCTCTCTTGGTCAATATTTGGAAGCATAATTGCGTGCCACTTGGAAGCATTTCTTGGATAATATTTGGAAGCATAATTGGGCACCACTTGGAAGCATTTTTGGATCACACTTAGAAGCCTCCTTAGATGCCACTTGGAAGTTCCTCTTGATGCCACTTGGATGCCACTTAGGTGCCACATGAGATTAGTTATAACCAAATTTTGTTAGAACTACTTTTTGTTAGAACTACCTAACCCATTTTGTTAGCCTAACTAATCTAGTTAAAACTAGAGTTACTTTTTCTTCTCCTTGGTCGAACCCATGGTGTACCTTGGGGCCTATAAATAGGACCCAAGCTCCTCTTGTCCCACATGCTATGGTTGAATGAAAAGAAGTTTCTTTGATTCCATTTTTTTTATCGAGTTCTTGATTTTTGCTCCTTGTATGGAGAGGGTGAGAGGCCCTAGTCTAGCTTATTTCTTTTGTTTCCTAGCCTAAGAGCTAGGTCACTCTTTGAGGGAGATGGTGAGAGACCCATTCTCCACTTCAAAGAAGTCCTATCAAGGTTGTTGACTTTGATCTTGATTTTTATGATTGAAAAAATATTTAAGTATATATAAGTACTAATTATATTTTAAAGTGTGTTTATTAGATCTTAGTACTCATCCATGTTGAATAAAGAAATACATGTTTTCAATTGAAGAAAGTTCTTAAATTAATGAAAAATCAAATATATGGACTTTGAAATTTATAAGGAAGAACTTGAAGAGGCTAAGAATCAATTTTGGACAAGTTTCAGTATTTGACAGGCCAAGTGTCGACTCATGGATTCAAGTGTCTACACTTCTGAAGAATGGCACGAAAAACTTTAGCTAGCATGCTAAGTGTCGACTCACTATTTCAAGTGTCGACTCACTGTTTCAAGTACTGACTCATGGCCTGAGACCAAACAAAAGATAGAACGAGCAGATTTTAGAGATTTGGTCAAGATAGACTCACTATTCCAAGTGTCGACTCAAAATGTTAACTCATCAGATGAAGTGTCGGCTCACCAGTGCAGAGCAAAAAACTTTAGAAAATGGTTTTGGTCAAGTGTCGACTCACGATTCCAAGTGTCGACTCAAGGTGTCGACTCGTGAAGGTCAAGTATCGACACGTAATGTAATGGCTAGTTTTTCTGAAGCACAAAACTTTTCCAGATTGTGTCTAATGGCCATATTTTCTTCTCTAATGGTCATCAATGATTATTTAAGGATTGGAGTGGTATATAAACTATACAAATCAAATGGAAAAGTAATCATTAAGTAAGATTATTGAATATCCTTCAAAGATTCAAGAGTTGAGTGGTTCAAGCCTTCAAGCTTCCAAAGATAAGGGCTGCATCCAAGCTCACATCATCAAGCTGTAATCAAAGGTTTCAACAACTTGAAGACAAGATCTTCATCAATATTTAAAGAGCTTTAAAGAGTTATTTGCTTTTATTAGAAAGCTTTATTGTATTCTTGACTTTCATTCTTACATTGTTGTATCAAGATTTTTGGTGAGCCTTAGAAAATTAAGAGGTTGTTGGTTTGCCTTTGTGTAAAACCAACATAGATTGTTGGTAATCTCATAAAACCAACATAGGTTATTGGTGAGCCCGCAATACCAACAAGGTTTTTGGTTAGCCATGAAAACCAAGAGGTTGTTAGTTAGCTTAAGTTAGAAAACCAACAAGGATTTTGACTTGTGAGCGTAATGAAAATAAGTTGGGTATGATTAGTGAGCCCCGAAAACTAATTGACTGTAATCTTGGTGATTATAGTGAATTTTCAAGAGAAACTTGGGAAGTGGATATAGGTGCCTTGGAGTGTACTGAACCACTATAAATTTATTATGTTTATGTGATTGTTTTCTTTGTGTATTTACTTTATTAATTCCGCTGCATATTATTTTAAAACACAAATATTTTGATAAAATACAATCACTTAATTACAATTAGCACATACTTATTTAGTTCATCATAAATCATTGCAAATAGTTTTATAAAACCTAATTCACCCCACCTCTTGGGTTGCATCATCACTGGGCAACAATTGGTATTAGGGCCCAGAACCTAAAATCGTTAGTATCTAAACTTGGTGCTTTGCAAAGAATCTAATGGTTTTGAGTTAAAAGATCATGATAGCCCTAGAAGGTGCTTATTTTGATATAGGACATGCAACTAATAGACCACCATTTTTTAATGCACTAATTATACTTTTTGGAAAACTCGCATGCGCATCTATATTCAATCTATTAGTTATTATCTTTGAAAAGTTATAGTTAATGGTCCTTATATTTTTTTCATTTTGCTTGATGGCATTTCCATTCCAAAGCTCGAGGAAGATTAGAATGAATATGACATTAAGCAATCTAAAATTAATGCTAAAGCAATGAACTTGCTTTATTATGCATTGGACTCTAATGAATTCAATAGGATCTCCACGTGCACATCGACGAAGGAGATATAGGACACACTTGAAATTACTCATGAGGGTACTCTTCAAGTGAAAAGTACTAAAATTTATATGCTTGCTTATTCTTTGGAAATGTTTAAAATGATGCATTATGAATCTATATCTGATATGTATACTAGATTTATGACTATTTGTTGGCTTTGGCTCCTTAGTTTTGATGATTAACAAAAGGTTGAGTATATGTTTGGACTAATGTTTCATTTCAAGATAAAGTTTCAGGCCTTAGGTTATTCAAAAAGAGTATCAAGAGTACAATGATGAAACCAAGCTTGCTTGATTTGGGAAAGAGCTCTTCTACCTTAAACAAGATCAAATTTCTCATATTGGACCTTCATATTAAGAAGAAATTGATAAAAGAAACAAAGGCCTAGAGAAACTCAAGCATGGCATGCACCTCTCCATAGTTTCAGAAAATTTCAGACCAGAGGTCGACCACCAGAGGTCGACACCTTGCCAAAGGTCGACCACCAGAGGTCAACTCATGAAGAAAAGAAAAGTTCAGCAAGGCCGGCACGGCAAAATTTCAGTGGCACGCTCCAGAGGTCGACCACCAGAGGTCGACACATGTCCAGAGGTCGATACCAGAGGTTGACTCATCGCCTGAGAATTCAAACTGGGCAAAACTATGGTTTTCTGGATTTTTGTCTAAGATAAACTAGAGGTCGACTCATGAGGTCGACACTTGACCTAGAGGTCGACTTATGGCATAATGGCTAGTTTTTCTGAACTTTTGATTTGATTTCTAACGGCCATAAACGGCCATATTTTTGATTCAAACGGTCTTGTGGAGTTGTTTTAGCTTGAATGAAGTATTTAACCTCCACCTAACTTCAAAAAAGTCAAGGAGACAAAGTAAAAAAGAAGAGAGAAAAAGTACAAAGCTTTTAATCAATCCTAAGCCAAAAACAGAGTAAATCCAAAAGATTCTTTAGCCAAAAGCTTTCCATTTTTGAGGAATCTAGCTTTCAAGTCTTTGGCATTTAGTGAGGTCCAAGATTCAAAGAGGAAGACTTGAAGAGTCTCCAACAAGAGCTTCATCGAATTATTTTTGCTCAAAAAGGAGTTTGTCTTGTTTTTATTCATTGTATTCATACTCTATTTGTACTAGCCTAGTTTCAAGGGAATTTGAAACTAGTGTAAGATTTGTTGGTGAGCCAATTGATAAAACCAACTAGGGTTGCTTGTAAGCCTGAAGCCAAAACAAGTGTGTAAGGTTTGTTGGTGAGCCTAGGTAACAAAACCAACTTAGGTTTTGACTTGTGAGCCTTATAAAACAAGTCGGCTGTAATCTATAGAAGATTATAGTGGAAATTCCCAAGTGGAGCTTGGGGAGTGGATGTAGGTGCTAGGTGCACCGAACCACTATACGTTTTATGTGTTTGCATTGCTTTACTCTCTATTGCTCTTTAATTGTTGTCATCTTTCATTGCTTCTATTGCACAATTACTTGAGCACTATCACTCTTCACATTTGAAATTGATAGCACATATATTGCTTTATTTTAAAAACGAAGAAAGACCCAATTCACCTGCCCTCTTGGGCACCATATCTGGGCAACAAGTGGCATCAGAGCTCCGGTACTCTCTTGTAGGTCCAACGATCTTGAGTGAAAGATCATGGCCATCCCAATTGGAATGGGTGTAGTTGAAGGTCAAGCATCAAATCGCCCTCCTTTCTTTAATGGCACAAACTACACATACTGGAAAACTCGTATGCGCATTTATTTATAAGCTGTAGATTATAATATATGGAGAGTAATTACTAAAGGGCCTCATCAGCCCACTCACTTGGTTAATGGCATTATCACCCCAAAATCTGAAGAAGAATGGGATGACAATGATATCAAATAAGCTGAGTTAAATGCTAAGGCGATGAATTTGCTATTCTGTGCACTTGACCCAAGTGAATTTAACAGAATATCAAATTGTATTTCCATCAAAGAAATTTGGGATACACTTGAGGTTACCCATGAGGGTACACACCAAGTGAAGACCACAAAGGTGAACATGCTCATTCATACGTATGAGATGTTCAGGATGGAACCAACTGAAAGTATTAGTGAAATGTACACTAGATTTACCAATATAGTAAATGGTATGAGGAGTTTGGGAAAGATTATATCTAATGGTGAACTTGTTAACAAACTTCTCAGGTCTCTTCCGGCTTCATGGGATGTGAAAGTAACGGCCATAGAAGAAGCCAAGGATGTCAATACTCTACCTCTTGAGCAGCTTCTTGGATCACTGATGACTTATGAGCTTTCACTAAAACAGAAGACAGTGGACAATGACAAAAAAAAGAAAGCCATAGCCTTCAAGTCCACTACAAAGGAAGAGTCAAGTGATGAATCAGAAGAAGAAGCTGATGATGATGAGACAGCCCTCATTACAAGAAAATTCAGAAGATTCATGAGAAAGAAGAAGGGCTTCTACAAGAAAAGGCCACAAAAAGGTGATTACAATAAAGATAAAGAAAAAGAAAGGGATCCACCCATCTGCTTCGAGTGCAAGAAGCCTGGACATTATAAAATGGATTGCCCTTTGCTTAAAAAGAGTCGAATGATGTTGAGAAAGAAAGCTATGATGGCTACCTGGAGTGAGAGTGAGGACTCCAGCAGTGATGAAGAGCAGCAGGAAGTCGCCAACTTGTGTTTCATGGCCAATGAAGATGATGAGGTAAATTCTGAACCTGAAAATGAATTTGCTTTTAATGAATTACATGATGCTTTTGATGATTTAGTTATGAAGTATGAAAAACTAAAACTGAAAAATAAGAAATTAAGAAAGCTAAATCAAGAGCTTACTAAAAGTTCAGACAAGTTTTCAGCTGAAATTGAAGATTTAATTCAAGAAAACAAGAAATTAATTGAACATGTAAAGACCTTGAAAAATGATAAGGACAATCTTATAAAAGAAAAGGATTCTTTGAAAAATAATAGAAGTTTTGAAACTAATGAGAAAATTGAAAAACAAAACAAAGAACTGTTGCTTCAAAATAAGAATTACAAAGAAGAATTAGAAAAAGTGAAACCTTTTGTAGAAAAGTTTACTTATAGTTCAGAAAAATTAAGTATGCTTTTAAACAGTCAACATGTAGTTTTTAACAAAGCTGGACTTGAATTTAAGCCACAGAATCAGCAAAAACTTTTCAAAAACTTTTTCATACCTGCATCTTCTAATATTACCTGCTATGCATGTGGTAAGTTAGGACATAAATCATATATTTGTAATAGAAGAAAATCAAGAACCTTTGGAAAGATTTGGGTTCCAAAAGGAACCAATTTGTCTAACCCTAAAGGACCCAAGATGACTTGGGTACCTAAAGTTTCAACTTAATCAATTTCTGCAGGTCTGTCTTGCAACCAAAAATAAAAGAAGAATGTGGTATCTGGACAGTGGTTGCTCAAGGCACATGACTGGGGATGTGAAGCAATTCTCATCACTAGTAGCTATAAATGGTGGAAACATTACTTTTGGTGATAATGGAAAAGGTAAAATCGTCGGAATTGGTAAAATCCATATCACCCATAATGCTTATATAGATAATGTATTATTTGTTGATGGCTTGAAGCATAATCTTTTCAGCATTAGTCAGTTTTGTGATAAGGGTTTTAAAATAATTTTTGAATCATCTTTGTGCATGGTGTCTAGTCTAGATGTCAATGGCATCAAGTTCACTGGTCATAGGCATGGAAACATTTACATGGTTGATCTTGATGATCTAGTCATGGAAAGTGGTCAATGACTAGTGGCTAGGGAAGCCAAGGCAAGTAAAACTAGTTGGCTTTGGCATCGCAGGCTAGGGCATGCTAGTATGCATTTGATTTCAAAATTATGCAAAAAGGATCTTGTAAAAGAATTGCCAAAACTCACATTTGAAAAAGATAAGATTTGTGCTGCATGTCAATTTGGAAAACAAACTAAATCTACTTTCAAACCTAAAGGAGTAGTATCTACTACTAGACCCCTTGAATTATTGCATATGGACCTCTTTGGACCAACCAGAACAACTAGTTTGGGAGGTAAGAAATATGGGCTAGTAATTGTAGATGATTACTCACGATTTACTTGGGTAATATTTTTAGCTCATAAAGATGAAACGTTTTCAGCTTTTGTTAAATTTCATAAAAGGGTTTCAAACGAAAAAGATCTCACTATTGTTTCTTTGTGTAGTGATCATGGAACTGAATTTGACAATCATGATTTTGAAGTTTTTTGTAATGATAATGGCATTAGTCATAATTTTTCTGCACCTAGGACACCTCAACAAAATGGGGTGGTAGAAAGAAAAAATAGGACTCTTGAAGAAATGGCACGCACAATGCTTTGCGAAAATGATTTACCTAGATATTTTTGGGCAAAAGCCATTAATACTTCCTGTTACATTTTAAATCGTGTTTTAATTTGACCTATTTTGAAAAAAACACCATATGAGCTTTGGAAAAATCGAAAATCTAATCTTAAATATTTTCGTGTATTTGATTGCCGCTGTTTCATATTAAACAATGGCAAAGACAATATCAGTAAATTTGATACAAGTCAGATGAGGGTATCTTCTTAGGATACTCTACTTCTAGCAAGGCATACAGGGTCTTCAACCGAAGAACTCTTCTAGTTGAAGAATCAATTCATGTAGTGTTTGATGAAACTAATAAAAAATCTTCTAGAAAAGAAGATTCTATTGATGATGAACAGGTACAAAGAAGCTTGAACAATTGACAATCAATGAAGATGTGCCCAAAGGAAATGATGATCAAGAAAATGAAGATCAAATTCAAGAGATCAATGCAACTTCACCAAAATCTTTACCTAAAGAGTGGAGGTATGCACACGGACACCCCAAAGAGCTAATTATTGGTGATCCGTCAAAGGGAGTAAGTAAACGCTCTTCTATCGGAAATGTTTGTGATTATTTAACTTTTGTTTCTAAAATAGAGCCTAAGTTAATTGAAGAAGCTGAAAAAGATTGCAACTAGATTAATGCCATGCAAGATAAACTAAATCAATTTAAAAGAAATAACGTTTGGACTTTAACTGAAAGACCCCCTAATGTTTCTGTAATTGGCACAAAATGGGTTTTTAGAAATAAACTTGATGAACATAGTATTATAACTAGAAACAAAGCTAGACTTGTTGCTAAAGGCTACAACCAGGAAGAAGGGATTGACTTTGATGAAACCTTTGCTCCTGTTGCTAGGCTGGAAGCAATTAGACTTTTACTTGCTTTTGCTTGTTTTATGGATTTCAAGTTATTTCAAATGGATGTTAAAAGTGCTTTTTTAAATGGATTTATTGAAGAGGAAGTTTATGTTGAACAACCTCCTGGTTTTGAAAATCATGAATTTCCTAACCATGTTTTTAAATTGCATAAAGCATTGTATTGTTTAAAGCAAGCTCCTAGAGCTTGGTATGATAGATTAAGTTCATTTTTGATGAAGAATGATTTTTTTAGAGGTAATGTATATAATACATTATTTTTGAAAAAGAAAAATGATGATCTCTTAGTAGTACAAATCTATGTAGATGATATTATTTTTGGTGCTACTAACGAATGTCTTTGTCAAGAGTTTGTAAAGTTAATATAGAGTGAGTTCGAGATGAGCATGATGGGAGAACTCAACTTCTTCCTCGGACTCCAAATTAAGCAAACCAAAGAGGGGATCTTCATCAACCAAGCCAAGTACACAAAGAAAATATTGAAAAAGTTTGGGATGGAGACTACCAAACCAATAGGTACCCCTATGAGCTCTTCATGTAAATTAAACAAAGATGAATGTGGTAAATCAGTAGACCAAAAATTATATAGAGTCATGATTGGTTCATTGCTATATCTAACTGCCAGTAGACCAGATATAATGTTTAGTATTTGTATTTGTGCACATTTTCAGTCTGCTCCTAAAGAATCATATCTCTTAGCTGTAAAATGTATATTTAGATACTTATCTGGGTCAATTGAAATTGGTCTTTGGTACTCTAGAGAGTCATCTATAAATTGATTGCTTATTCTGATGCTGATTTTGCTGGGTGTAAACTTGATCATAAAAGTACTAGTGGAACTTGTCAATTCCTAGGAGTTAATTTGATTTCATAGAGCAGCAAGAAACAGAATTCGGTTGCTCTATCTACGGCGGAAGCCGAATATATAGCAGCCGGAAGCTATTGTGCTCAGATTCTATGGATCAAACAACTCGAGGACTTTGGCATCAAACTAACTAAGACACCCATAAGATGTGATAATACTAGTGCAATCAATTTAACAAAAAATCCTGTACAACATTCAAGAAGCAAACATATTAAAATAAGACATCACTTCATAAGAGATTACGTTCAAAACTCTAATGTGTTGTTAGAATTTATTTGTACTGATTATCAATTGGCTGATATATTCACAAAACCATTGAATGAAGATAGATTTTGCATGATCAAAAGAGAATTGGGAGTCATTGACCCTTTTGCTTGAAACTCTTCAATTTCCTTCAAAATTCCTCAAAAAAAATGATTTATAAATTCTCAAAAATATTTAAAACTTCTCTAAGAATTCATTCTAAATTTTATCAATTTTTTTATTTTACCAAATTTTATTTTGACTAATTTATTTATGGGAGGTCGACACTTGAAATTTCGGAGGTCGACACTTGGGGTCGACCCCTGAAATTTTTGAGAGGTCGACACTTGGACGGAAAACCTATTTTTTTAAAACCCATCTGCGAGCCCTTTTCCTCCATTTCTTTTTTCTTTCTCCTTCGTGTGGTCCCCCTCCAACATTCCTAAACACCGAATAGTGGATTTCCAACCCTCTCCTTCTCTTTTTGGGTAATTTTCTCCTTCCCTCACGATTTCTCTTGAACCGAACCGGTTTTTACCGTGTTCCTTGTTTTTGGGCAACTGTAGGCTTTTGCCTCTATTTACCCTCAATTATCGGTTGATATTCGATTGAAAACACTCATTTCTTCCCTCCATTTCATGCATTTCCTCTTTTTGCTCTCTTTTTTTGTCAATTTCACAAACCCTCACTTACCTTTTCACTGTTCCTTCATTTGCCCAACTGTGAATTCCTTTTCTCCTCTCCAAAATTCTTGGTTCTCCTCTTTCTTAGCACTGCATTATCCTACTTCTTCCTAAATTACCCCTTCCATCCATATGGGTCCAAGGAAGCAGTTAGCTTTAAGGAAAAGGAGATTGGAACAAGGCCGAGGTAGTACTGAGCGACGAAGAAAGACTAGACATGAGCGTGAGCCGTCCCCAGAGGAACCTGCACCAGTGCCAGCCAGCTTAGTACGGAAGAGCATTGCGAGCGGGAGACGTGTGGATATACCCTTTTGGGATCAGCATCACTTTTTTATTGGAGATGTACTGAGGGATGCAGGTCTGGTTCACTTCTACACGATGACTGAGAGATTCTACCCAGACCTCATCAGGGAGTTATATGCATCCATGGCCACTGATGGCATTGGATGGTCTGCTACTATTCGTGGGATCAAGATTCCAGTGACACCGGATGTCATCAGTCATGTTTGGAGGATTCCACTTCATGGCACAACCGCCACTTCTATCAATGACCGAGAGCACGCCTTCAGATGTATCTTAGAGCGCAAGGATATTAATGGCATTTCCACAGTAGCCGCTAACCAGCTATCATTGGAGATGAGAGTGCTGCATCATATCATCGCCAGCATCTTGATTCCAAAGAGCGGGAGATTCGACTTTATTACTGAGCGTGAGCTAGTGTTGATGGTGTCCCTGAGACAGCGGACTCCCAACAACCTTCCCAGGATCATGCTTCAGCAGATGGGAGAGGCAGCATCTCATAGGAGACTAGTTCAGCCATATGGCATGGGGCTGACACAGTTATTCAGGTAGTATGGAGTATCATTTGACGGTATACCCTTCAGTCAGCTGCAGCATACTGACACATATGGAGAGAAATCCCTGCATAGGATGGGATTTCGACTGATTGGTGATCGATGGGTGCGACGTGAGTCTGGCCAGGAGCCAGATGAGGAGGAGGAGATTCGAGCAGCTGAGGCAGGGCCTTCAGAGCCTACTGATCATGGTACACCTCCTCGCCCAGCACCAGAGTCAGAGACTGCGGAGCCTGAGCCATTCACACCACCACCCTCATCAGCTCCGGCACCTTCTGCTACTGCTACACCATAGAGGACTATAGCGAGAATATCGGACTTTGAGCAGAGAGTGACTGATCACATTTTAGAGGTCCAGACAGAGATTGCTGGTGTACGACAGGAGCTACATGGTCTGCGGATCCACACAGACATGTGCATTGGAGCTCTGTCAGCTATTGTCGATACAGGATTCCGACAGATCCTTAGCTTACCGAGATTGGCATTGCCACCAGGGACTGTAGATCCGGCAGTGCCTCCTCCATATTCTGATGCTGATGATGATGATGATGATGATGATGACTCCAGTGGCTACAGTGATAGTGATGGAGATCAGCCTGGAGCAGGTAGCTCTGATGTTCCACCTGCTGATCCGATTCCAAAGATTCCCCCTTCTGCTGATCCTCCTTCTACTGATCTTTCTAATACTGATCCTCCAGCTACGGATGTGCCAGTAGATACTGAGATTACTGAGTCACTCTTTGAGACTATTACAGGCATTCCAGATGATAGAGTGGAGCATATAGAGACTTATATTGATGATCCCATTGCTTATGAGCTTGTCAGCAGGCACACTCCAGCTCAGTCTACTCAGCATACTAATCCACCTACTCCTACTGCTACTACTTCTGTTAGGACACCTTCGGAGTCTTTTCCATGGACCTATAGATCTCGTAGGACTACCCCTAGGTCTGGTCCCTCTCCGAGGACTCGGAGTCTCACTCATAGGACTCCAAAATCCTCATCTAGGATCTCGGCTCCTATCTCTTTTGATGTACCTTCTGATGAGGAGTAGCCTCATAGATTTGCTTGATATATGATGTTTACTGAGGTACTAGTTTGCTTTGTATGTTCTGATGTATCAGTGTTTTGTGCTTACTATGTAAGCAATTTTGTAACTGAATACATTCATTTATATATTTATCTACATTATGGTATTTTACTGTCTGATACCAGCTCTTAGCTTTTATCCTTTTAAACCCTTAAGTTAGAATGTCTTTGCTATATCGAATGCACAAATTGAGGGGGAGCATGTATTTTATGCAACTAAGTACTTCATTGCAATGGAACATAATTTTCTTTAATATATATTTTACTACAAAAAATGTACTTTTTGATTCTTGACAAAAAGGGGGAGTATAGTAAAGTATATATGGTTCTTATGACTCTTTCATAGAGTAGAGTAAAGCTTGTATGGTTCTTAAAACTTTGACTCATGAGAATGTGTTCACAAAAAAGGGAGAGTAGATGAAAAGTAAATTTTTATGATATACTCATATATGTGAGGTTTCTTTGAAAGTTTTTTATGATATACTCATATATGTGAGGTTTCTTTGAAAATTTTTTAATACTTTATTTTGCTTTTGGACTTAATTGCATATATACTCAAGGTTTTGTCATCATCAAAAAGGGGGAGATTGTTGGCTTTGGCTCCTTAGTTTTGATGATTAACAAAAGGTTGAGTATATGTTTGGACTAATGTTTCATTTCAAGATAAAGTTTCAGGCCTTAGGTTATTCAAAAAGAGTATCAAGAGTACAATGATGAAACCAAGCTTGCTTGATTTGGGAAAGAGCTCTTCTACCTTAAACAAGATCAAATTTCTCATATTGGACCTTCATATTAAGAAGTAATTGACAAAAGAAACAAAGCCTAGAGAAACTCAAGCATGGCACGCACCTCTCTAGAGTTTCAGAAAATTTCAGACCAGAGGTCGATACCTTGCTAAAGGTCGACCACCAGAGGTCGACTCATGAAGAAAAGAAAAGTTCAGCAAGGCCGGCACGGCAAAATTTCAGTGGCACGCTCCAGAGGTCAACCACCAGAGGTCGACACCTGTCCAGAGATCGACTCATCGCCTGAGAATTCAAACTGGGCAGAACTATGGTTTTCTGGATTTTTGCCTAAGATAAACTGGAGGTCGACTCATGAGGTCAACACTTAACCCAGAGGTCCACTCATGAGGTCGACTCATGGCATAACGGCTAGTTTTTCTAAACTTTTGATTTGATTTCTAACGGCCATAAACGACCATATTTTTGATTCTAATGATCTTGTGGAGTTGTTTCAACTTGAATGAAGTATTTAACCTCCACCTAACTTCAAAAAAGTCAAGGAGACAAAGTGAAAAAGAAGAGAGGAAAAGTACAAAGCTTTCAATTAATCCTAAGCCAAAAATAGAGTAAATCCAAAAGATTCTTTAGCCAAAAGCTTTCCATTTTTAAGGAATCCGGCTTTAAAGTCTTTGGTATTTAGTGAGGTCCAAGATTCCAAGAGGAAGACTTGAAGAGTCTCCAACAAGAGCTACATCGAATTATTTTTGCTCAAAAAGGAGTTTGTCTTATTTTTATTCATTGTATTCATACTCTATTTGTTCTAGCCTAGTTTCAAGGAAATTTGAAACTAGTGTGAGGTTTGTTGGTGAGCCAATTGATAAAACCAACTAGGGTTGCTTGTAAGCCTGAAGCCAAAACAAGTATGTAAGGTTTGTTGGTGAGCCTAGGTAACAAAACCAACTTAGGTTTTGACTTGTGAGCCTTGTAAAATAAGTCGGCTGTAATCTAGAGAAGATTATAGTGGAAATTCTCAAGTGGAGCTTGGGGAGTGGATGTAGGTGCTAGGTGCACCGAACCACTATACGTTTTGTGTGTTTGCATTGCTTTACTCTCTATTGCTCTTTAATTATTGTCATCTTTCATTGCTTCCATTGCACAATTACTTGAGCACTATCACTCTTCACATTTGAAATTGATAGCACATATATTACTTTATTTTAAAAACAAAGAAAGACCCAATTCACCCCCCTCTTGGGCACCATATCTGGGCAACACTATTGTTAATGAATTAAAAAGTCTTGGCAAAGTCTATACTAATATTGATTTGGTTAATAAAATTCTTAGGTCTTTTCCAATATCGTTGGATTCAAAGGTAACGGCGATCCAATAAGCAAAAAATCTATATATCCTGCCTTTGGAGGAGCTTATTGGTTCACTCATGACCCATGAGTTAAGTTTATGGCATAAAGAAGTGGTTGCCGATCAAGAGAAGTAGAAGATAATAGCCCTCAAGGCAAAAAAAAATTCAAGGCAATGATGGAAACTTGAAGCGATAGTGAAGATTCTAGTTTGGATGAAGAACAAGAAATTGCCAATCTTTATTTCATGGAAAATGAGGAAGATGTATGTTCTGAAAATGAATATGATTTCACCTTTAATGAGCTACATGATGCATTTAATGATCTTGTGCATGAATACAAAGTATTAAAAAATTAGCACAAGAAATTAAAAAGACATGTAGACTCTTTTTCTCTTGAGAACACCAATCTTGCTAATAAAAATCATGATTTAAATGTAAAGATTGATGTTTTAGAAATTTATAAGAATAATCTTTCTAAAGAAAAAAGAAATTTTAGAAAAATAATTGATTTGAAAGAGTTATGCAATAAGTTTTCAAATGAGAAAAATATTTTATTAAATGAAATAGAAATTCTAAGAAGATCTAAGATTTTTATATCAAATGATGAGTTTTTAAAGAAAAACAAAAATCTTGAGTTGAAAAACAAAAATTTCTTTGTTGCTACTTCTTCCAATATTGCATATTTTAAATATGAAAATTTTGAACTTAATGCATATCCTTGTAAATTAAGAAAAAAATGGATTCCAAAAAGAACCCTATTCACTAATCCTAAAGGATCCAAGAAAATTTGGATATCAAAATTGTCAACTTAATTTGTTTTGCAGGGATATCTTTCAGCCCAATAAGAAAAAATGAAGTTTTTGAAAAATGGTTGTACAAGACAATTTAAAGAAGTGGACCTACTACATTTTAGACTAAATGATAAAGGAAGGATTATAGATATATGTAAATTTTGAGCATTTCCTTCTATAATTGAAAATGTAGTTGAATATTTGTTATAAATGTTGCATCAATTACTTTGAAAATTATTTCAATTGATTATTTAAAATCAAGTTAAGACTAATAGTCATTTATTGTGATCATGAACTTTTTGATGTTGATGGATTTTATGCTCTCATGATTAAATTTGTAATTATTAGACTTTCACTTGATTTTGATTAATATAGTTTTAAACTATTTCAAGTAAAATATTATGATTTATGTGTTTTCATTTTTAGCATCTATGCTTAAGTTAGAAATGATTTGGATCAAGTATTGAACTGGTAGTTAAGGGTTACATTTAAGAATAAGGTATGCATATTGATAAACCCTTGCTCCAGTAGCTAGACTTGCTATTAAATTACTTCTAGCATCTGTATGGATATCAAATCATTTCAAATAAATTTAAAATCATGCTAAAAGTTTTTAAATGATTAATCCTTTGTATTTTGAAAATCATGTATATCTTGAAAATTTCAAATCTTGATGCATGTGCTTTCATATTTTATTCCTCAAATGAATGTATATTTTTAAGGAAAAATAATATTTAGGGGGAGCATCTAAAGATTTGTTGTCATTATATACATGTACGATGCTTTCAATGTTTTCTTGATATCATACTTATATTACTCTGATACTCCTCCTTATTTTCAAATCTAATCCTTTGAAGGAAGTTACATTCTATTAGTATCAAAATTTATTTCATTTATAATTTTCAAAAAAAAAGAAAATTATTTTTTGCATGTACTTATCATTTTGTGGTATCATGTTCAATTAGTAATATATTTAATTGGTATCATGATTAATTAATTTCATGTATTGATTTTGATGATCTCTTGCTATCCTTTCCACTTTATCCCCACTTTGTATTGTCTTTTACCCTTTTCATGATGTCAAAAAGGGGGAGAAAATGTTAAGTATGGAAAAGGGAAAGATATGATAAACATGTAACATGATAAATTATATGAGAAATGAAAGAAAGTGCAAAAGGCGGAAAAGTAACCAAAATGTTTTAATTTTAAGAGAAGAATTAGTAAGAGGGAAAAAATTTAAAAATTTTTCATATTTTGAAAATTGTATTTTAAATTTTTTGAAGAATTTTGAAAATATTTTTAGATCATATTTTGAGGGGGAGCTTGATGCTTATTGATTTTTAGCTTACATGTTTATACTATTGTTAATCTTTTAAGCTTACCCTATTCATATACTTAAAGATTTTGTCATCATCAAAAAGTGAGAGATTGTTGACTGTGATCTTGATTTTGATGATTGACAAAATGTTTAAGTATATATGAGTACTAATTATATTTTTAAGTGTGTTTATCAGATCTTAGTACTCATCCATGTTGAATGAAGAAATACATGTTTTCAATTGAAGAATGTCCTTAAATTAATGAAAAATCAAGTATATGGATTTTAGAAATTATAAGGAAGAACTTGAAGAGGCTAAGAATCAATTTTGGATAAGTTTCAGCACTAGACAGGCCAAGTGTCGACTCATAAACTCAAGTGTCGACACTTCTGAGGAATGGCATGCAAAACTTTAGCTGGCTTGCCAAGTGTCGACCTAAGTATCGACTCACTATTTTAAGTATCCACTCAAGGCCTGAGACCAAACAGAAGACAAAACGAGTAGATTTCAAAGGTTTGGTTAAGTATTGACTCACTGTTCCAAGTATCAACTCAAAGTGTTGAGTCATCAGATGAAGTGTCGGCTCATCAGTACAGAGTAGAAAACTTTAGAAAATATTTTTGGTTAATTGTCGACTCATTGTTCCAAGTGTTGACTCAAGGTGTTGACTCATGAAGGTCAAGTGTCGACACTTGCTGTAACGACTAGTTTTTCTAAAGCACATAACTTTTCCAAATTATGTCTAATGGCCATATTTTTTTCTCCAACAGTCATCAACGGTTATTTGAGGATTGGAGTGGTATATAAACTACATAAATAAAATGGAGAAGTAATCCTTTGGTAAGATTATTAAATATCCTTCAAGGATTCAAGAGTTGAGTGGTTCAAACGTTCAAGCTTCCAAAGATAAGAGAGTGCATCCAAGCTCACATCATCAAGCTATAATCAAAGGCTTCAACAACTTGAAGACAAGATCTTCATCAATATTCAAAGAGCTTCAAAGAGATATTTGCTTTTATTAGAAAGCTTTATTGTATTCTTTACTTTCATTCTTACATTATTGTATCAAGATTTTTGGTGAGCCTTAGAAAACTGAGAGGTGTGTTGGTTAGCCTTTATGTAAAACAAATATAGATTGTTGGTGATCCCATAAAACCAACATAGGTTGTTGATGAGCCCGCAAAACTAACAAGATTTCTGGTTAGCAGTAAAAACCAAGAGGTTGTTGGTTAGCCTAAGTTAGAAAACCAACAAGGGTTTTGACTTATGAGCCCAGTGAAAACAAGTTGGTTTTGATTAGTGAGCCCAGAAAAGTAATCGGCTATAATATTGGTAATTATAGTGAATTCCTAAGAGAAATTTGGCGAGTGGATGTAGGTGACTTGGAGTGTACCGAACCACTATAAATTTGTTGTGTTTGTGTGATTATTTTCTTTATGCATTTACTTTATTAATTCCACTGCATATTATTTTAAAGAACACAAACATTTTGGCAAAATACAAGTACTTAATTGTAATTAGCACATACTTGTTTAGTTCCTCCTAAACCATTGTAAATAGTTTTATAAATCCCAATTCAGCCCCCTCTTGGGTTGCATCATCACTGGGCAACAAAGGTCCTTGAAGTGCATGCCAAGAGGGAGAGGGTGTGAGATCCAAAGCTTGCCTCCTAGCTTTAATCCATCCCCAAGCTTTCATCTCTTTGCTTTACCTTGTTCATTTCCTTCTTTCAATGTGCTTCCATGCTCTTATAGCAAGTTCTTTATAGGTTCTCTCACTGATTTGGGGTTGAAGATGAAGGTTCCAAGTCATGAACCAAGTGCAAGCTATGTTCTTAAGTTTTGGGAATACTAGTCTTACAATCTAATCCTCAATCCTATGAGTGGTGAGAGCTTCCCTTCCACCAAATATTTTTTTTTAGCCTTCATTGTTGATAGGAGAACCACTTCTTAGCCCTTTAGATCTAAGAATTGAATATGTTTGACCTAGTACAAATGGTTTTCTAGCCATGAGATCCTTCCTATATTAATTTGAATGTGACATGCATGCAGGTGTCTAATTTTTGATCAACTAGTTTTTCGCTTGGATGATAATTGTCTCTCTTATGCTTAATTTTGATTCATTCTTGTAATCCATTGCTCATCATGGATAGCTCGTCATCTAGAGAACATCATTATCCATTCATTTCATTTATTTTTATCCCGCATCAAATTTTTGTTATCAGAGATTTAGGTTCTACTAGGTCAAGTTGTTGAAATTATGCTCTAGTATAGTTCCACGATTTTTAGCTTTTTTTTTTCAAAAAAATAAAAAAAAACTATTTTGCTGCATTTTTAGGACTTTAAAATATGAGATCCAAATTTTTTTAAAAAAAATAATTTTGAAGTATAATTTTCATCATTTTAAGTTGCTTCCTTAGTTAGCTCATAGCTTGTTTCAATTCTAGTTTTCCCTCCATCAAGTTTGCTCCTTCAAATTAAAAAAAAAATTAAATAAAAAACTATCTAAATTTTAGATTTGAATATAAGATCTACACTTTTAAAAATTTTAATTATAAATTTTTTTGAATTTAAATTTTGAATTTTGGATGTTTCATGGTTAAAGGTTTGTTAGCTAGAAGTTTCTTGTAACAACTTTTACAACAAGCTTTCAAAAATAAATTTCCTAACTAAAATTCAAAAATTAAAATTTGAAATTTGAAATTTGAAATTTGTACTTTGAAATCTGATAAATCCAACTTAAAATTCAAATTTCTGAAATTTTTAAATTTGAATTTTGAATTTTCGAAGCTAGTTGGTTGGAAGTTTGTTAATTGCTGAAATTTTTCTTGCAATAACTTTTACCTCCAAGAATAATTTTTCTAACTATAATTTAAAATTTAAAATTTAAAATTTGAGTTTTGAAATTTAGACTTAAAAATTTGAATTTTCCAATTTAGAATTTGAATTTTTGAAATTTAAAAAATTAAATTTTAAATCATAAGTTTGAGATAGTCTAGTTATTGTGTTGGCTAGTTGGTGATTTGTTTGTGCATCTATTTCTAAATCCACTTAAGGGCATTTAATATCAACATAATGGAAAGAAGTCATTACCTTTCCTTCACCTAAAACAACCACCCACATCTTGAATTGACCTAAGCCTAATTAAAATCGAGTAGGAACCTAAAACTATGGACATTCACGAGTCAAGTTCATGTGCAAGATGAGACAAAGTACTACTTGAGTTTGTATTTACTCCTGAAAATTGGTATCTAAGGTTAGAGGTCCAACGACAAATGCCTTAAGTAGACTTGCGATTTTTAATTAAGACCTCGCAAAAGCGAGGGGAGCCTCCCGTAACCCCACCCTTTACCTAGCCAGTGGAAAGGGTAACTGCATTCTTGGCTAGCACCTAGTCAATTCCTGTCACATTGAACTTCTAGGTGTAGGAGCCCTAGAAGCTAGGTTTGTACTATATGTCCAATAGGTCAGAAGCTCGATACCAACATTCCCACACTCAGTCCAGTTTATCCATGGAACCAAATCTTGAAATGTTGTTGAGGATCATGACTGAAAAGTTTGATACCATAACTAAGCAATTAGGGCAAATGAACAAAGAGTTAGGTCAAGTGAAGGATCATATTGGGGCCCTTGAAGAGTCTCGATTAACCCCCATCGAACTTGAGTCACCTAGGACAATTCCTCATGGTTCAAGAGCCCATCATCATGATCTCACCCCTGAGTACAATCCAAGATGACATCACCATAACTTTATAGATCAGGAGGAGAGAGTCCTTAGGAGCATTCGACCTTATGCACCCACTTTTAACGAAAATCTAGACCCTAAGGTGTACATCGATTGGGAGAAAATAATGAATCAGTACTTTGAGTGGGATGAGATGTCAAAAGAAAAGAAGTTTAAATTTACCAAACTTAAGTTAGTCCGACATGCTAGGCTGTATTGGGGAGATGTTGAACACATATGTGATCGAAAAGGAGAAATGTCCATAGTTACTTAGAAAGCCATGAAGAGTAAGCTTAGGAAAAAGTACTTAGGCAGGTTCTATGAGCAAAGACTTTTAGACTAATGGCAAAGATTGCATCAAGGTAACAAAAATGTTTGAATACATTGCCGAATTCAATGAGTTTGTTAGGAGATGTAACATAGTAGAATCTGAGGCCATGACCATATCTAGATTTTGAGCTGGCCTACATGAGGAAATCCAATAGAAATTATTTCAATGGGAAGTCCATGACCTAGAACAAGCTTACAAAATTGATAGGGACTTTGAGACATTTCAGAGGGAACTCTTGATCAGTCGATCTAAGTCCAACAGGAATAGTACATCTGGACATAGGCCTAGTTCTAGTCAGATTCCTTCAAACAAACCGACTCCCACTACCCCATTTGTTTGTAAGGAAGAAGCTCCTGAACCCATTGAAGAGCTAGAGGAAGAAATATATGAAGCCGAATCAAGTCTAATAAATGAGTATAAAGGAGATGAAGAAGAGATTGAACCCACTAAAGAATTAGGGGAAGAAGCTCCTGAACCTCTTAAAAAATTTAAGGAAAAAGTCTATGAAGCTAGGTCTAACCTAGTGGATGAGTACGAGGGACATGATACCATCCAAAACGAATATGAACCAATGCTTGCAATAGAGGATAAACTTGGAATAGTTACCTAGCCTAAGGAAACAGAGATGGGAATAATCAACTTGAAGAAAATGAAGTCCAGGAATAAAACCCGTTGTACCTTGACGGCTCACCCTCAAGCGGAACCGGCTGATTCTTGCAGTCCGACCGGGTCACCCCTTTAGAGCTCCGACTGGTACTCCTTCAACGGTCTGACCCATCGGAGCCGAGGTCCGAACGACCCTCTCCTGTTGCGGTCTGGCCCATCGTTCTCCTTCAGCAATCCGACCCACCGGAGCTGAGGTCCGAACGACCTTCTCCTACTGGGGTCTGACCCGTCGTTCTCCTTCAGCGGTCTGACCCACCGGAGCTGAGATCCGAACGACCCTCTCCTACTGGGGTCCGGCCCGTCGTTCTCCTTCAACGGTATGACCCACTGGAGCTGAGGTCCGAATGACCCTCTCCTGCTGGGGTCCGGCCTGTCGCTCTACTTCGGAGGGTTGGTCTCTTGTCCAGTCAGGCGAGCCTTGGCATCCAGGGAATTCCAGAAGCACCTTTCTGTTACTGCGAGATCCTGCTATCTCAACAGCCCTGCTCCACTACTTCCACGATGCCGCCATATCTGCACGCCACGTGGCCACTCTCCAAATTCTCCTAGGGGCAGATCGATCTTTCTCAGCCTTTCCCCTAACAGATTTTGGACTATTCCGTGCCTATATAAGGTACCAGGGGGACCTCGTTCTAAGGTAGAAGAACTCTTCCCTCTCCATATGCTGTTGATCCCTTGATTCCTCCATTCTGTTGCCTTCAACCTCCTGCTAACTTAGGCATCGGAGGGTCCCCCACCGAAACACCACCGGTGCTCTTGGGGACTTTGTTGCAGGTTCTTCCGGGAGAGGAGCGCTCTGGCATATTCAGCCACCTCGGTCCCCGATCTAGGAGTTGACATCACAACAGATTGTTGCTAGAGAAAGGGACCTCCCTTCTCTAAAAGGAGGAATCCATCATCCCTGCTACGAAATGGCTAAGGGAAGAGCTCCAAATGCCACTGCCAGAATAGGTATTTCCCCTCCCAAGTCTAAGGAACCTCCCATGAAAAATGATGTCACCACCACCGCCACCACGACCGCAAAACCCACCATCACACTGGGGTTGTAGCAGTTCCAAACTTTGGTGAATCGCATTGAAACACTTACTGTCACTGTTCAGCATTTCCAGGAAGCACCCAACAACCGTCAGCAACGACCAGCTATTTCCTGCACCAATCCTCTAACTGCTACTGAGGGAAGCCGATGGCCGGAGGCCCCTCAGCATTATTCTCAAGCCACTGTGGAGCCCAGGAGGTTGTCAGGCGACTGTGCTGATGGCGAAAGGGTGAGGTCGGCTTCACCTTCCTACACCGAATCTATCCCGGTCGGCGATCGGCCTGTTGCCGAACTTTCGAAGGACTATGCCAGCAAGATCATGCACATGGAAAAGCGCATTGATGAAATCACCCTCCGGTAGAAGGTTAAGGGGGACGGGTATACGACACCTGTCCCCTATTCTTTGATGAGATTCTGGTGGAGATGATTCCCCTCCACTTTAAGATCCCGCAAGTGGATCCTTACGACGGTACCACTGATTCGATGGACCATCTAGGCATGTACAAAGCCCATATGATGGTACAAGGCACCTCAGATGCTCTCCATTGCATCGCCTTCCCTGCTCCCCTTAAGAAGACCACCCGGATGTGGTTCTCTGTCATCCGGCCAGGTACGATCCTTTCCTTTTCTCAACTCGAATCACTTTTCCTTTTCCATTTTAGGACTTGCAGTCCGACCCCGAAGAATATCGACTACCTCTTCCTCATGCTGTAAAAGGATGGATAGACCCTTCGAGATTTCATGGCCCGTTTCAACTCAGTGACCATGGAAGTCCCGGACTTAAATGAAGCAGTGGCCATGTCAGCCTTCAAGCGAGGACTTCGCTCATCCAGGCTGACCTTCTCCTTGGACAAGAAACATCCGACAAGCTACAGCGAAATCCTGGCTAGAGCGTAGAAGTATGCCCTGGCGGAAGGACAAGCGACTGGCCGATGTCAAGCTGAAGGAAGGCAGACCCCCAAGAAGCGGAGTGACAAGGCTCCTAAAGTCTGACTTTCGAGTGATAGTTGGTGGTCAGCCCAACGTCGAAGTTTGAAGCAAGGGACTTCCGCTGAAGGTTTGAGACTTACGCACCTCTGTCCCTGCCAAGAGAGAAGATCCTTATGGAGATCGAGAACAAGGTCTTTCTGCAAAGACCTCGACCGATGAGGGGTCCCCCTGCCCAAAGAAACAAAGACAAATACTGTAAGTACCATAGGGATCACGGGCACAATACTGAAGAATGCTTGTAGCTGAAGGACGCCATTGAAGACCTCATCTGGAGTGGGTACCTGCGCAAGTATGTCTGACCCCATCAGGATCGGGCCGGAACATCAAATGCCAGAAACCCTCTGGAGGAGACAGAGCTCCCCAATCAAAGGTCGACCGGCGGGGATGTCGGCATGCTGCATCAGCGGTCCGACGGAAGCTACGAGGACAGGCTCAATATTGCTAAAAGGTCGAGGGCTCCAATGCAATCACCTTCTTTGATGAAGATCTCCTGAAAAATTATGTTTTTGAAAATGACCCTGTAGTCGTGTCAGCAGTGATTGCCAACTATCTTATAAGGAGAATACTTATAAATAATGGAAGCTCGACAGAGGTATTGCTGTATGATGCTTTTGTGAGAATAAGTCTATCAAGATCCATGTTGCAGGAATCCCCCGCGCCGCTGACGGGCTTCGGGGGTAATTCTGTCGAGGTGGAAGGCGAGATAGTTCTCGCTGTGACAATCGAGACGGAGCCTTTCCAGAAAACCCTCCCCATCAATTTTGTGGTCGTTCGGATGACCTCACCTTACAATGCTATCCTGGGCCGACCGGCCCTCAACAAATTCAGAGCCATTATATCCACTTACCATTTGTTGGTGAAATTTCTGACCAGGAGCAGGGTCGAACTGATGAGGGGAGACCGTCGGATGGCCAGGCTGTGTCTGACCATTATGAACTGACAGTCAGAAGGCCATCCCACTTTGGAGCAACTTGACCCGAGAGCTGAGGCCGATGGTCTCGGTCAGCCAAGAGAAAAGATTCTGTTTGTTCCCCTTCGAGAGGATAATCCCACCAAAGTCTTTTAGATAGGAGGTTCTCTCAGCGAAGACTTTAAGTCAGAACTGATCGGCTTCCTTAGGAGTAATGCCGACATTTTTCCTTGGTCGATGTTGGACATGCCTGGAATACCGTCGGAGGTCATTACTCACCAGCTCAAGGTCGATCCGACCTACCGACCTGTCCGACAGAAGAAGAGAAGCTTTGCTGCCGAAAGGCAGAAAGCCATTGATGAGGAAGTCAAGAAGCTCCGTGATGCTGGCTTCATCAAGGAAGTCCACTATCCTGAGTGGCTGGTGAATGTGGTTATGGTGAAGAAGGCCAACGGGAAGTGGAGGATCTGTGTAGATTACACCGACCTCAACAAGGCCTGTCTGAAGGACAGCTTCCCAGTACCCAAGAATGATCAGCTAGTGGATGTCAGGCCGGCCACCACTTCTCAGCTTTATGGACACCTTCTCTGGCTACAATCAAATAAAGATGCATCCGAAAGATGAGGAGAAGACCGCCTTTGTCACCGATAAGGGTTTGTACTTTTATCGAATGATGCCTTTTGGCTTGAAGAACGCTAGTGCCACCTTTCAGAGGCTGATCAACCGAGTGTTCGAAGGTCAACTGGGCAGGAACATGGAGACTTATGTGGATGATATGATAGTGAAGAGTCTTCATAAGGCCGACCACATTAGGGACTTACAAGAATCCTTTGAGGCTCTCAGGTGCCATTGGATGAAGCTGAACCCCATGAAATGTACTTTCAGGGTAACCTCTAGCAAGTTCCTTGGTTTTCTGGTCACACAGAGGGGAATTGAAGTGAACCCTAACAAGATAAAGGCCATCACCGAGATGGCGCATCCGACCAACAAAAAGCAAGTGCAAGAGCTCACCGGCCAAATCGCTTATCTCAGCCGTTTTATTTCCCGTTCGGTTGAGAAGTCTTTGCCATTCTTCAAGACCTTGCATCGGTCAGAGAATTTTGTTTGGACAGATGAATGCCGGTCAGCCTTCGAAGCCTTGAAGGAGTAGTTGAAGAACTCTCCATTGCTGGCCAAGTCGATGGAGGGGGAACCTTTGTACCTCTATCTTTCGGCATCGAATGAAGCAATCGGCGCTGTCCTCATGAGAGTTGGAGAGGATGGACAGCAGAAGCCCATCTATTATATCAGTAAAGTCCTCCACGATGCTAAAACAAGATACCCTAAGATGCAAAAGCTGATATGTTCTTTGGTCACGTCCGCCAAGTGGCTCCGACCATATTTCCAAGCATATCCGATTGTGGTGATGACCGACCAACCCCTCAAGGCAATCCTCCGGAGCCTGGATACATCCAGTCAGCTCGTCAAGTGGGCTGTCAAGCTAGGCGAATTTGACATCTCTTTCCAGCCATGATCTGCCTTGAAGGCTCAGGTAATTGCTGACTTCATTACAGAGTGTACATGAAGATAGGAGACGCCTCCTCGAATGGCCGAAGTACCTGAAGCCGATGCTATCTACGAAGTCGAACCAGCCTAGACTCTCCATGTGGACGGAGCATCCAACCTCACAGGCTATGGGGCTGGACTGATCCTGACCAACTTGGATGGGTAGAACCTGGAATATGCATTACATTTTTTATTTCAGGTGTCAAACAATCAAGCGGAGTACGAAGCCCTCCTCGCAGGGCTACGAATCGCTAATGAACTTGGCAGCAGCCGACTCAGAGTCTTCTTTGACTCCCAACT
This sequence comes from Areca catechu, assembly GCA_021397845.1. Lineage (NCBI taxonomy): Eukaryota > Viridiplantae > Streptophyta > Magnoliopsida > Arecales > Arecaceae > Areca > Areca catechu. Next base: position 57,845,543 of record CM038042.1, read on the forward strand.
GGTGGTTAATCAAAGGGAGAATTTGAAGCAAGGGATCTAACCCTGGCAAAATATTTAAATAGGGTACAAAATTTCATTCCTCGGTTCAGATTTTTTGAAATTCTCCACATACCTCGTCTGCAGAACTCTCGGGTGGACGCCTTATCAAGGTTGGCTACGGCCACCAGCGGGACTTCTGACCAAACTTTTGTGGAGTATCTGCGGTACCCTAGCATTGCGGAAGAGCCGACTGAAGTCCACCAGGTGGAACAAGAAATTTCTTGGATGGATCTGATCCATACCTTCTTGGCTAAAAGAACACTTCCAAAAGATCCGGCGGAGGCCAAGCGGGTGCGCTTGACAGCCTCTAAGTATGTCATCCTTGATGGCATCCTGTATAAGCGATCATTCTCACAGCCGCTGTTAAAGTGCTTAGGGTCGACGGATGCCAACTACACCCTTAGAGAAGTCCATGAAGGCATCTGTGGCGACCACCTTGGAGGAAGATCCTTAGCTTACAAGATCATTCGACAAGGATATTACTGGCCCACCATTCAGAAGGATTTGTCGGACTTCGTCTGAAGGTGCGACCCGTGTCAGAGGTACTCCATCATTCAAAGGAGACCCTCCAGTGAACTGACTCCGATCATGGCCCCATGGCCGTTCGCACAGTGGGGGATGGATACTTGGGACCCTTTCTCCCAGCCTTCGGACAACGAAAATTTTTGCTTGTGGCCATCGACTACTTTACCAAGTGGGTGGAGGCTGAACCACTAGCACAGATAACAGAGGCCAAAGTGGAGAACTTCGTCCAAAACAATATCATCTTTCTATTCGACATTCCCAGGACGATTATCACTGACAACGGAAGATAGTTTGACAACTCTAAATTTCAAGATTTTTGTCAGTAATATCATATCTCTCACCGACATACATCGGTCGGTCATCCTCAATGCAATGGAGAGGCTGAAGTCACCAACCGGACGATCTTGTATGGGCTGAAGACCCGGCTTAATGAGGCGAAGGGACTTTGGGCGGAGGAAGTCCACTCATTCTTATGGGCATATCGGACGACTGCCAAAGTGTCGACTGGCGAAACTCCGGTTAACCTCACTTATGGAAGTGAAGCTATCATCCCTATTGAGACCTCTCTTCAATCTCTTCGGATTGACCACTATGCCGAATCGGCCAACTCTGAGTAGCGAAGGGCTGACCTAGACTTGCTTGAAGAAACCAGACTTCGGGCAAGTATGAAGATGGTGGTATGCCATCAGAAGATGGCGAAATATTACAACTCCCGAGTTAAAGCGCGAGCTTTCCGAGTCGGAGACCTAGTCCTCTAGAGAACCGAAATTTCAAGGGTGACCGAGCATGGCAAGCTTTCCCCAAATTGGGAAGGACCTTATCGGGTCGTCGAAGTGGTTCAAGCTGGAACTTATCGACTTGCATTTTTGGACGGACGACAGGTGGTGCATCCGTGGAATGTAGACAACCTCCGCAAGTATTATCAATGAAGTCCATATTTCTTCTATGAACCACTTCCAAAAGTCCGACTCTGGTCGGTAGAGGCTCTTGGGCAGCTCACTTCCAAACTTCCGACTCCGGTTGGCAAAGGCTCTGGGGCAGCCCACTTCCGAAAGTCCGGCTCCGGTCGGTAAAGGCTCTATGGCAGCCCACTTTCAAAAGTCTGGCTCCGGTCAGTAAAGGCTCTAGGATAGCCCACTTCCGAAAGTCTGGCTCCGGTCGGCAAAGGCTCTAGGACAGCCCACTTCCGAAAGTTCGGTTTTGGTCGGCAAAGGCTCTAGGGCAGCCCACTTCCGAAAGTCCGGCTCCGGTCGGCAAAGGCTCTAGGGCAGCCCACTTCCGAAAGTTCGACTCCGGTCGGCAAAGGCTCTAGGGTAGCCCAATCCGGAAAGCCGACGGACCAACACTTAGGTTAAATTCCTAAGCTCGTTGCTCCGGCCTGAGCTGAAATCCGATTGTTGCCTCAACTACTTCTGGGTTCGGAAAGTCGACGGACCAACACTTAGATTAAATTCCTAAGCTCGTTGCTCCGGCCTGAGCTGAAATCCGACTGCTGCCTCAACTTCTTCTGGGTTTGGAAAGCCGACGGACCAACACTTAGGTTAAATTCCTAAGCTCGTTGCTCTGGCTTAAGCTGAAATCCGACCGCTGCCTTAGCTACTTCTGGGTTTGGAAAGCCAACGGACCAACACTTAGGTTAAATTCCTAAGCTCGTTGCTCCAGCCCGAGCTAAAATCTGACTGCTGCCTCAACTACTTCTAGGCTCGGAAAGCCGACGGACCAATACTTAGGTTAAATTCCTAAGCTCATTGCTCTGGCCTGAGCTGAAATCCGACCGTTGCCTTAACTACTTCTGGGTTCGGAAAGCCAGCGGACCAACACTTAGGTTAAATTCCTAAGCTTGTTGCTCCGACCTGAGCTACCATCCGACCGCTACTTCAATCGATTCTGGTTCGGAAAGCCGACGGACTAATACTTAGAGCAGAAATCCTCTGGAAATCTAATTCGGCTTGAGTCACTGTTCAACGTTTACCTTGGAGGTCCAACCACCCACTTGGATCAGCTGACTGGTCTACACTTAGTGAGATCTCAAAGAGGAGGATATGAGACAGTGTAAAAAGAAAACAAGTTTTTCATTGCTTCTCAAAAAGTTTCTTTACAAAGACTGAAGGTCAGACCTTTACAAACAACTAGGTCTGACCCTCGGGAACTACATTATCTATAGCTACATTGGATCCCTCGGCAACAATAGCCGCTTTAGCCCCCTTGGCCCCCCCGGTTGCTTCTGCTTCGGCAATGACTTGGACATCCGGTCCGGCCACTACTGCGATGGCCTCCACTAGAGCATCAGCTACTCGAGTAGTCGGATCCACTACCTCCAAGCCCTCCTCTTCTGACAGCTTCGGTGGCTGAAGGAATGATAAGTCGAGGTCTGGGAAGGCCGCGCTAACCTTCCCCAGGCACTCGTCATACCCATAACCGAAACCAATAGTTCCGGCTTCATTCATTTCCTCGATAAAGTCCTTAGAGGCCTTATACTCTGCGATGGCTTTCTCATTAGCCATCTTTAGTAGATCTTGGGCCATCTTCAACAAGCCATTGTATCTTTTCGACGATGCCCGATAGCCCTGTGCGAGGACATTACACTCGGCCAGGCGCCCCTCCTCGACGGCCAGCCGACGGGTCAGGGCCTTGATCTTCTTCTTCTTATTTTTCAAACTTGCCTCCCGATCCGCCTTCTGGGTCAGCAAGTCCTCCAACCACTTCTTCTGGGCCTCCGACTCGGCCCACAAGGTGGACAGCTCTGCCGCTACAGCCCTTAAGCCGAGCACCTCTTCCCTGGAGGCCGTCAGCGCCTCCCAGGCTGTGTCCCTCGCTAGCTCGGCCGCTTCGGCCCTCTAGGTCAACTGCTCTTTCAGATAGAGCAGCTCACCCAGGCCCTTGTCCATCAACAAGTTATCTCTGATCAGCTGCCAACAAACATGCACAGTTAGCAAGTTGCCACCCATGAATTCAGAATGAAGAAGTAAAAGTGATACTTACCCCCAGAAGGTGATGGAGGGAACTCCTGGCGGCCTCATTCACCGACCACCTGTCGTTGTCAGGAGTGGCCCTCTAAAGCAACTCCTTTGCCTCCTCGGCATCGCGCCACTTTCGGTGCTCCTCCTCCTCATGAGCACCGCCAGCCCTTTCATCAACGGCCAACGGCCCCTCACCTGTAGGGATCCCCTGCTGGTCGGGGAGGTTGCCACAATCAGCTCCGATGGCGGGGGCGAAGGGGCCGTGTCCACCTCGATCGGCATCGGAAGTCGCTCTTCTGTCTGGGTGGCCGGCTATCCGACTGAAGAGGATTGCTTGGATGCAATCACTCTTCGGTGTTCGATCAAGCATGTCATCCTCTAACTCGACCGACACCACGTAGTAGATGGTTCTCTGCCGTCCGCTATTTCATCGGCCTTTCAGGCACTGGCTCGGTCGCCCACTTCTTCGGCTCTCATGGGGCTAGCTCCGCAATCTAAACAGCCCTCCGCTGTGCAGACGGTGCTGAAAGGATTGCCCGATCTAGCTTCATCTTCCTGCCTATCAACAAACAAAGTTAAAAGTGAGGTATGGTTACAAAGCCAATAGAGGATAAGAAAGCCGTTCTCTCTCTACGACTCTCGTCTTACCTAGCATCGGGTGCCGGTTGAGTCCGGCCTGGTGAAGACTCCCCTCGTGAAGCATAAAGCCAACAAACATTGGATCTTCATCATCCAATTTGTGGAAGTCAGCCTCGTTGACCCTCGAGACTTTCCTTCCATTCAGAGCATTCGGCCTCGGCTCCCTCTAGGCTACCTCAAAGCCCCACGACTCCAAGCTATCTAAAAAGAAGTACCGGGACATCCATCTATGAATTGCAGATGGAAGCCCCCCTAGAACCTTCTAGCTAGGGCGGACTGAACATCACACTCCTGACTTCGTAAGTCCTATTTCAATAAGAAAAATTGAAAAATAAAGATACCCTTGGCTCAATGTCGGCCTCCCGACATAGAACCACAAAGCTGTAGAGAACCCAAATGCTATTCGGGGTCAGCTGGGCGGGGGTGACTCCATAGGTGTTGAAAATCTAAACGAAGAAGCTATGGATTGGAAAACGAAGACCGACTTTCAGGTGGTCTTCGTACATGGGGAGAGATCCTAAGTTCAAAGGCCCGTTCACTCTACCCTCATGGCTAGGGACGGTCAGGTGTAAAGTGGAAGGAATGTTATATACAATCCTCAGGTTTTCGACCTTCTCTCGGGTCATAGCCGAAGGAATATCGAAAGGACAGGGTTCCCTATTATCTCGAGCCAAACCTCGACTCCCAAAGGCCATCCTAAAATGGGTCGCAGAAAGGGAGAAGATGGGGGAGGTGAAGATGGGACTAACCTAGTTCCCTGGTTCTCTAGGAGAGGCTAAAGCAGCAAGGAGACTGCCTTCTCTTCGAGCACAAACATGGCAACAGTTCCTTCTAAGCTTTGCATCCCTTATATAGGCGGCCGGGGGCAGCTTCCCAACGCATCCCCCCACGTGCCGAGATTCGATGGTTGACGCCTCAGTTTTTGAGTTGAACGAGAATCCGAGGGGATGCGCCAGATCATATCCAGCCATGATCCACGTGATAGTCGAAGCAACGACGGATGGCCCACTCCGGGAGGTGCCCCAACTACTTTGATGGAGCCACGTGTCCCGCATCGCATCGAGAATCCAAACGAGCAGCTGCCAGGCATCGTACCAGCAATAACTGCTCCCCCTATCTTCGCCAATCAGACACTGACACCTGTCCTGGAGCAAAAATAGGAGCAGAAGGTGGCAGGTTGCAGCATGCCGAATCAGATTCGCCATCATCTGAAGGACTGGTGCATTTACTGCTATTTAATGCCCTCACCCTTCGAGCCTACGAGCTCGCCGAAGCACAAGGGCAAGGGACAGTGTTTTACCTTGATGGCTCACCCTCAAGCGGAACTGGTCCATTCTTGCGGTCCGACTAGGCCACCCCTTCATAGCTCTGACTGATACTCCTTCAGCGATCCGACCTGCCGGAGCTAAGGTCCGAACGACCCTCTCCTGCTGGGTCCGGCCCATCATTCTCCTTCAGCAGTCCGACCCACCGGAGCTGAGGTCCGAACAACCTTCTCCTACTGGGTCCGGCCCGTCGTTCTCCTTCAGCAGTTCGACCCACCCGAGCTGAGGTCCGAACGACCCTCTCCTACTGGGGTCCGGCCCATCGTTCTCCTTCAGCGATCCGACCCACCGGAGCTAAGGTCCAAACGACCCTCTCCTACTAGGGTCCGGCCATTCATTCTCCTTCAGTGGTCCAACCCACCAAAGCTGAGGTCCAAACGACCCTCTCCTGCTGGGGTCCGGCCCGTCATTCTCCTTTAGCAGTCCGAATGACCCTCTCCTACTGGGGTCCGGCCCGTTGCTCTACTTCAGAGGGTTGGCCTCTTGTCCAGCTAACCGGCTTTTCCACGGTCGACGTTCGACAGGCGAGCCTTGGCATCTAGGGAATTCTAGAAGCACCTTTCTATTACTGCTGGATCCTGCTATCCCAACAGCCTTGCTCCACTATTTCCACGATGCCGCCATATCTGTGCGCCACGTGGCCACTCTCCAGATTCTCCTAGGGGTAGATCGGTATTTCTCATCCTTTTTTCTAACAGATTTTGGACTGTTCCATGCCTATATAAAGTACTAGGGGGACCCCGTTCGAAAGTAGAAGAACTCTTCCCTCTCCATATGCTGTTGATCCCTTGATTCCTCTATTCTGTTGCCTTCAACCTCCTGCTAACTTAGGAATCGGAGGGTCCACCGTCGGAACACCGCCGCTGCTCTTGGAGACTTTGTTGCAAGTTCTTCCGGGAGAGGAGCGCTCCGGCACATTCAGCCACCCGGTCCCCGATCCAGGAGTTGACGCCGCAACAAAATCCTAAAGAGCAACCCCAAGAAATAGTAGAGTTTAGAGTTCATGAAGGAAGAGGACACAGAGATAAATTTAATCAATGCTAAGGGTTCAGAATGAAAGATCATTAAAGGATCATCCATTGGAATATTGTCCACTAAAAAGTCCAGGATCCATCCCAAAAAAGGCAACCCCAGGAAGTCATAAAGTTTTTAAAAGATTTTCAAAATGTGTTTCTAAAGAGCTACCTGATCATCTTCCATTACTAAGGGACATCTAGCATCTCAAAGACCTGGTCCCAATAAGATTCCATAGTTATTTCTAGAAAACACTGTGGCACATGTTAGGCACCAAACTGAACTTTACTGCCACCTACCTATAATTATGTACAGGAGCCTTGGAAACCTATTAAAGGAGGGAATATTGGAAATTAGAAACTTTTATTACCTTGCCTACAATAAATCAGTAATTCCACTAAGAATAAAGCCCATTTAAGCTTATCCTTTTGTTATTTGGTGTCATTCAAGTTTATCCATCTAACCTTATCCTTTTACCCATGCATGCTTGAATTTCCATGTCTATAGAGTCATGCACAGTATGTTAGAGATTTGCACAAAGGGATTACTAAAAAAATTTGAGCAATGAAACTTACAAGCATATGGCTAATTTTCATAAGAGAGTCAAATATTTTTATGAATGAGACTATATGAAAAAATTGCATGCCCATGTGCAGGTCCTTTCAAAATAATAAAGAAAATTGGACCTAATGCTTATGTGCTGGACTTGCCATCTAACTTTGGTATCAGTTTCACTTTCAACATTTTAGATCTAGTAGAGTATAAGGAACAAACAGTGATACCCAGTGAGCCATTTGGGCCTGATCCCATCTTTGAGAGTGAACCAACCCTTGAGTGTCCACTAGCCACACTACCAAGTAGTAAGATAGGATTGATCTAAGCTTAGATAATAAGACTATCACTACCTAAAATTTAGGACTATCAACACTATTTGGTTCTTTGGCAAGATCGACCTAATTTTGAAGATTCATGGATCACTCGAGAGGATCTATAAAAGATCGATCCTGACCTACTAGAGTATTACCAAAGTCAAAATGACCCATACTCAACAGGATCGAGTTCTTTCCACCCCGGAGGATTGATGGGACATCAGCAAAAGAAAAAGGTTTCAAGCTAACTCCTTGTGATTTTGCAGTTAGATTTTTCAACAAGATCCACTTGAAGCCAATGGATAAAAGCCCACTTCCCTTGAGCTGGCTCCATGATCTCTCAAATGCTCTCAAATAAAGCCCCTCCTTATATGCCACTTGGAAGCCTCTCTTGGTCAATACTTGGAAGCATAATTGGGTGCTACTTGGAAGTATTTCTTGGACAACACTTGGAAGCATAATTGGGCACCACTTGGAAGCATTTTTGGACCACACTTAGAAGCCTCCCTGGATGCCACTTGGAAGCTCCTCTTGATGCCACTTGGATGCTACTTAGGCACCATATGGGATTAGTTACAACCAGATTTTGTTAGAACTACTTTTCATTAGAACTGCCTAACCCATTTTGTTAGCCTAACTAATTTTAGAACTAGAGTTACCTTTCCTTCTCCTTGGCTGAACCTATGGTGTACCTTAGGGCTTATAAATAGGACCCAAGCTCCTCTTGTACCTTATTCTATGGTTAAATAAAGAAGTTTGTTCGATTTTATTTTTTTTATCGAGTTCTTGATTTTTGCTCCTTGTGTGGAGAGGGTGAAAGCCCTAGTCTAGCTTATTTCTTTTTTGTTCCCTAGCCAAAGAGCTAAGTCACTCCTTGAGAGAGAGGGTGAGAGGCCCATTCTCAACTTCAAAGAAGTCCTATCAAGGTCCTTGAAGTGCACTCCAAGAAGGAGAGGGTATAAGACCCAAAGCTTGCCGCCTAGCTTCAATCCATCCCCTAGCTTTCATCTCCTTGCTTTACCTTGTTCATTTCCTTCTTTCAATTTGCTTCCATGCCCTTATAGCAAGTTCTTTGCAGGTTCTCTCGCTGATTTGGGGTTGAAGATAAAGGTTCCAAGTCATGAACCAAGTGCGAGGTAAGTTCTCAAGTTTGGGAATACTAGTCTTACAATCTAGTCCTCATTCCTATGAGTGGTGAGAGCTTCCCTTCCACCAAATATTTTTTTTAGCCTTCATTGTTGGTAGGAGAACCACTTCTTGGCCCTTTAGATCTAAGAATTGAAGGTGTTGACTTAGTACAAATGGTTTTCTAGCCATGAGATCCTTTCTATATTAATTTGAATGTGACATGCATGCATGTGTCTAATTTTTGATCAACTACTTTCTTGCTTGGATGATAATTGTCTCTCTTATGCTTAATTCTGATTCATGCTTGTAATCCATTGCTCATCATGGATAGCTGGTCATCTAGAGCACATCATCATCCATTCATTTCATTCATTTTTGTACTGCATCACAAATTCAGTTTGTTCATATGGTAATTCATGATAAACTATGAGAAGGAATCTGGGAGTGACTGCAAGATCAAGTTATGATTAAGCTCTCCATCCATCACAAACCTTAATTGACCTAATTAAGTGATTAGGTCAATCATCTTGAGGACATGTACCTGAATGAAAGAGCCCTCACTCATGCGTTTTCGGAATAACTGCCTCAATGTCTCATATCGAGCTATCCGACTATGCTCTTCATAAAGTTCTTTAAGATTGAGCAATATGGAATGAGGTTCCATTTTCTCATATTGCCTCTGCAACTCATTTCTCATAGAGACCAACATGATGCACTTGACAATCATGCTGTCATTTCACCATATTTTATATATGGCACTTTCCTTCTCAATAGCATCCTCTCATACCAGATCTAGATCAGGAGAATCGAGGATATACACAAGCTTTTCCTGAGCTAATATAATCCTTAGGTTCCTCAACAAGTTCACATAATTTGGACTGGTCAACTTGTTGGCATTCAAGATGCCCCGTAGTGAAAGGGTAAAAACCATAATATAAAATCTATATTAAATAAGAACAACTATAAGCAGACCACTCATGATAATCATAATTAGAAAACTATTAGATCTAATCTTCATAATTGACAAGGACTTTTGTATCTAATTATGTCTCCCATTATTTTCTTTGAATACCATAACCCTCATCTATGGTAAGCAGGAATACCTCCCAAGGCTTCCTTAGTGGGTTGAGATCCCAATTTCTCATGAATGCCTTGTGTTAATCACAATAAACATCCATGAGTTCAAGGGTAGAAAACTCCTTTCCAATTGCAACCCTTGCAACTCTTAACATAACACATACCTCTAAGACACTTATAGCCTTGTGTCAATCATAACAAACTATAATATCTTAGTTTAGTCAGACCTTTCATTTTCACATAGCCATGTTTGATAAATATTGCCCTTGTGTCAATCACAACAAAGCAACACCACCAATCATGCCATAAAGCATAAAATGCACCAAGACAAATATCATATCAAATCCTAGGGTAGCCTTGTGTTAATCACAAAAAAACCTACTATAGTTTTTGACATGGTTTTGGCTTAGCATGAAGGAAGTCAATTTTTAATGTGCTTAACCAATTAGCATTTCTAATTTAAGCTCTAGATATAACCAAATTGGCCAGGTAAGTGGGAGAGATGAGGAGATCCCCTCATTGCTTTCCTTAGACACCAATGAATTGGCTAGGTCAGACAACGAAACTAATTAAAAATCTCATTCCCTTTACCTTCCCAGAATCACTTGCCTAGACACCAATTTGCTAATCAAACCCTATATGGATTTGCATCATGATTAACTTATACTACAACTAAATATTATTTTTATGAGAGCTTTGATGGTCTCAAACACATCTTAGTTAGACATGCCAATATGATACATATTCTAGCAAATAAGCATATTAACCCTAATATGCATAACCAAAGCATGATTAAAATAACAATCCATTTACCTCACTTGTTCATGGGATAAGGCCATAGCAGCATCCCAACACATCATAGGAGATCCCATTGAATAGGAAGAGAGGGTCTTTAAATCCTATTTCACTTCTATGACTGAATGGCCATGGTGATTAACCCAATTTGAAGCAGTTACTAGGAGCATAACATATTACATTGTAATATGAACTAATCATGAAAGATTCAAAGCAAAGCAAGAAATTAACACTAAAATGACTACTAATTGCATGAATCAAGATGGCTTTGATTCCACTAGTAGGTTCAGGCTGATGCAGTGGAAGACTAGATTTCAAAAATTTTTATTATTGAAACCCTAATCAGTCAAAATCCTAAATCCAAGGACCATTTGACCATGACAACTAATAAATCATAACTTTAGGATTATAGAAAAATACCTGGAGTGCTATACTCAATTTTCATAATGCACATAAGTGTATTCTTTCCAAAGATGATCCATATAGGAACCGAACTAAGGAGGCACTCCTATCGAGCTTGCTTATTTGACTAGGACTCTACCCGGCAACCTTTCTTCCTTCAGCAGCCTTTCTCCCTTTGTTGGAACTCCTACCCTCCTATAGGGCACTCAAAGACCTCTCTAAATTCTTTTTTAAAACCTAATTATCCCTCCTATATTTCTTCCTAGTCTCTTGTCTTAAAATGACAAGCCTTGTCTTAAAGAAGACTTTTTGTCCTAAGAGAATGAAGAGAGATAGAAAAGGTTTCTTATGGATCTTATTTGCATCAGAATATCAATGCCTTTATATAATGAGTAAGGGGGTGCCTAATAAACCTTTTTCTTAGCCCTTGATCTGATTTTCTAATAATCAGATAGGACCTTTTAAGTAGAAGGAGTCTCTTGGATGAAAGGTTTTATCTTGATATGCCACATCATGCCATATCACTATGCCAAGAAATATATGTATCTCTTCAATTTTCTAGTGATTTTTTCTCTTGTCATATGGCAAGTAACTAGTCAAAATTTGGCAAAGGGATGCGGGATTCCAAAGGTTATATCAAAGAACTAGAAGCCATCAAATAGAATGACTTCTGGATTTATGATTGCATGCTAAACATGAAGGGATGAGTCCCTTCATTTTGTGCGCCACACTTCTCCATACCATAACCAACCTTTTGACCCATTAAGCATAATTCAAACAGGCATGGGGATAAGGAAGAGAGGCCTAGCACTTATCTAAAATAGGTGATTAAGTAGCAAACGGACTCTTGGTCCTTCTGTGCCCCTTAATCTTGCGCACACCAATATGGCGCCAAAAGTCCAATCCCCATTGCACTCTTCCATAATCCAAGGATAATGTTCAATAAATTCTAGATAAATATAGATAAATGTTATCCCAATTAGGACTTAACCCAATCTAAGTTTCACTTAAATTGGTTAGCCCAAATAGTAAGCAAACTGATCCAATCTAATTGGGTTAGGAATTAGGTTAGCATGCATATGCTAGTATGCAAATTAGCTAGCCTATTAGGATCCAATGACTCTAACCAAAATCCAATTGACTTCCTTGGCCAATTCCCTAGCGTGGGTTACACTTGGGCTCCATATCTAGCTAGCAATAGGTCTAGATCTAAGCTTTTTCAATCCAATCAAAATTGATTGACCTAATTAGGTCAAATCGAGCTGATCTAAGTTGCTAATTCGAACCAACTTCCAAATTAATTCATGAATCCAACCAATTTGATTAATAAAAACCTATAAGACATGATTGACATCTAGCAACATATCATGCCTACCTAGAAGATGAAGAATTTAGAAAAATTATCAAATACCTTATAGTGAAAAGTTACCATGCAATTCAATCCTTCGATCTCCCTTTATCTCGAATAAGTGATAAGTATGGCGAATTATCAAACCCTAGCACTTAATCTTTTTGAATCTCAATTTGATAATGAAGACTCGATCATGAAAGATTAGAAACCCTTTTAAATCTTATCATTCATTGATCAAAGACTTCCTAAGTCAACAATCGAAGAGATTACATGGGATAAATCCTCCTCTTACTAAGAGTGATCGATTTCTTGTTGATCCACTCACATCCTTCATGCACAATCCACCATATCCGAGAACACCCTATACATGACTCTTTGTCATGAATTAGTATGAACCAAAATATGGCTTTATGTGTATAAGGAACCATGGTGATCTCAGGTCTAAGGATCACTTGCATAACTCCTACTATGAAAACCATCTTTTGACAAGTAGTAAGACCTCCACAAGATGTCCTTAAGGCATATCAGTTTAGTGAACTCATTCCTTAATGAGCACCCACATCCTTGTATTAGTGCCCCTACATAATTGGCTATGGACCAACCATCCTCTCCATCGAGCATACATAGGATGTGCTAGTCTTTCTGAAAATATCAATCCCTAAATTGATGATCCAACAACTAGGAACATTTTAGATTAGGATTTATAGGAATATAGGTCTTACCATTATGATCTCCATCATAACCCAAATTTCATTCCCTAACCTATGAGATTTATCATAATCTTGATAAGATGCAGTAAATGATGAATCAACAATTGCATTTTATTAATAAGTAATATCATACATGAGTTGGAAGATTATAGAAATGCCCATACAAAGATTAGCTTTTAGGGCATAATTTTTTCACTATCTAGATATAGGTATGTCTATCTTATGAAGAATATATTGGGTTAAACAGGCCGGGCATAGTGAAAGACTTGGTTTCAAAATTTCATATTTGAAACCCTAACCGGCCAGAACCCTAAACCCTAAGATCACTTGTGCATAACAACTAATAAATAAATCTTTAGGATTATAGAGGAGTACCTGGAATGTTATATTCCTTAATTTCTATGAGGCACACAAGTGCATGCCCTCCAGAGGTGATCCACATAGGAATGGGACCAAGGAAGCACTCCTACGAAGTTTGCTTGTTTGCCTGGTATTCTTCGACAGCCTTTCAGACTTTCCTCCTTTGTTGGATCTCCTACCCTCCTATAGGGCTCTCAAAGAACATTCTAAATCCACTCTCAATTTCCTAATTCCTCTTCTATTCTTATCCCTAGGTTCTTGTCTTAATTAGACTTGCCTTGTCTAGAAAGAACAAGTTATGTCTTAAAGAAACAAACTTGTCTAAAGAGAGAGGGAGATAAAATAGCAGTAGTATTCTGATGGGAGTCTCATCTACCTTGGCATCAGATTACCAATGCCAATATATAGAGTGGGATGGGGTGCCTGATATGTCTATCCATCAGCCATTTGATAAGACCCTTCAAACATAAGGAGTCTTTTTAGGATAGAAAGATATATTTGGATAAGACCTTTCATGTGCCGAGAGACAAGTCTTTGTCTCTTCGATTTCCAGTAATTTTTCTCCTTCTACCACATGGACTTGATCGGTTAAGGGAAGCCTAAGAGGTGTGTTTTCAGATGTGAGGCATCGGAGAAACACATGAGCCTTCAAACAGAAGGACTCCTGGTCTCAAATTAGTGCCAAAATGAAGAGACGCAACTCTTCATTTTGCGCCAACCCCTTCCACACCAAATTCCTACCTTTTGACTAGTCAATGCCCTTCCAAATGGGCATGGAGATGAGGATGAAGTCATTTAGGCTTTATCTGGCCTTTGTGGATGACTGGCAGAAGGACTCTTGATCCTTCTATGCACATGCATTTTGGCACACACCAAGAATTGGCACCAAGAGTCCATGCCATGTAGGACTCTTCAATTTAACCAAGATAAATGCCAAATAAAATCAGATAAATATTGAATTAGGATGACCCACTTAGAACTTAACCTAATTTAAATACCACTTAATTGGTTAGCTTAATTAGCAAATAAGTTGACCCAATTCAATTGAGTTAGGAGTTGGGCTAGCCAACATATGCTAGTATGTCAATTAGCTAGCCAATTAGGATCCCATGACCCTAATAAATATACAATTGACTTCCTTGGCCAATCCCCTAATTTGTGTGACCCTTTGGATTCTATATCTAACTAACAGTCGATCTATGTCCAAGCTGATTCGATCCAATAAAATTCGATTGACCTAATTAGGTCAAATTGAGCTGACCTAAGCTGTCACATTCGAACCAACTTCCAAATTGACTCATGAGTCCAATCAAATTGATCCATGAAAACTTACAAGACATGATTGATGTCTAGCAATGTGTCATGCCTACCCAGAAGATGAGAAATTTTGTAAAAATTATGAAAATATCCTTCAGTGGAAAGTTACCATGCAATTCAATCCTTCAATCTCCCTTTATCCTGATTAAGTGATGGGCATGGATAAATGTCAAACCCTAGCACTTAATCCTTTCGAATCTCAATTTGATAATGAAGACTCGATCAATGAAAGATTAGAAATCCTATCTAATCTTATCATGCTTTGATCAAAGACTTCTTGAGTCATCATTCAAAGAGATCACACGAGATAACTACTCCTCTTACTAGGAGTGATCGATTCCTTGTTAACCTACTCATTACCTTCATACACAATCCATCATATCCAGAAGCACTACGTACATGACTTAATTGTCATGAATGAGTATGCACTAAAACATGGATTTATGTGCATAAGATACTATGGTAGTCTTAGGTCTAAGGATCACATGCACAACTCCCACTAAGAGAATATTCTTTTGATAAGTAAGACTTTCATTTGATGATCTCTTGTCAGATCAATTCAGTGAACTCATAACC
Source organism: Areca catechu (assembly GCA_021397845.1). Lineage (NCBI taxonomy): Eukaryota > Viridiplantae > Streptophyta > Magnoliopsida > Arecales > Arecaceae > Areca > Areca catechu. The sequence continues at coordinate 57,860,630 of CM038042.1, forward strand.
AAATGAGCACCCACACAATCTAGATGGTGATCTAACTGCTGTAAAGGAAGGGCCTTAGTGAAAGGGTCTGCTATATTGTTCTTTGTATCAACTCGTTCTACTATCACAATTTTTTTTTCAATGATTTCTCGAACGAGGTGAAAGCATCTCAAGATGTGCTTGGACTTATGATGAGATCTCGGATCCTATGATTGTAGGAACCACGTCCAATTCCATGATGAATTTCTTTATCCAGACAGCTTCCTTAATGGCTTCACTAGTAATTATGTATTCTGCCTCAGTGACTGAGTCAGCTACAGTTGGCTACTTGGTACTCTTCCAACTCACTGCTCCTTCATTTAGAGTAAAGACATACCTTGACATAAATTTACTATCATCTAAATTATATTGGAAACTAGAATCTGTATATCCTTCTAGTTTCAATTCTGATCCTCCATATATCAAAAAAATATCTTTAGTCCTTCTTAGGTACTTAAGGATGTTTTTCATAGCTTTCCAATGATCCTCCCCTAGATCAACCTGGAACCTGCTTACTATGCTTATGGCATAAGCAACATCAGGCCCAGTACATAGCATTGCAGACATTATTGATCTTACTACCAAAGCATAAGGGATCTTATTCATCCTATCTCTTTCCTCCAAAGTCTTAGGTGACATCCTTTTAGATAGGTGTATGCCTTGACTCATGGGCAAGTAACCCTTCTTACTTCCCTCCATATTGAATCTCTTCAATATTAAGTCTATGTACCTAGATTGGGATAATCCTAGAATCCTTTTAGATCTATCTTTATAGATCTTTATTCCTAGAATATATGATGCTTCTTCCAAATCTTTCATGGAAAATTATTTTGACATCCATGTTTTAACTGACTGCATCATTGGAACATCATTTCCAATGATAAGTATGTCATCGACATACAAGACCAAAAAGATAATGGCACTTCCACTTGTCTTCTTATACACACATGGCTTATCCATATTCTTGATGGAACCAAATTCCTTAATAGTTTCATCAAATGAATGTTCCACCTCCTTGATGCTTGCTTTAATCCGTAGATGGATTTTCTAAGCTTACATGGTTTGGTCTCTCACTCGAGACAAAACCCTCTGGCTATGACATATAGACTTCTTCTCTCAAGATTTTTATTGAGGAATGCAGTCTTAACATCCATCTACTAGATCTCATAATCATAGTATGCCATAATGGCAAGCATAATCTTAATGCACTTGAGCTTGGCAACTGGCGAGAAGGTTTTATTATAGTCTATACCATGCTTTTGCTTGAAACCTTTTGCCACTAACTTAGCCTTGTAGGTCTCTATTTGCCCATCTACTCCAATCTTCCTTTTAAGGATTCATTTGCACCCTATTGGGATAATTCCTCAGGTGGGGTCTACCAAGGTCCAAACCTAGTTTTCATACATGGAGTCTATTTCAGATTTCATAGCACTGAGCCATTTGTTAGAGTCCTTACTCATGACAGCTTCCGTATAGGTCAATGGATCGTCTCCTTCAATGATACTAGTTTCATTATTGTTTCCGATCATAAAACTATATCTTAGAGGTGTTTCCCATACTCTCTCTGACTTATGGAGAGGAGGTGTGTGTTGTGGTTGTACCTAATCAACTAGTACTTCTGATTGAGGAACTTGAATTTTTTCATCTTGAACTTTGCTCAATTAAATTATTCTTCCATTACCTTTTTCTTGGATGTATTCTTTTTTCCAAGAATATGATATGCCTACTAACAAAAACTTTTGTTTAGTAGGAAGATAGAGTAGGTATCCAATACCTTCTTGAGAATAACTGATAAACCTACATTTCTCAGCCCTAGCACTTAACTTATGTCTAAATTCCTTTTTAACATATGCTAGACAATCCCAAATCTTAAGATGTTTAAGACTTGTTTTCTTGCCATTCCATAATTTATATTGAGTACTAGGTACTGATTTTGATGGTACCCTATTTAATACATATGCAACAGTTTGTAGGGCATATCCCTAGAAGGATAATGGAAGATTTGTGAAGTACATCATGGATCTTACCATGTCAAACAAGGTACGATTCCTCCTTTCTGCTACACCATTCAATAATGGTGTATTTGGAGCGATCCATTCAGAGAGAATGCCATATTCTTTAGGATGATTAAAAATTCACTAGATAAGTATTCTCCTCCTCGGTTAGACCGAAGGACTTTAATATATTTCCCAGTTTGTTTCTTAACTATTCTTTGATACTCTTTAAATTTATCAAAAGCTTTGGATTTATGTTTCATGAGATATACATATCCGAACCTAGATAAATCATCAATGAAAGTGATGAAATAAGAATATCCTTTTTTAGCCTGAGTTGACATAGATCCACATACATCTGAGTGTATTAAACCTAACAACTCAGTTGCCCTTTCTCCATGTCCAATGAATGGAGACTTGGTCATTTTTCCCATGAGGCAAGATTCATAAGTTCCTAATGATTTATAATCATAAGTACCAAAGAAATCATCTTTGTATAACTTGTTAATCCTTGAGTCATTAATATGACCTAACTGGCAATGCCAAAGGAATGTTTCATTGGTATTATCTCTCTTTCCCTTTTTATTTTCTACAAACAACACTTCATTATTGAGCGATAGAATTAAAAGACCATTCATAAATTTTTCTATTCCAGAGAAGTCATTAGAACGAAAAATGGAATAACCATTTTTCTCAATTTTTATTTTATAACCTTGTCTTAATAACAAAGGTATAGAAATAATATTTTTAATAACATCTGGAATGAAATAATAGTCTTTCAATCCCATTATCTTGCCTGAAGGCAATAATAACATATAGGTTTCAATAGCTTCAACATGAATGGCTTCTCCACTCATGCTATAAAGCTTGAAGTCACCCTTCTTCAACCTTCTAATCTTGTGGAGTTCTTACAAAGACTTGCAAATATGAGACCCACATGCGGTATCCAATACCCATGAATTGAAGTTGAAGAGCTCAATGATAAGTTTGTTTGTATCATAAACAAACCTTTTGATGCTCCACTAGCATCTTGCTTCAAACCTGCAAGATATATCTTGCAATTTTCTTCCAATATCCCTTCTTATTGTTGAAGAAACAGGATCCATCATTTGAAGGCCTCTTTTCCTTCTTCCTCTTATTGATGCTGTTCTTAAGGTTCAGCTTTCGCTTTGTACCCTTCTTCATTGCCCCTTTCTTCTTCCCATCAACTAGAAGATGATGATTAGCCTTATCTCCTTTGAAGTGGCTCTCAGCTATTTTAAGCAGTTAAGCAGCTCTTGGTGTGGACACCAAGGCCCAAAATATCAACAGGTTGAACCCACATCCCTATGGATCACATGTGAATAAAGCCTTGGACCCAACCCTTTATCTATGTAAATTTTATTTTAATTTTTGTTATTTTGGGTTAGCTAGGGTTAGCCCCTTTTACCAACTGAAATTAGGGTTTATTTATTTAGCCCTTTTGGGCTAAACCCCTTTTACCAAGTTAAATCACTTATTTACATGTCTTGCCTTTTGATCAAATTGGGGTCTAATTGATCAAGTAGGGTTTTATTATTTGTTTTGAGTCCTGTAAAAATTAGTTATTGAGTCCTGTATTATAAAGGAGACCTATTTGAAGACCCATGTGACTCAAATCATGACTCATGTGCTAGTACAAGTTCTTGTTATATGCCATCCTATTTGGCACTACCTTTGTATGATTTCAGGACAACTATTGCCACATCACCAGGGGGACAATAACAAGGCCTATCACTTGTGTTTGGACATGCTACAAAAATTAGGACAACACCACATGGTCCGCCCCTAGAAGAAGATATTTGGCGCCTCATATTTTTAGAGAAGTAAATGTGAAGGATTCTCATCTTGGCGCCCTCCATCCAAATTAATTCACACCAACTTCAAAAGAATTCGGCCAAGCAAGGTTCAACGCCCACTTCAAAGGAGTTTTGAATTATTTGATCACCTAGTGTTGGAGATCCAACGGTTTCTACTCCTAGCATTTCACTCAAACAAGTTGCTAGTTGCTCAAGATTCAAGGACTCAAGAGTTTCATCAAGACTCTAGAGTTTTCTCCAATCCATATTGAAGAGTCCATGCATCTGCAAAAGGTTACATTATCAAGACACCTGAGTCCATCCATCATGATCAACCAAGGAAGAAATCATGGCCCTTCATCAAAGATCATCACCCCATCTCCATATTGGTGCCAACCATGGATAGGAGTCCATATTATTTCATCCAGCTGGAGCCCAGGCTATGTAAACATGAAGTCTAGAGTTGTAATGCAAAGGAGACAAAAGTTTTGTATCTGAGTCCCTTACTTCACTGGTTAGGGGTCTATAAATACTCCTACAACCCCCCTTGTAATTCAGGAATTATTATTGAAATACAAAGACATTCTATCAAAATCTTCCTTTGCTGGGTGCATCGCGGGGTGCGAGGCATTTCCTTTGTTCTTTTGGAGCATCGCGGGGTGTGAGGCCCTACTTATCCATCCGGCAAGAAGATCCATCCATTACTTCTAAACCTTTCCCTTTTCTTACTGCTTTTAACCCTATTTTCCTTTGTTGAGTATTTTGCAGGTGACCAAAAACCCAGATCTGGCGTTCTTGCCTTAGAACCGGCATCGTGTGGAAAATCAGAGCTTAGAAGCAAGATCTTGAAGTCCCAACTCTACGATCTTGATAGTCCTGCCGAATCTACATCAAGAGAGCGATCTACATTGGTAACACTGAACCTTTCCCTTCTCATAAATTCTGAATCATTGAAAAAATCCTAGTTTACGGTGGTTTCTTAACCACCATGTCCTGCTTTTTAATTATTTTTAAGTTTACGAGTGCGGGTAAGAGACTTATAGTTTCCTTTACTGTCTCCGTTGAGTTCTCCTTCTAAAATCTGAAAATATTAAAATATATATATACATATTACTTGCTATTTTTTTATTTATTTAGCATTGTCCCGCATCAATTTTGGTATCAGAGTAGGTTAAACTAGGATTTAATCTCTCTTATACCAATTTAGTTTCTTTTTAAGTACTCAGATCGGGTGCTTCACCATGGCCATCCGGTCATAGGAAAATGTAGGGCTACAAAACCGTCACAACCCATTCAAACGGGATTTTCTATGGCATGTAGGGGTGCCACTATGAATGACCCCTGAAGAAGAAAATGAAGAGATAGGTATTTTTAGATTTTTAATTTCTGCATCTCGGCCATCTTCGTACATGTTATGTTATTTTAATTGTTTCTGCACATCAAAACTCAAATTGCATGATTCTTGTTTTGTTGGATCCATCATAATTGATAGTATTTTTAGATTTTTCTCATAAATTATTGCAGTCTATATATTTTCTTCTCACCACAATAGTGTCTGAGAACATTCTATTAATTTCAGCAATTCTAGTTTAGGGTTTTTTTCTGTTATTTTAAATCATTTTAGTTTGATTGTATCTAGGGTTTCATCTTGTCTGTGCATCATCTAAAGCTAATCTTAAGGGCACTCAATATTTACATAAGGGAGGGATTTCATCACCCTTCCTTAGCCCACAATCATCACCTTTGCATCGATCCAGGCCTAATTAAAATTGATTAGACTTAATTGCTCTAGTGAGCTAGGGACACCAACAGGTCAGGTTCTAAGTATTGTGTATAAGCTAGTGCACCCAATCCTTTAATTTTCACTTGAACCTGGTGTCTAAGGCTAGAGGTCTAGAGGCAAACGCCCTAAGCAGACTCGTGGTTTTTAATTAGGACACTACGAGAGCAGGGGGAGCCTCCTACAACCCCACCTCTTACCTGGCCAGTGGACATGGTAATTATTGAATTGGCTGTAAGTTGAGCTGACCCATTCTACTTGAGCTCTAGGTCTATGAGACCCTAGTCCAAGTCGAGTTTTGTGTGATTGTATTGCATGGCAACTAGGTCAGGCACACCCTCTCAGCCTTCTCAAACCCAACCCAATCTATCCATGGACCCTACTATAGAAAATTTTTTGAGGATAATAACTGATCAACTTGGTCAACTTATTACAAGGTTTGATCAAGTGGAAGAGAGGTTAGGTAATCTTGAAGAATCCCATGCGACTAGATCAGATCCTGAAACACCTAGACCCATTCACCCAGGTCAAAGTTCTAAAACCCCTAGACCCACTCCTCTAGGTCAAAGCTCTAAGACACCTAGGCCCATTCCTCAAGTTTCTCGAGCCCAACTCACTCCCCCAGATCTAAGAGGTCATTATAGAGAACTTGCGTATCTAGGTCAAGAGCCCAACATAGGGAAATTACTCCTGACCCAATTTTTAGGCACCATACCCCTGATGTAAATGACTAGGAAGAAAGGATTCTTAAGAGCTTTCGAATAGATGCACCCACATTTGAAAGTAGTTTAGATCCTAAGGTCTATATAGATTGGGAAAGTGATATGGACCAGTACTTTGAATGGTATGAAATGTCGGAGGAAAGAAATTTAAATTTGCCAAGCTTAGGCTAGTTCGATAGGCTAGATTGTACTTGGAAAATGTAGAAACACTGAACCGACAGAGAGGTGACCTACCTATAGGTACATGGCGAGCCATGAAGGTTAAGCTTAGGGAGAAGTACCTACCATTCTCATATGAACAAAAATTATTAGATCAATGGCAAAAATTAACTCAAGAAAATAAAACAGTAGCTGATTATATTGCCAAATTCGATGAGTTCTTTATGAGGTGTAGTGTAGTCGAGTCCGAAGCTATCACCCTGTCAAGGTTTAATGCTAGTTTACATGAGAATATCTAGAGGGAGTTATTCTTAAGGGAAGTCAATGATTTGGAATAGGCTTACCAGATTGCTAGGGATTGTGAACGATTCCAGAGGAGACCTGTCACCTATAGACCTAAACCTAATAGGTTTAATACCCTTGGAACTAGACCTAGCCCTAATCGATTTCCACCTAGCTGACCAAATACTAGTTCTCAACCAGTTCGTAAGGAAGATAAAGGAAGGCACCTATGGTCCCTAGAGATCGAAATAAAAATGCATTATGTTTTAAGTGCCATAAAATGGGTCATTTTGCTACTGATTGTCTTGTACGAGCATTGCATATAGGTGAATGTGAGGAAGAAAATGTCGAGGATGAAGAAGAATTTGAGGAAGAAACTTATGAAGCGGAAGAAGACTTGGTTGAAGAGTATGAAGGAGATGAAGAGCCCATAGAGTCATCTGACCTACTAGGTGTAGTTAGGTGTATTCTAGCTCAAACCAAGAAGAATGAGGACTGGCGTAGGACAAATATCCTTTAAACCTTTATTAAGCTAGAAGATAAAGTGTGTAAAATTATTATTGATAGTGGGAGTTGTGTGAATGTAATATCTACTAATGCTGTTAAAAGTTTAGGCTTACCTACAGTGCCACTTCCTAGCCAATATAAGGTATCTTGGATTGATGCTACATCAATTTCTATTAAGTTACAATGCCAGGTCCCGTCCAAATTCAATCCTACCAAGAGAAGGTATTGGTAGGGGCACCAGGATCAGACACAGATTACTGGGCCCTATTTGGTTTACCTAGCCATGTGTCAAATTTTGTAATCAACTAAGTATTAAGTCCTGTAATAAGTTGAGGTTAGTTGATTTGTCTCAACCCTCAACTTAGTCAGTATTTTAAGTCCTGTACATCAATTATGAATCCAGTATGAGCCCAATTTTTATACAAGAGAAGAGGTCGCCCTATTTTGGAGTTCCACCAAGCCACATCCAGGAGTCAGAGGCCACTACATCAGCCCATTGGATTTGTGTGACAATCCAGGATCCAAGATTCTTCCAGAAACCCTGATTCTTTCCATATGTCCTCCAGATGCCCAGATTCCTTCCCAAATGCAAGAGCTTATTCCTAAACTAGGGCATCCATGATTCAAAGGTCCATCTGCATCCTAGCCCAAAGAAATCAAGCCCAGGTGCCAAACCCAAGCCCTTAAGAAGAAAGATTACAGGGAATATTCCTGCTACCAAGCTACTAGGCCAGCCCAGATTCCAGAGGCCCAAACCCATGCACCCAAGCCCCTTTGGGCCGGCACCTTGCTGCTCCTAGAGGCCCAACACACCCCCCTAGGCATCCTTGAAGTGTTGACCACATCCAAAAAGGTTTGACCAAGTCCAAGTTGAAGAGAAGATGAGAAGACCAAGTTTATTCCTAACCTAGTTGGGATTTCTAATCCTTTTAAACTTTATAATTCTAACCTAGCTAGGAAAGGACTTGTATTCCAATTTGGAAGAGGACTTGTAACCCAAGTGTAACCATGGTTAGTGAGGGCATGGGAACTCTATAAATACCCCACCCCTCCCCCTCTTGTAAGCATCTTTTCTTATGAATAAACCTTGCTGAAATTTTGTGAATTATCTTGAGTTTGAGTTTTGGTTCTCTCTTTGAGTGCTCTCCTTGTGTTACTGGATTGAACCCAACTGCCCTAGTACCCTCCTACATCCCTGGAGATCAGCCATGCCCAAGGAATAGGAGTCCTTGCTGCTGTCCGAGCCCAAGAGCTCCTTCTTCCCTGACTGCCAGCTTTTAGCCCTAATCCTGAATCCCTTCAAACCTAGTTCCTTTTCTAATTTTTATTTGCTGTTTTGATTAATCTTTGATGCTTTCAGGGTCCCTGAGGTGCTTCCCCTCCCTTGACGAGGCCTTCTTTGCTTCCAGGACACCCAGATCGGCTATTAGATTCGAGGAAATGAAGGCTTCTTCTTCCAGGCTCCGATCAGAGTGCGTGTGATCCCTTCTACTACTGAATTTCAATCTCTGACTGGTAAGAAACCTTCCCTTCTCTTATTATCTGGTTTTGATGAAGATAAACTATCCTAAACCAGGAGTTTCTTAACTCTCGAGTCCTGGTTATTTCATTGGTTTGTATGGGTATGCCTGCGACCCGATGATTCTTTGCACTGCTAGTCTTTCCACTAGTCTTACTTTATTTTGGAAATCTAGCTTGCAAATAAAATTATATAAATTACAAAAAAAATATTTTACTATTTCCATGCATGTTTAGCAATCTTAGAGTCATCCCGCATTAGTTTGGTATCAGAGCAGGTTTAGGATAGTTTTTTATTTGCTTTGCATTCACAAACCCTAATTCTGCATTCTGTCCACTACATTCGGTGTCTCGATTTCATCTGACTTTGGTATCATAAATATTTTATTTTTCTATTAAAATCTTATGGATGTCCTCTATTTTGTTCTAGTAATTATCAAAATTTTTAATTATTTTTACCAAACCCTAAATCTCTAAAATCTGGCATAATAGGAACTCTAGTAGAATCCTGATAATTTCTACAACAGTCTAGAAAACCCTAGGTTTACATTATCATCTGATTTTTTTTCTACATGAAATTTGGCAGGCTTTATCATCACCATCTATCCTCTGTTCCAAATTTGTATGAATTTTTAATGCATCAGGATCTATGTCAAACTCTACAATAACTAAAACCCTAATTCACTGATTTCTGCTACATTCTGCATCTTAATTCTACTAACCTAATCAACTACCAAACCGCCAATCCCAAGCCAAACTTTGTTTGATAACCCCAGTTAACTTAAAACTAATTTGAAACATCATAAATCATTAAAAATATTTTAATTTTGATTGTTTTAGATTGTATCAGGGCCATCGATTACCATCATTCTTAACCTAATCTTAAAGGTAACTCTCTATCTCAAATCAGGCAGGATTTCATCACCTGTCTTAAGCCCAAAACAACTACCATCATACTAACCCAAGCTTGATTAAAACCAACTAGACCTAATTTGCCCTAGTGGGCTAGGAGATCAATAGGTCGGATCCGAGCTGTGTGGGCCAACTAGCATTTACCTTTTAGCTATTACTGAAAGCTGGTGTCTAAGGCTAGGGATCCAGAGTCAAACGACCTAAGTGGTGCTGTGATTTTTAATTGGGTCCCTGTGAAAGCAGGGGGGCCTCCCACACTCCCACCCCCTACCTGGCTAGTGGAAGGACTAGCTATTGGGTTAGGTGTAAGTTGAGCTGACCCATTCAGTTTTGACTCTAGGTCTAGGAAACCCTAGATTATACTAGCCTTTTCTTTCTCTTTTGCATGCTTGGTTGCATCATTTCATTTTGATTGTTTGATTTGTTGCATAACCACTAGATTAGGAACCCAATATCAAAAGTCTAAACCCCAACCAAACCCAACTATGGATTTCAATTTTGAGGCCATGATGAAGGCCATGAGTGATCAAATTATTTCCCAAATGACCCTCAAATCCAACACCTAGACCCAAAATCAACTTACCCAAGCCAATACCCAAACCCAAGCCCAGCTTGCCCAAATAGACCGTAGGTTTGACCAATCCGATACTAAGCTTGATCAAATGAACCATAGATTCAACCATATAGGAACCCTAGGCAAGACCCATAGAGCTGAACCCCAGGGACCCATAGACCCTAGGTTTGAACCCATAACCTTTGAACCCATGACCCTTAGTTTACCCACCCCTGTTACCCCAGACCCTAGTCAATTTTTCATTAACCAAACCCCTCTTACCATCCCATTGGTTCACCAAGATGACTTAGAAGAAGAAATATATGAGGCTGACCCAAATCTGGTAGAGGAGTATGAAGATAATGAGTCTATTGAAGATCTAGAAGACTACTCTATAGAAGACCCAATGTTAGTTGATCCGGTAGAAACGTAGGTAGAAACCAATCCATATTAGTTGATCCAGTAGAAACCCAGGTAGAAACCAATCCAGTGCTAGTTGAATCAATAGATACCCAGGTAGAAGACCACCCAATATAGTTGACCATACCCAAGTAGTAGTCAATCTAGATTTAGCTAACCTTGGCCATAATCAGTTAGTGGCCGACCTAGAGTTAGATTACCCAGATCACACCCAAGTTGCAATGGAAGAGTAATTCGAGGAGACTTTAGAAGAGGATCCAATTGTAAAGCATAGTCCTGAATTTTCAAAGCCAAAAGAGTTTATTGAGGACTTGGCTTATCTCATCCAGTACCCTCAGGATGAAGTCACTTCCTTGATCCCAATTGAAGATCTTTTTCCTGAAATTAGTGACCCATTCTTCCATAAGGCATACCTAGTAAATAGACACCAACCCTTTAAGGTCAACCTTATTAGCATAGGATTAATCCCTGACACCCCTTCTTATATCATAATCTATCCAATTAACCCCAAACCATTTTCTTACTTTCCACCCAACCAGACTAACCCCGAATTCACCTCATATTTTTTGCCTTTTCTTGAGTTTTCTTATATTTCTTTAACCATTCACCTACATCATGTAGAGATTTTCATGTTACATTCATTTCTTGCACATGTTAAGTTTGCATCTTACTTATTGCATACCCTTTGGCATTTAGTAGGCATACATAGTAAATTCTCATGTGCATGCCATACTAGGGTTAAACCTAGAGAGCCTATAGTGTGTTAGGTTAGACCCTAGAAAGTCCAATAAAATTTCTTTCGATAGGAAAGTTTAGTCGAGTCTAATAGGTATTAGTTGAGTCCAATAAATGCACAACCATAATTACATGTCTGCACCTGCACTACCCCTTTGCACAGCACATGCATATGGAAATTAGTCAAAAGTTGAACATAACTAATGAACTAACTAACAACTTGGCTAATTCCCAAAAGAGGGATAAAGAATTTTACAAGGAATTTTGTAGTCGTAAAGAATTTTCTGCTCGCAAAGCTGGCCGATCCAAGATAATGACTATCTATGGACCCAATGCCTATATGCTTATGATACTACCTGATTTAGGTATTAGCTCCACCTTCATCATCTCAGATCTTATAGAGTCTATGGAGCTAGCAGTGATACCTAGCGAGCACCTTGAGCCTATTCCTTCCTTTTGAGAGAGAACCCACCTCAAAGTGTCCACGTATAATTGCCCAAATAGTGAGGAAAAGATCGAGAGAATCCTGGATGATCAAGCCATTTGTACCCAAAAGAGAGGCTATTAGAGGTATTTGCTCTGGTGGTAAGGTCGGCCAGAATTTGAGGACTCGTGAATCACCTATAAGGATCTACAGCGCCTTAACCCCAACCTACTCGAGCATTATGAAAGCCAGTTATCCCACACTCGAAGGGGTCGAGTTCCTCCCACCCTGGGAGAATTGGTGGGGGCACAGGATCAGTCACAGATTACTAGGCCCTATTTGGTTTACCTAGCCATGTGTCAAATTTTGTAATCAACTAAGAATTGAGTCCTGTAATAAGTTGAGGTTAGTTGATTTGTCTCAACCCTCAAACTAGTCAGTATTTTGAAATCTGTACATCAATTATGAGTCCAGTATGAGCCCAATTTTTATACAAGAAAGGAGGTCACCCTATTTTGGAGTTCCACCAAGCACATCCAGGAGTCAGAGGCTGCTACATCAGTCCATTGGATTTTGTGTGACAACCCAGGATCCAAGATGCATCCAGAAACCCTGATTCTTTCTAGATATCCTCCAGATGCTCAGATTCCTCCCCAGATGCCAGAGCTTATTCCTAAACTAGGGAATCCATGATTTCAGAGGTCCACCTGCATCCCAGCCCAATGAAATCAAGCCTAGGTGCCAAGCCCAAGCCCTTAAGAAGCAAGATTCCAGAAATATTCCAGCTACCAGGCTACCAGCCACCCCAGCTTCCAAAGGCCCAAACCCATGCACCCAAGCCCCTTTGGGCCGGCCCCTTGCTGCTCCTAGAGGCCCAACATGCCCCCCTAGCATCCTTGAAGTGTTGACCACGTCCAAAGAGGTTTGACCAAGTCCAAGTTAAAGAGAAGAAGGAGAAGACCAAGTTTATTCCTAACCTAGTTGGGATTTCTAATCCTCTTAAACTTTGTAATTCTAACCTAGCTAGGAAAGGACTTGTATTCCAATTTGGAAGAGAACTTGTAACCCAAGTGTAACCATGGTTAGTGAGGGCATGGGAACTCTATAAATCCCCCACCCGTCCCCCTCTTGTATGCATCTTTTTCTTATGAATAAACCTTGCTGAAAATTTATAAAATTATCTTGAGTTTGAGTTTTGGTTCTCTCTTTGAGTGCTCTCCTTGTGTTACTGGATCGAAACCCAACTGCCCTAGCACCCTCCCGCATCCGTGGAGATCAGCCATGCTCAAGGAATGGGAGTCCTTGTTGCTGTCCAAGCCCAAGAGCTCCTTCTTCCTCGACTGCCAGCATTTAGCCCTACTCCTGATTCCCTACAAACCTAGTTCTTTTCTAATTTTTATTTGCTATTTTGATTAACCTTTGATGCTTGCAAAATCCTTGAGGTGCTTCCCCTCCCCTGAGGAGGCCTTCTTGCTTCCAGGACCACCCAGATCGGCCATCAAATTCGAGGAAAATAAGGCTTCTTCTTCCAGGTTTCGATCAGAGTGTGTGTAATCCCTTTTGCTACTGAATTTCAATCTTTGATTGGTAAGAAACCTTCTCTTCTCTTATTATCTGATTTTTATGAAGATAAACTATCCTAAACTAGGAGTTTCTCAACTCTTGGGTCCTAGTTTTTTTCATTGGTTTGTATGGGTATGCCTGCGATGCGATGATTCTTTGCACTACTAGTCTTTCTGCTAGTTCTTACTTTATTTTGGGATTCTAGCCTGCAAATAAAATTATAAAATTATAAAAAACTATTTTACTATTTTTCATGCATGTTTAGCAGTCTTAGAGTCATCCCGCATCAGGTATGGTGTGATATGATTCTAATGGGGGTTAGTAGTATCATACTAGATAGACCGTGGTTATATGATCATGATGCAACCCTCTTTGGCTGATCTAACTCGTGTGCATTCAAACACCATGAAAAGAGAGTTGTGATCAACTCGACCCAACCCAAAGACAATATTAAAAGAGGGTCTAGTCATTTAAAGGAGAAAGAACCTAGATTGAACCTAATTACTATTAAGGAATTAGAACATGAAATCACTAAAGGTTCGACAGTCTGGATGCTGACTGCAAAAGAAAGTTCGTGATAAACCCTGAAAGAACATCCTAAGGAAATTTTAGATTTCCTTAACAAATTTAAGGATGTATTTCCATAAGACCTCCCTGATTATTTACCTTCATTAAGGACATACAACATGCTATAGACTTAGTCCCGGGAGCTACCTTGCCAAATTTACCTCATTATAGAATGAATCCTACTGAGTAAAAGGAGTTAAATAGGCAAGTTGAGGATCTTCTTAGAAAAGGATTCATAAGAGAAAGCTTAAGTCCTTGTACCATTCCAGCACTTTTGA